>CM068955.1:139207755-139225590 GCA_035128595.1 Eptatretus atami | reverse complement strand
GCTGGATGCATCAATTTATATAGTGTTGGAGCATCAGCTCACACAGCAACCATACTCTGAATTTCCATGCAGTATAACCAGATATTGAGGAATATCAAAAAAACAAGAAAAAGAGCAGAGATTGCAACCCTCACCAGGACTTCTTTTGAGTGGTGTATTTTTATAGTTTTAGCATAAATCCAATATGGCTGCCAAATCATGTGAGCTATGACGTCATATGTGTGACCCTTTGTTTCCTCATGGTCACATGTGTAAAGTTTGCCTCGATCTTTTCAGCCATTTCAGAGAAGAAGATTTTTGAAGGTTATTAAAAATAAAATAACAATATGGCTGCCGAATCACTTGACCGATGGTATCATCAAAAAAAAATTGTAGACCATTTTATCCCTTGATGACCCTCAACATTTATGCTGATCGGACGTTGCGTTCTACATATGCAATTAGAACGTCATAATGAAGGCACCTATGATGTCACATAAAAAATATCACACTCATTCCCCACAAGGTGTACTTGCTATGTGCCACTTGTACACCCATGGCTTGGGGAACACTTGTGTGACGTTTCCCCTCGATTTGGCCAGCTGTTATGGAGAAGATTTATATAGGTTTTAGGGTAAATGAAAATGGCTGCCAAACCATGTGACCAATGATATCATATGTGAACCTTTTTTCCTCATGGACAGGCGGTTATGCGTGTAAAGGTTCCCTCGATCTGTTCAGCCACTTCAGAGAAGAAGATTTTTGAAGGTTTTTTCTTTTTTAACAATACGGCTGCCAAATCATGTGACTGATGACGTCATTAATTTTTTTTTCTGTGGACCATTTTATCCCTACATGACTCTCAAAAATTTCCATACTGATCGGATGTGGCGTTCTACATATGCAATTATGACGTCATAGCGAGAGCACCCATGACGTCATAAAATCACACTCATTCCCCATGAGGAATACTTACCGTGTGCCAAGTTTCAATTTTTTGCTTGATGCAGATTCAGAGATACAGAAGGTCAAAGTTTTTCCATTTTTCCAAATGGCTGCCACACCACGTGCTATGGCGTTATAATTATCATTACAACATTTTGCATAAGTAGTCACACAAATGGTGAAAATTTGTCTCAATCTGACAAGTGGTTGCGGAGAAAACATGAAAGTTCAGTGTGGACAAACAAAACTGACAAGACAGAAATCCAGACAAACAGACAAACGGAAACGGACCCAAATGCAATATCCTCTCCGAACCCTTTGGCGAGGGTAATAAAATAATTGAATACCCATGGTAGAAGAACCATTTGGTCCTACCACAAAAGCGATCACCAACCGACAATTGGCATTTGATTCGGTAAACTTGCTGAAGGTTTCGCCCCGTCTGGAAATCAAGCATGACCTCTCGCTTATGATGAGAGCATGCTAGCAACTCGTGCTACGCATCTCTCACAAAACCATTGTTTTGAATTTCTTTAAAGCTATTTTGTAAAACTACAGGTGAACAAGATAGAAACAAACATGAAGAGATACTGCGATAACACCTACAAGAAGTCCACCAGCTTCCGTGCACGTTACCGATTTGTCCTCACCAGCCAGCCAGCCTGCTATTCATGTTTAGTCCTTTTAGCCCAGACTCCCATAAGAGAATGAATAGAACATGCAATATAGAATTGGATTTGAAGGTATTCCAAAGACATTTGACCAATGCCAACAAATGACAAACATACTTAGGAGCAACTCAACAAAACTAATAGTCTTCAATTATATATAATCCAAAATAAGCCTTACTATCCATAAAATGCATTAATCAACGATAAAGACATAGCACGTTTACAAGTCCAACTATACACTTTGCACAGCTCCTTCTCGGCTTTGTTGGCATGAGTTTTGTGGCATCTTTTAGGAAATCTGTAAAACAGGAATGGGCCTGTAAAACCGTGGCGGCTGAGGTTATAGGTGTGATGCATTGTCATTTAGTGCAAATTAACTTATATTTGATGATAGAATCAATACCTAAATAAGAATATGAATAAAATAGAAACTAAATGAATCATGTGGCGATTAATAATGTGAATCTATTTAAAAAAATCAATCGATGATCAATAATACGGGAGACTTACCTGTGAAAACTAATCCTGTCCCAGCTTTGCATCGACTGTTTCAGATTATTGCACAACAGTACACCATTGCGACAAAATGACAATAATTATTGAACAAAATGCAGAAATGTTATTTATTTTTTAAATCGAAACATGCGGTTTTATCTTAATGGGTTAGTCGAAACGGATGACCATAGCGTCCCATGCACGACATTTATAGAAGAAATATGGCGTCACTAAGATGGACACATGACGTCAATTCCGCGGAAGAGTACATATTGCACCCTAAAAGGTGCAGTTTCATCGATATTCCGGTAATCCCTCGACTCCTAATGAAGTACTTCCCTTCAAAATTAGTCATTTCGTGGATTTGCGGAAACCCCGCTACAAAAGCCGTCTAGACCCAAGCCTTCTAGGAACACATAAACAAACCATCCCAGGGCTGATCATGTGGGCTAGCAGTGTCCTAGTTCTGTAAATTAGTGATAACACATTCAAGGAGCCTCTATAAAGAAGGCTTGTGCTTTGAAAGTATGGAACTCTTTACGGAATTTGCGTGAAAAGCGCAGTTAAAGGATTAAAACCAGTCAATTCCCACTCACTGCTGTGGATGAAGGACAAACATGGATGCTGAGCAGACTCCGCGATGCGGACAATCACTAGCTGCCGATGACCTCTTTATGGTGTTATAGAGCTCGGTGGGTAACACTCCTTACCGCAAGTCAAATGTCAAGGTCAAAATGAGTCCATCTCTTTTGCGTGCATAGACACAGACACAGACACAGATTTTTTTTTTTTAAATTACTCCATTCCCACAATTATAAAAATTTCTTGAACAGCAATGGCTACTCTTAAAGCATACATTAACATCAAAAAGGATTGTTGTCAATCAAAAATTGACCAACATCCTAAAAGTAAAATTTATTTTCTTCTCGAAGTTCAGGTGACGACAAGGATTTTAGCTGGATCTTGCACTGTGACGAATACTACGTTTATTTGTTGTTGTTTGGTTTCCTCTTATAGTGTGGTGAATCAGAATCTGAATGATGTCACTCTGGCGCCTTTGGGCAATTTTTCTGGAGGCCAAATATAACACACCGATGTAGGGCCATGTTTTAACTGACACTGATGCTATTGCAGCGACACTAGTCCTTTCCTGCGTGTTTTTCTCGCAATTCCGAAATTTCTCTCTTTTTCTTTGTTTGTCTTTTTTTGTCGATGGATGTTCCAAACATTCCAAATACTTCCACATTTTCCAACATTGGTCTAAAGCAGCATTGTGTGAGCCATGACTCGCAGTCACATGACAATGTCGCCAAATCTCATACGGAGTGTAAACAACATGGCGGCTGACGATACTCGATGAGTAAAAATACAATGATTTCATGCTTATCACACTTCGGTAAAAGGTTGCAAATGCCTCTGAAATCCTTACCTCCATTCAGGCAAGTTTCGACTGGGACTCTGCTCACCTGATAATTGTCACTCGCAATGTTCAGCAGGTGAGTGTTAATGTCCAGCCTTGATTCCATTCCATTCCATTAGGACCACACTCCTGTGCAGAGTGTTGGTGCTGCCAAAGCAGTCTCCTTGGCTATTGGGTGCAATCCCGGACGGGTCACCACTCCGACACAGGATACCAACAAGCTAGCACTCATTTTGCCGACCTCGAAGGATGACAGGCAGTAAACCCCACCTGGTATTAATTCAACAGCTGAGTGGGACTTGAACTCAGGATCTTGGATCCCAAGCCCACCACCCTAACCATTAAGCTAACACAGGCCTTGATTACTTAAGGATCAATGAATGGATATCTAATATTTTTCCCGATTTGATAAACATTGCTGATTAAGATACCTGATTTTTTAGAGTGAGGAAGAGAAAATCTCTTCAGACCCAAGTTAAATATTCAGGTATCACAAAACCAAGTGTATCAACATAAACTTCATCCATCATATATCAAGGCACACAAAAAACAACAACATGGGATCACCAATGCTGCAGCAAGAAGCCTGCAAGAAACTTCAAGGAAAGCACTGTCTTCTCTGCGGCAAATAATGCATGCAAAGCATCCTGACAGGTGGTGTAAAGTGCTTAAATGCAAAATAATACCAACATCTGGTCAAACTTTCAAACAACATACTCTGGACATCTGTGACCAAAGAGGTGACCATTGCAAGCTGAGGAGGTTCGAATCGGGGTGACCTGGATTTGTATGCAGCAAATACTATACAGTACCACAAAGTGTGATACACCAGCTTTGTAAGTGAGCATAGTGCACATGCTGCAAGGACTCATTCTGATGGATCAAGTCAGTCACAACTGGAGGATGATACATTGAAATACATTACAAAGGCAATGGAAGACACACCTGAACACATTTGGACATCTACTAAGCTGCACAGCATGTATTATGAAAAAGAACAAGATTCAAGGCATCAGAGATTGTGTCACGTAGACAAATGGTGTGAGGTTCAAAAATTATTGTGGAATAATCTCTTGGTTATGAGAATTTAAAGGTATGCGAGAATGTTGTTTAAGACAAGGAAATTCAAGGAAATCAGATGCAGGTGGAGGCCATTCAGCCCATCATGCCTGCGTGAGACCACAATAATTTATCAACAGAAGATCCAAAGAAGAAAATGCAATTATTTTAAAAAAAATCTGTTTATGTTTTTTTTTTTGTAGTTTTTGGGTGTTTTTTCTTCACCTCAGAGGAGGGGGCATGGGCTTGGGTAAAACACACAACATCAACCACACAACACCCCTTGATGAGAACCCATGAACAGCACTCCATACACATGCACACAATCACCCATCAATGCTCAAACTACCTAAAAGTCTTGTCAACATCCCCATACCCCTCTATCTCCATAACTTCCAGGTACCTATCTAATTCTAATTTCAACTTATCTCTTGTTTCAGGTCAGCCAGATTAGATTATGTCAGGTCAGGCCAGATTAGATCTGTGACTTGCTGCAGGTACCATGTAAACCTGTACTAACCTGTTCCATGGTCGGGTTGTCGGTGACTAAACCGTCTACCCCACCAGGTTTTTTGGTGAGGAGGGTGTTTGGATAAGGACACCCAACAGGATTAAAACAAACCTGTCAAAAGGCGGAGGAGCTCCTTGTGAGCCAACGGCCATCCATATCTAGTGCCCAACTGTGTCTGCGGACGTCCTCCTGCAGTTGGGTTGCTTCTTATTAGGAAGTTGGTGGCAGGATTTGCACTCCAGCCAGCGTAAAACCCTTCATTCCGCAAAACACAAAACGCAAAGAAATCTGAAAACCCACTCCGTGGGAGTACCTCCTGTGCATCTTCCCTTCGCAGGGGCAGCTCACCGGATGACGGGATTGGGAAAAGCCTTCGGGACCCCCAATCTTTGACGATAGGAGGGAAACCACTGTGGTTAACATTCTTACGTCAGATTGCAGGAGAGTGTGTCGGAGTGGTGCTGAGGTGTCGTCCACCAGACGGTGGTACCCTTGAGTTAACCTGAGGCGGTCCTTTGGGTGGGTGCCTGGAATGTCGTATCCCAAAGAGAGCATGATCACCTGTCTCTATTATCAACTGAGCTCAAGCGTTTGGACTTTGGACATTGGTATTGCAGCACTCTCTGAGGTTCGAAGACCGGATTGCTGCGAGATCATGGCGGGTGGTTACACTTACTATTGTTTTGGTCGCTCCCATGGTTATCATGCCCAAGGAGTTGCTGTAGCTGGTTCCAATAAGCTGACCCCATGATAATTGAGGTAACACCGGTCACCGAGCGTATTATGAGACAAAGGATTCATCACTCCTTGGGTGTCATTTCCCTGGTCTCTGTTTATGCTCCGACTGAGGCGAGTGACCTCACCGTGAAGGATGCATTCTATGCAATGCTCGAGTCTGTTGTTGATCAGTGCCCCAGGCGAGATACACTTCTAGTCTTGGGGGATTTCAATGCATCGACTGGAACTGATAGGGATGGTTATGAGACATGTGTTGGTCCCCATGGGTCAGGAACTATGAACCAGAATAGCACTAAGTTCCTTGACTTTGCAAGAAGTCATGGACTTAGGGTGGCCAGTTCATGGTTTCAGCACCCACAAGCTCATCACTGGACTTGGTATTCCAACGCTGGCGGTGTGGCAAAGGAGATTGAACATGTCCTCATTGATGGTCACTGGAGGATGATCCAGAACTGCAGGGTCTACCAGAGTGCTCAGTTAATCAATACTGACACCGGCTTGTTGTAGCAACTCTTAAGTTGCACCTTAAATCCAGGAGAATGGTACCATCCAGCCTAGGCTGGATGTTGGCAAGCTCAAGGATGAGAGGGTAGATGAGGAGTTTGCCAACAAGCTGCATGGAGATTTGGGGTCTGGTGCTTTGGGAGGTTCTGAAGAGTTGTGGAGTGCCTTCAAGACCACCATCCTTGATGTTGCCGGTGGATGTCTTGGAACTCACCGGAGGGCAAAGAAGAATTTTGTCTCTCAAGGGACACTGGATACCATTGACCAGAGTCGCAGGGCCAGGCTGAATGGCAGAGCTGAGCTGTTCAGGGAGCTGAGGCGTAAAACTGTAAGTGCCCTCAGGGTGGACAAGGAGGCCTATGTGCGAGGAATCTGTGAGGGGGTAGAGCATCACCTGTGGTCAAGTGATTCTTATCCTGCTTACAGGGGAATTCACGCATTGCGTTCATCCAAGCCCATCCTCGGTGTACTGCAGTTAGAGGAGAGGGTGGTGGGCTCTTGACAGAGGAGTCCGAAGTGAAGGCCCGCTGGGCCGGTTACTTTGAGCGGTTGTACCAGGCTGATCCAACAGCGCGTCGAGTTGGATGTCAGGGGTGTTACAATCCCTGTTGCTGACCCTCCAATCAACTGTGGTCCACCTTCGCTTGTGGAAACACGGGCTGCGGTGAACCGGTTGAAATGGGGTAAAGCTCCAGGGATCTGTGGCATCCATGCTGAACTTCTCAAGGCTGGTGGAAATGCTGCACTCGTGTCGTTGCATGCAGTTTTGTGCTCTGCCTGGAACACAGGTATCATCCCAACTGACTGGAAGAGGGGCCTTGTTGTCCTCTCTGGAAGGGAAGGGTGATCGCCAAGACTGCAACAACTACCGAGGGGTGACGCTGCTCCCAGTGCCGGGCAAGGTCTTTGCTCAGATAATTTTTGATGGGGTTCGCCACCATCTGCTTGAGCACCAGTGTCCAGAGCAGTCAGGCTTTACACCAAAGAGGTCAACGATTGACCGTATCCTTGCTCTTCAGGTCCTCACCGAACCAGACGAGAGTTTCGGCAGGGGCTGCTTGCAGCTTATGTTGATCTCATGAAGCATTTGATTCAATGAATCGGGATGCCCTCTGGAGGATTCTTGGTCTTCGTGGGGTGCCAAAAAACTGATCAATCTGATGTCTGAACTCTACTCTGGTACTGAGAGTGCTGTGAGATGTGGTGGTACCATCTCTGACTTATTTCCAGTTGTTACTGGAGTTCTTCAGGGGTGTGTACTGGCTCCAACACTTTTCAGCACTTGTATGGACTGGATTCTAGGGAAGATTTCGGAGAGATCAAGCTGTGGTGCATCAATTGGGAATGTCAAGATCTCTGACCTTGATTTCACAGATGATGCAGTCATCTTTGCGGAGACTTTAGATATCCTTTTGGGGCCCTCGAGGTGCTGAAGGAGGAGTCAGAGCTGCTGGGATTATGGGTTTCCTGGGTCAAAACTAAGATCCAGGCTTTCATTGACATCTTGGATGCTGCTGTCCTGTCTGTGCCTGTTTGTGGTGAGGATGTTTAGGTCGTTGGAGGAAATTCACTTACCTTGGCAGTGATATTCATGTCTCTGCTGGCTGTGAGTCAGAGGTCAATAGACGTCTGGGTTGCGCCTGGGGAGTCATGGATTCACTGGATAATGGGGTGTGGTGCTGCTGGTACCTGCGGGAGGACGAAAGTCCGAATCTTCAGTTCGTTGGTGCTTCCACTCTTCCTCTATGGATGCTAGACTTGGACTCTGACCAAGGATCTGAGATGGAGACTTAATTCCTTTGGTACCACGGAGAATCCATGGCTATCGCTGGTCGGACTTTGTGTCCAACGAGCGGTTGCTGAGAGAGACTCAATGAGATTTGTTACCTGCATAGTCCGTGAGAGTCAGCTGCGGCTGTATGGACATGTGGCTCATTTTCCTGATGCTGATCCTGCTCACCAGATTCTCTCAGTGAGGGAGTCTCGTGAGTGGAGGAGGCCAATAGGCAACCAAGTTGCAGCAGGTTGATTGGCATTTCAAGGAGTTGGAGTTGGGACAGGCATCTGCCTGGGAGATGGCTAGACGGTGGCCCCCGAAGTACCGGCGGAAAGTGGACGCAGTGACGCGCTGCTCTGGCACATGCTCCCATACCTGACCTGATCTTGTTTCAGCTTCCACTACCTTTCCAGGGAGGCCATTTCATGCATTAACTACTCTCTGAGTAAAAGACCACTGCCTTACTACCATCTTAACTCTCCTCTTCTTTACTCTCAGGCTATGGCCCCTGTTCCTATCACTGTCTACTCTGTTGAAAAATTCCTTTAACCTTTCATTCCTTTTTCATTTCTAAAATAATAAAAAAAACCTTTCATTATCTTAAATATCTTTGTCATATCTCCTCGTAACCACCTCCTTTCTTGTGAATAAATCCCTGTCTCCTTCAACCGCTCCTCATAGCTGAATCTCGCTAGGACCTGAATCAATTGAGTGGCCCTGCACTGAACCCTCTCTATGGCATCTATGTCCTTCCTGAATTGTGGTGACCAGAACTGCATGCAATATTCTATATGTGGCCCTCACTAAATTCCTGTGCATGTTTCAAGTGCTTTGTTCCTCAAAATCTCAAATTGAAATAAGTGAGGCAAAGAATGACCTGTAAATGGACATACTTATTCAGCAGATGAGGACAAAGGCAACATATATCCCAAAGCAAGCAGGTTCTGACCTCCATTGTCATAAGTCATCAGATACACAAGTGGACATGTCTTACCCCACTAACACCTGTTTCTAAACATGTCTCAAAGGGAAAAGCAAGTCGATTCTACCACTACATGTCACCACTAGATGTGACATAGTCTCCTACCACTTTGGAAAAGGAAAGGTGACTGCAGTTTTTGGATTATGAAATAAAGCAACCTCGACCACAGCAAAATTGCTGAATCTGGCACTTCTGATGATGAATTATTCAGGACTGTAGCCTGGTGTTAGGTTAGCAGTTAGGGTTGTGGCTTGGGATCCTAGGGTGCAGAGTTCGAGACCCGTTTTCCACTGAATTAACACCAGGGGGTTGACTCAGCCTGTTATCCTTCCGAGGTCGGCAAAATGAGCACCAGTATACTGGTAATAGGGGCACTGCATCAGCGGCATTGCTATTCCCCTAACCAATGATGCAACCAACAGCCAAAAAGGCAGCACACAATGGGAACTCAGGACTGATCTTCAACTCTTTGGCCTCTTGCATTTTATAGACTCATCTGAAACTATGAATGAGCTGAGACACATGTCATTCACCGCAAAGAGAGGGAACTGTTCCAATCTCTGACCACTTCCTCCAACAGATGATGCAACAGATTATGATGTGAGCCCACCTGCAAGTCATGCTGTGCAAGCCTGCTGATCAACAGGGACCCCTGATGATTGACATGTAATAATATGGCTGCCACATTAAGGACAGCATACCACACCCAACCACAATCAATAGAACAGCTGCCCCTTCAGACCTGATGAAGGTTATTGCTTGTGGTTGTGCAAACCAGCACAAAATGCAGTCACAGGCAATGCATCTGCAAGAATGCAAAGATGTCATGTACCATTTTCTGCAAAAGCCAGGTGCATGACAGGTGCAACAATGAACAAACTGCAAAACCTGCTGATAGTCAAGAGAAGGAGGCATAGGATCAGTATGCGAGTGACGAAGAGAGTGAGGAAGAGTTCGCATCATTGAGTATGGTAGTACTCCATACGTAGGGGTGTGACGGGGGGAAAATGGGCGCCAAATCAAATGTGGACAAAATTATTTGTTGATAAACTATTTTACACGATAGAATGAAGTCACTAGCCTTTAAAAACCATACCTTTTATTCTTGACCGTTTGCATGACTGACAAGAATGACAAATATGCAGAATACATCGCTAAAGTACCAAATCGAGAGATCGCAAAATTGCCAAATTGTTCATCCACCGAATTGTTGATACATGTCATCCAAGCCAAGCTCAATAATGGCTGAAGCAATTACAACGGTTCCAACTGAAGGAAGCGACATTGACTCTTGGGAATTTCACCCATCCCATAACCCCAATAAAATATTTTCATCGGATTAAAAAAATAATACATCCACAACACACTACAACCTGTTGAACGCCACTTACACATGCACAGAGTGAGAAATGCTGACATAAAACTCACTCTCTCCTGTAAAACTCATTGTTTGCCATAAAGTCTCTGTCATGGATTGCAAGGCCTCATGGATTGTAAGGCACAACAAAATGCGTAGTTTAGTAAGGAAAAGGGCCCAGAATTATCTGCTGATGTTCTCATTGAGGTTCACTGGGGGTAATATCAGTTATTAAAAAGAGCATTCTAAATTTACCTTTCCATGTACCATGTAGGTACGACTGTTCAAGCAAACCATGCAGGACCTCCGCCTTATGGAAATAAATGTGATCATGTGACCCCTTTATAAGGCATGTATTTATTACACTTACCCAGGGTAGAGAGGGGTTGTCGAGGGAAGAAATTGGAAATGCCAACTTTGAGTCAAGGAACAGAAGGCAGAGGATACGAATGGGGGTACTGTATCTCTTTATTGTGTAAATGTTTAGGTGGAGAGTAAATTTTAAGGAAATTAAAATTGAGGAAAAGAAGAGAATGTACGATGGTAGGAGAAGGAAAGGAGGTGAGCGGAGTTTGGGAGAGAAGAGAAGGAAGATAAGGAGGATGTAGGAGTATGGGGATAGAATAGAAGGAAAAGAGCAAAGAAAGGAGAGAAGATAAAGAAAAATTCTGCCATGTTGGAGGACAAAATAAATGGATCACTCCAAAACTGAAAGACAACAGGGTAGCAGAATGTCTGAGTGGAGACAGAAGGGACGGGGATATTGGACGGAATATGAAGGGAACTATGGAAGAGACTTGTATGAGATATATCAATGAGAGTTGTGAGGGTCGGGGGGATTCCCCATATAAACGCCCTTCAAAATCACATACGGGATGATGACGTCATTGGCATACATATCTGGAAAAATAGTTAACGAAGTAAAAAAAAAAAACATTTAAAACTACGAGAACAGCACTTGTAGAAGCGCATAGTCTCACTTCACGCATTCATTCTGAACAAAAATATTATTGTTCAGTGAACACAATACTTTTATGACCCACTGCTATTATGGTCCACATACCTGCATCATCCATGTACCCTACTATGTTGCACAGTTTCTTGGAATGGGTTATGAATGTTACAATTTTAATTCTTCACTCAGATTTGATCATAGATAAGAAATATGAAGTTTCAGATTTTTTTGGGATAAAGATTTCAATTCAACCAATTATGGCTGGAATACCACTTCACCAATGGCATCATCGTTCCCACTCTATGTATCCCATGGGGAGTTTATGACATATGCCAAGATTAAAAATTTTTTCGTTGAGCGGTTTCAGAGAAAATTATGTCAAAATGTTTTCCTTTAATCCAATATGGCTGCCATACCATGTGACCTATGGCATCAGGGTGAGCAATGAAATATTATCCATGGGGAGTCGCTCCTATGTTTAAAGTTTTGCTCTTCAATCGGACAGGTGGTTGCAAAAAAACATTTTTTAAAGCGAAAATATATAGACAATGACACATACACACACACACACCACAACCACACACACACACACACACACACACACACACAATAATCTCACATCCCTTCAGGATCTAAAAAGTCTAAAAAAGTCTAAAAAAAGTCTAAAAAAAAGTCTAAAAAAAAAAAAAGCGAGTCTAAAAAAACTGAAAAAAACATGTAGGGATGGTATCCTCCAAAAACAACCAACTAAAGTAGTAAGGAATCACAAGGAAGGAATGACAAGGTAGGAATTACAACACAATGCTTTCACGGATTGCCATCACGACATCTTTTAACAATTTTCATCTCAATCCCACAACAAATAAAATGCACCATGACAACAACCCACCCGACAAATCTATATTACTACCTCTAACATAGACATCTTCATATAAATTGTTACTATTGCCATATATGAGAAAAAAATGGCAAAAGAGGCGAAACAAATGGTACAAAGTAAATAATACACAATAAGATGTTCTCAAAAGTGCATCGAGTGCAAAACTTAACTACATGATTAAAAAAAAATCTTTACCTTCCAAGTGTGCCTCCTCAGGCGAAGGTTAACGAACTGTGCTTAAACTCAGGCACGAGACGTGCATGCCTTTTCTTGGTCTCATTATGGTCTCATTTCATGGTCTCATTTCATGGTCTCAAAAAAAAAAAGAATGGTGAAATTATGTCATTGCTTATACCTGCATCACGTACCTGAATCCTTCCTGCTGGGTGTGAAGGGTGAAAAATTTGGAATTGGATTCTCATTCCTTCACACTGCAACAGAAAGTAAGAGTTGAAAAGAAAACCTTTTAAGTATGAAAATAATTGCATGATACGTTGATGTAAGAGTAGGGGATATTACTGATATTTGTTTAAGAATTTGATGAATGTAACAAGTACACTTATCTTTTTGGTGAAAAACAAAAATGTCCTTACTAATTATATATCTCGCAAAAATAAATATAAAAACCTCGAACTCTGTTGGACTATCATGAAAATGTTGTTGCGTAAACTTTATGAACATCCCCTATAATGATACTCATGGAAGGAATACGAGGTAGAACCGAAGATGGGAACCATGGAAAATGTATGAGGCGTAACCGGAAATGGTATGCAAGGTCCTTGTGAAGAAAGAGTGATATGAAGACATGGTATCTCATTTATACGCTACTGTATTTGAAGAACAAATCATTGTCCACGTTCTTTCATTATGTAAAGCAGGAGGTTGAAACATGGCAAGACCAGAAGGGCACTCGGCAGATCGTATACCTCTGCCCCATAATGCCTGATCCACGAGAACATATCTGGCCCAATATATTTTTGAAATATCGGACTAGATATCGTTTTTGAGCCCCATCTCTCAACGGTGAAGAATCACTTTAAAAATTATAGTCGTCGGATCCAGATTCGGATCTTCACCAAAATCGAATCAATTCGTCGAGGTCACACACCCAACATGTCCACCAAGTTCCATGCAAATCCGTACACAACTTTTTGGGATATCGTGCTCAATATTAATTTAACCCTCTCTCTCAATGGAGAAGAATAACTTAAAAATTAGAGTAGTCGGATCCGGATCCGGATCTTCACCAAAATAGCAACAGTTCGACCGTGTCACACACGAAATCTGGACACAAAATTTCATCCGGATCCGTCCACAACTTTTTGAAGTATCCTGTACATAAACAGACAAACAAACAAACAACCAGAAGACGTCGTACAGAGCACGATACTTGCAAAATCCATAAAACAAATTTGACCTCAAAAATAATTGGTGGTTGAATTCAATGACCAAATATGCAACTCCTTCAAATTTCAAGTAAATCGGATGAAAATTGAGGATTTTAGAAATTCGGCCTATGTTGACCTTTTGGCCGATGTTGACCAAAAAAATAATTGGCTCGTTGAATTCAGTGACGTGAGATGTAAATCCTCTTCAAATTTCAAGTCAATCGGATGAAAATTGAGGATTTTAGAAATACCGCATACAGCAGTTGCTGACCTTGGGCCTATGTTGACCTTTTGGTCAATGTTAACCTCCAAAATAATTTACAAGTTGAATTCAGTGACCTGAAATAATATGGAATAGGCAAAGCCTAGAAGCGAACGTAGAATTCTTCTTACATTCGCTTCTTAATATATCAAATTAAACAGTCTTTTTGCTATGAAAAAAATTAATATTACCTTAACATTACCTTCACAACAACAACTACATCGCCTAGAACAGGATCTCATCTGCAAAAATAAATATTACCTTAACATTACCTTCACAACAACAACTACATCGCTAGAACAGGATCTCATCTGCAAAAATAAATATTTCCAACATTACCTTCACAACAACAACTACACCGCCTAGAACAGGATCTCATCTGCAAAATAAATATTACCTTAACATTACCTTCACAACAACAACTACACCGCCTAGAACAGGATCTCATCTGCAAAAAATAAATATTCCTTAACATTACCTTCAACAACAACTACACGCCTAGAACAGGATCTCATCTGAAAAAAAAATATTACCTTAACATTACCTTCACAATGACAACTACACTGCCTAGAACAGGATCTCATCTGAAAAAAAAAAATCCTCAACATTACCTTCACAACGACAACTACAACCGCCTAGAACAGATCTCATCTGCAAAAATAAATATTACCTCTACATTACCTTCACAACGCCAACTACACCGCCTAGAACAGGATCTCATCTGAAAAAAAAATATTACCTTAACATTACCTTCACAACAACAACTACACCGCCTAGAACAGGATCTCATCTGCAAAAATAAATATTTCCTCTACATTACCTTCACAACAACAACTACACCACCTAGAACAGGATCTCATCTGAAAAAAATATATTACCTTAACATTACCTTCACAACAACAACTAACCGCCTAGAACAGAATCTCATCTGAAAAAAAAATATATTACCTCAACATTATACTCAACATTACCTTCACAACAACCCCCTACACCACCTAGAACAGAATCTCATCTGAAAAAAAATATATTACCTCAACATTATACCTCACAATACTTACAACAACCCCTACACCACCTAGAACAGGTTCTCATCTAAAAAATTAATATTACCTCAACATTACTTCACAACAACACAACACACCGCCTAGAACTGGATCTCATCTGAAAAAATAAATATTACCTTACATTACCTTCACAACAACAGCTACATCGCTAGAACAGGATCTCATCTGCAAAAATACATATTTCCTCAACATTACCTTCACAAAACAACACTACACCGCCTAGAACAGGATCTCATCTGCAAAAATACATATTTCCTCAACATTACCTTCACAACAACAACTACACTGCCTAGAACAGGATCTCATCGGCAAAAATAAATATTTCCTAAACATTACCTTCACAACAACAACACCACCTAGAACAGGATCTCATTTGAAAAAAAAAATCCTCAACATTACCTTCACAACAACAACTACACCGCCTAGAACAGGATCTCATCTAAAAAAAATACCTTCACAACAAACACTACACTGCCTAGAACAGGATCTCATCGGCAAAAATAAATATTACCTTAACATTACCTTCACAACAAACAACTACATGGCCTAGAACAGGATCTCATCTGAAAAAATAAATATTACCTTAACATTACCTTCACAACAACAACTACACCGCCTAGAACAGGATCTCATCTGAAAAAAATATTACTTAACATTACCTTCACAACAACAACTACATCGCCTAGAACAGGATCTCATCTGCAAAAATAATATATACCTTAACATTACCTTCACAACAACAACTACATCGCCTAGAACAGGATCTCATCTGCAAATAAATATTACCTTAACATTACCTTCACAACACAACTACACCGCCTAGAACAGGATCTCATCTGCAAAAATAAATATTTCTTCAACATTACTTCACAACAACAACTACACTGCCTAGAACAGGATCTCATCGGCAAAAATAAATATTTCCTCAACATTACCTTCACACAACAACACCCCAAACACTGAAGATCTCATTTGAAAAAAAAAAATCCTCAACATTACTTTCACAAAACAACTACACCGCCTAGAACAGGATCTCATCTAAAAAAAAAATACCTTCACAACAACAAACTACACTGCCTAGAACAGATCTCATCGGCAAAAATAAATATTCCTCAACATTACCTTCACAACAACAACTACACCGCCTAGAACAGGATCTAATCTGAAAAAAAAAAATATACCTTAACATTACCTTCACAACAACAACACCACCTAGAACAGGATCTCATCTGAAAAAAAAAAATCTCAACATTACCTTCACAACAACAACTACACCGCCTAGAACAGGATCTCATTGGCAAAAATAAATATTTCCTCAACATTACTTCACAACAAACAACTACACCGCCTAGAACAGGATCTCATCTGAAAAAAAAAATATTACCTTAACATTACCTTCACAAACAACAACTATACCGCCTAGAACAGAATCTCATCTGAAAAAAAATATATACCTCAACATTATACCTCAACATTACCTTCACAACAACCCCCTACACACCTAAGCAGGTTCTCATCTAAAAAAATTATATATTACCTCAACATTACCTTCACAACAACAACTACACCGCCTAGAACAGGATCTCATCTGAAAAAATAAATATTACCTTAACATTACCTTCACAACAACAACTACATCGCCTAGAACAGGATCTCATCTGCAAAAAATAAATATTCACTTAACATTACCTTCACAACAACAACTACATCGCCTAGAAACAGGATCTCATCTGCAAAAATAAATATTTCCTCAACATTACCTTCACAACACACAACTACACCGCCTAGAGACAGGATCTCATCTGCAAAAAATAAATATTAACCTTAACATTACCTTCACAACAACAACACCGCCTAGAACAGGATCTCATCTGAAAAAAAATATATTAACCTTAACATTACCTTCACAACAACAACTACACCGCCTAGAACAGGATCTCATCTGAAAATAAATATTACCTTAACATTACCTTCACAACAACAACTACATCGCCTAGACAGGATCTCATCTGCAAAAATAAATATTACCTTAACATTACCTTCACAACAACAACTACATCGCCTAGAACAGGATCTCATCTGCAAAAATAATATTACCTTAACATTACCTTCACAACAACACACACACACCGCCTAGAACAGGATCTCATCTGCAAAAAATAATATTTCCTCAACATTACCTTCACAACAACAACTACACTGCCTAGAACAGGATCTCATCGGCAAAAATAAATATTTCCTCAACATTCATTCACAACAACAACTACACCGCCTAGAACAGGATCTCATCTAAAAAAAAATACCTTCACAACAACAACTACACTGCCTAGAACAGGATCTCATCGGCAAAAATAAATATTTCCTCAACATACCTTCACAACAAACACTACACCGCTAGAACAGGATCTAATCTGAAAAAAATATATTACCTTAACATTACCTTCACAACAACAACACCACCTAGAACAGGATCTCATCTGAAAAAAAAAAATCCTCAACATTACCTTCACAAACAACAACTACACCGCCTAGAACAGGATCTCATCTAAAAAAAAATACCTTCACAACAAACAACTAACACTGCCTAGAACAGGATCTCATTGGCAAAAATAAATATTTCCTCAACATTACCTTCACAACAACAACTACACCTAGAACAGGAATCTCCTCTGAAAAAAAAAATATTACCTTAACATTACCTTCACAACAACAACTACACCGCCTAGAACAGGATCTCATTTAAAATAATTAATACTAGAAGCGAACGTGGTATTCTTCTTACATTCGCTTCTGACTTTACATATAACTTGTTCACAGCTGTATACACAATTTCCGGTTACTTCGGCCT
>CM068955.1:139183055-139204457 GCA_035128595.1 Eptatretus atami | reverse complement strand
CCCCCTTCACACCATGATTAATAGTAAAATAACAAACCAATAATAATAATGTTAAAAGTTGATTTTAATCTTACCCTATGCATTCACAAACCCCATGTATGACCTGAAAATCTGTATTCAGAAGCATCCAAATCAGATATAGTGTCTTCTTGCCAAGCCTTCTGGGGCAGGTCGAAAGTCCTGTATTAGTTATGGATGTGAAGGTACAGGTTAACAACAGAAGAAGCCAAAACACCTATTATTTATGGATGTAACTTGAGACCCAGCTCAACCTCGGTCTCTGAAACAACATGGACCTACTCTATTCGTCAAACCTCACACCTTCACCAGATTTTTTATGAAAGTGACAGGAAGTTTTTATGAGCATGAGGTGGTAAGATGGTATGTATATTTACGTTACTAGTAATATTGGCTTCCACTAGGAGCTAAATATGATGTTAATATCCATTCCCTGCTCGTGGTCCTGCTTCTTCTTCACATGACGGATGGATTGATGTCTCCTTTTAGTAATAGGAACGCTCATTCCTTTATTCCTGGTGTTGGCTTAATGGTTATGGAGGTGGGCTTGGGATCCTAGGATCCTGAGTTCAAATCACCCTTAGCTGTTGAATTAATGCCAGGCGGGGTTGACTGCCTGTCATCCTTCTGAGGACGGCAAAATGAGTGCCAGCTTGCTGGTATCCTGTGTCGGAGTGGTGACCCGTCCAGGATTTTGCCCAATAGCCAAAGAGACTGCTTAGGCAGCACCAACGCTCTGCACAGAGTATGGTCCCAATGGATGGGTAGATTTGGATAAGATTTGTCCTTTTAGTTTTATCTTGAAGAGCCATGGAAAGATGGCCGAGAAGTACGCACACATGCCTCTAAGCTGTCGAGCCTGGGTTCGAATCTCGGCTCAGCTATAAACCATCATCCCGGTGTTTCACAGACAGGGTGGTTCATGAATGTGTGTGCCATCCTTCACATGGACGTTAAATGGGGATCTTGTCTGCTGACATAAGTTGGTAGATGTTAAAAGATCCTACGGTGTCTTTCCCGAAGAGTAGGCGAGCTATTGCTTGACCAAATTCCAAAATCTTGCCTTAAGCTTCGTCAAAAGTCAGGCCCAGCCAACCGGTTTGTAAAAGACTTGGAGCAAGTTTCCCCCAGGCCAACCCCATAAGAACGTGGGAATAATTGTGACCATAGAAGAAGAAGAGAAAGACAAAGAAGGAGAAGAAGATTTTGAAAATGATTATACTGTCTGCTTTTAGGAGAGTATAGTTTTGCTAATTCTGTGGAAGCATTACTCATAGAGATTATTTGTGGACAATAGATGACGTCAATGGTATTATGCTTGGCAACAAGTTATTTAGTGTTCAGATCAATCACTTGAATTATGGTGTGAGTTTCAAAATAGTAGACGTCATGCCTTATGGAATACACCATTATTCACATGGGCCTGCTGCTGGGTGTTCTGGCTGCAATCAAATTGAATTTTAAAATTCCATAAAGTGTTGTTATGTAATCGGCAGATGCGCCAGGCTCACGAGGTGCGTACTCAGACCTGCCGCCACAACCGACCCTGAGGCAGCCGGCCACAGATAACTCTACGGCCCAACAGGTTGTATAGCCACCGCAGACACCGACAAAATGCAATTACACAGAGGAGGGTCCTCACGTCCACAGCTGCATTACCTACTCGTTGGTTCAACTACCTGAGCTAATGTCCATGCCCTTAGTGCACACCCGAGTACTCATTACTGTCGAGCAGAACAGTGGGTGCAGCACTGGCTAACCTGCGGAGCCAATCGGGGGTGGGGGGGGGGGGGGGGGGGGGGGGGGGGGGGGTAAAACTTCCTGTCCAACGATTATGAACTCACTTTGACAGACCAATGAGAGAAAGGACATGAACGAGGCAGATGTGAAAGATGTTATTTATTTACACACACAAGCAAGCAATCTTCGAACACGTATTTGCAAAGAAGCAAAAGGCACAGAAAAGCAGACTTACCCCGAGTACGTATTCCCCTTTGACCAACTCATGAAAGATTGGTGATGGAGTGTCAGAAGCATGTCGTGTGAGCGTGTATGGAGCTGTGTGACATCCCGAACGGCATTGCACTCCAAGGTCATGGGCCGCCCATCTCTGGCCCTCACACGACTAATTGTCCCAGCACGGCTGGGTCCAGCATGACCCGAACTTCAGAAGAAAATCTTGAACAGGCAGTCTGAGACACAATCACAGTGCCCTTCATGCATCAACAGCCCCCAGGGCGTCAACAACAGCCGTGAAAGCTCATTGCGTCCGTTTTCTGGAATATCGATAAACAGCAGTCCCTGGTGCATTGCCAACAGCCCCCAATGCATCAACAGCAGCTCTGTGAACACTCCTTGCATTACGTTTCTTAAAGCAACTTTGACTGGGCGTGGTTTTGAGGGAGTGAACGTCAAGCGAGCATCTTCCTCATTGTTGCGCGTCTGATGGGGATGGGTTGGAGCGCCGGCATGAGCTGTGGAGACAGTGAGGCAAGCCCCTGCCCCAAGACTCACACTCCCAGCAGCGAGGGAGCGCCCCCACTCCCTCTGCGCACAAACGTTCCACAATACAGTTGGTACTGTATTACATATATGAGATGTCTATTATACTGGATGGCATATGGTTGAGGCACTGTACTCTATTTTTTACTTGAGGAGCATTGACCTGCATGACAAATGTGGAAGTGCAGGAAAGGAAGAATGGAGGAGGGTAATCCGATTGGCACAAATTATGAATTGTCTCTAATGGTGAGGAAAGAATGAATAGAGGGTGAATAATAACAAAGGGAGTGTCAGATGAATGGATGGTTAACTGGGACTAATAAAATAATGAGTGGACTGAGTGGTGAGTAAGACAGACACATCAAAGGACGAGAATAAACGTGCAGTGTTGAAAGAAAGACCTACGGGATGACAGAGGGGTTATTGAATTGAGGTTTAGTGAAGCAGATTATTGGTGGATTGAGAAAGAATTGAAAGTAGCAGAAAGGAGGAAGACCTCACACCGAGGCCACACAGACTAACCCCATTGCATCCCCACAAACATGTAGACAAGGGGTAAAGGTCTACCAAACACATAAACTAATGAAATAACTCATTCTCGGGAATCCTGCGTGTACATGAATGCTCTCCGCCGAGGTACATTTCCAAAACGGTCACAATATTTTACAGAATTAGCTGTTTGACTGATATAATCGATTAAGATAACTAGAATATGAAAGTTTAAAGAAATAAAGACTTAATTTATTTGAATATCTATTTACATTGCAAATGGGAAAAATATTAAGTCCCGTAAAGTACAGGGTGGCCACAATGTCTTGCAACCCCTTGCTAAAATTGTGACATTGCCTTTGTGTGCAGTATTAATTATTTCCTTTTTTTCAGATTGAGTAATTCCCCCAAAAATGCCCCGGAAAATGTCCCACAAAACATGGCGCAAAATTATTGTTTGTGATGACAATGATGGAGCAGAAACAGATCCAGAAGACATTTAAGGGTTGTGTCATATGCTGTGAAATGTGTGATAAAGTAAAAGAGTACTGCAAATGTATGTGGTATAACTTATAGAACCCTTCAGTGTTGACAGCTAGATTGATAAAAGGCAATGTTTGTCGGTCATTGGAATCATTTCAGCATATATTGTGCTCAGCTGGTGAAGAAAAGTTGAAGAAGAAGTACAATTTCACGTTTTAACGATCTCCAGATTTATACTTTAGCGATGTATTAGCATTGGTATTAGCATCTTTATTAGCATTGGTAATGAAGAAAACACTGGAAACTGAGAATAGAAGCAACTTTGAAATGGCTTATCAATGCACAGACTTTTCAAAGTTTCATTTGTCCTCATTTTTATCTTAAAAGTGTAGATAGATGTAATCACAAACTTGCTGCCAGAAGAGTTGGCTTGCACAAAGTCCTTGTCAAGACTGCGCAGAGTAAGTACTCAATGAATAGCATCTCATTGCGTTAGCAGCAGCCTTCGAGTACGAGGAAGAGAGAAAGAAAGATAAATAAATGAGAAGACAGTCGGAGGAGCAGCCTGCCAAGTTTATCTATGGACCCTACTACCACTGTGCATTTTGGGGAGGTGGGAGTTCTGCATGTTTGTCGATCATGAAGAATTAGGACGCAAAATAGAAGCAACAATAAAAGTATGAAATGCACGTTTCAATAACACTAGGAGTGAAAATGACAGGGTGAGGCCTTTGTATATTGGTTATAGTGTCGTTTTTAATCCGACTCTGGCTGACATTTTTGCTAACGAAACAAAGCACCTCTTTTGATACAAGTTAATCAATTTCGAATAATCAGATTTATTCAGGGAATTAATGATGTGATGGGGACGTGCATGATAGTTCAATGGTGCGTTTTGTTTCTGGCATCAAAGCCACCACCTAAATGTGGTTTAAAGCATATTACGATACGTGCTTTAATAAACGGTAACAATCAACTGAACCTTCACATTCTTCTACATACTCCAAATGATCTCTGGAAATTTGCACCATCTTCGAGGTATCTTTAGGTGGATGGATGAATGGTAATTATTGCATCACTTCAATTCAACACCATTGACTTTCAGGGGGTTTTTTTTCTTTTCTTTCTTTTCAGAAAAAAAAAAACTTGTAAACATAGTTCTGCTTGGTCTGCCAAAGTAACCTTCACGGAATAATTAAAACGTGCTTGCAGTTCATGATTCCATATGTGGATACAAACAGCTTCCTGCTGTTTTATTCAATCCCATCCCAGTTGGCTTTGTTGTCTGCTGCGAAATTGACGCTCTTTTGGAAGTTTACATGTTTAATTACACAAGACCTTTCAGGTGACTTTTCACAGTCTTCTCGCTAACATATTTTTCCCATTATGAATACATTTATTACGTGCACATTCACTCTGTTTTCTGTGTGCTTTCTTTGATTTATATTTTCGTTGCACGAGCAAGAACTTCCAAAATATTGTTACGTGGGTCGGGTACAAGTAAGTTAGTAAAGTGTAACGTCTTAACGTGCACTGTGTGCTTGCGTAGGTCGGATAGTTCATTTTTACTTGTAACAAGGACTTCATGTAGGGGGAAAATTAGGAACTGAGAACGGCCCTGCATAATATTCCGAAAGCCCCTGTCGCCCATCTGATAGCAGTCTTATAACCTAATTTTCAGTAATCATATTCCCACTTATTAAGTTATTGTTTTGGTCATTTGTAAAGAAATTACAAAGAACTCAGGATTTTATAAGTTTTATGAAATGTATTTATAAATAATATTTACAGCACAATTATTGCATGTATTGCTCATTTCTAATGCAACTGAAAACATGAATTAAACAGAAATAGCACCACACACATACACCACACTGAAAATGATTATGCGTGACATTATTTGAAAATAATAAAAATACAATTGTCAGGTTATTGCAGATATATTTCCTTGCAGAATAATTAACTTTTCAATGTTACATTATCAATGATGGCATCATGGTTGATATGATGTACAAGTTCCCCTACTTTGAATTTCAACGCAGGAGGCTATGAGGTCCATGAAACCTGTGTAATTGTTGGCAACCTATGGTTTGTGTTCTCTACGCTATCCTTATTAAATGCTGAGCGTCAAGCAAGGAAGCAGCAAGGACCATTTTAAAAGTCTTTGGTATGACTGCCAGGGTGCAAACCACCAACCCCGCAGACACAGAGTAGATACTTCAACCATTAAGGCACAGAGTCTGGATAAATCTTTCATGCACGCATGCGCATTTGGCTGGAAGATGATATGTAGTCTGTGCAAACATTTACACAAAGCACATGCATGAGAACCTCGATGGTACATTCTGGTTTCATTACTTGGTGCACGTTTCTATCTATGCCTTCAATGATCACTGATGATGTGCAAATTAGCATCGAAATGACAAAGATGGAAAGGGCCATCTAAGCTACGTAGCGTTGGGTTTCATTCATTTGTTGGGTGTAAATTCCAGCAGGTGTAGGAAGAACTCAAGGTAATGCTTGAAACAGCAAGGGGCTTCTCTTCCGGAGCATTTGGTTGCTTCATGCAGCCTTCTTTGGCAAGAATGGCTGAATGTTGATTTAATTATATAATCCTCGTCACACCTGTGATTATTTATTCTGTAAAAATCATTGGTTGTGCTCTTATTACGAGTAAGAGACGTGATTGGGATGAGAGTATGTACATATACAGTAAGTTTGGCACCTTCTGGGTGATAAAATTTTGCGTGTGGATGGCTATCGAAGCCGACACACCGGGAAAAATTACAGAACCATCAGAAAGCATCCGTAAATAAAAAACATAGATATATAAAAATAAATAAATAAATGAAAAAAATGAAAAAAATGAAGATGAGCGACCCGAGACAATGGGGAAGCACGGTTCATTATTGCTTACAATGTGCAAGCATCCCAGGTGAGGTATGGGAGCGTGTGCCAAAGTAGCAAGTCACTGAGTCCACTTTTCGCTGGTACTCCAGGGGCCTCCATCTGGCCATCCCCCAGGCAGATGCCTGGTCCATCCCCATCTCCTTGAGATGCTGATTAACCTGCTGCAACCACAAGGCACATGGTCAGCCCATTGGCCTCCTCCACTCACGAGGCTCCCTCGCTGAGAGAATCTGGTGAGCAGGGTCAGCGTTAGGCAAACAAGCCACATGTCCATGCAGCCGCAGCTGACGCTCATGGACAATGCAGATTACAAATCTCATTTGAGTCTCTCTCAGCAACCGCTAGTTCAACACAAAGTCTGACCAGCGAGAGCCAAGGATTCTCCGAAGAGAGCTGGTACCAAATGAATTAAGTCTCTGTCTCAGATCCCTGGTCAGAGTCCAAGTCCAACATCCATAGAGGAAGAGTGGAAGCACCAAAGACCTGAAGATTCGGACTTTCGTCCATGGCAAAAGTATCGGCAGCATCACACCCCATGATCCAGTGAATCTGAACTCCCCAGGCCCGACCCAGACGTCTGTTGACCTCTGGCTCACAGCCTGCAGAGACATGAATATCACTGCCAAGGTAAGTGAATCTCTCCGTAACCTCAACATCCTCGCCACAAACGAGTACAGACAAGATAGCAGCATCCAAGATGTCAATGAAAGCCTGTATCTTAGTTTTTACTGAAGAAACCCATAATCCCAGCAGCTCCGACTCCTCATTCAGCACCTCGAGGGCCCCCAAAAGGATATCCAGATTCTCCGCCAAAGATGACTGCATCATCTGCGAAATCAACGTCAGAGAACGTGATATTCCCAAACGATGCACCGCAGCAAGATCCTCTGACATCCACCCCAAAACCAGTCCAAACAAGCGCTGAAAAGTGTGGGGGCCAGTCACACCCCTGAAGAACTCCAGTAACAACTGGAAATAAGTCAGAGATGGTATCACCACATTTCACAGCACTCTCAGTGCCTAAAGCATAGCCCCCAGTTCCATATATATATAAAGTTGAAAGTGTGTCTGTTCTGTGTGTCTGTGTGTTGGTTTGTCTGTGACCTATGCACGCGAAAAGTACTGGACTGATCCTCACCAAACTTCACATGCTGACAGAACATGTACCCGGGAGTGTCCGATGTAAAAGAATTGTACTTCCGACTTGCGGTTTCCGAATTATGACGTCATCACCTGATTTCGTAACGTTAATTTTTCAAGTTCAGCCGATTGACATGGGGCCAACGCCATTTGCAATAGATAGAAAAAATAATGCTACAGTCAATTAAAGACAATGACTTCCGACTTCCCGGTTTCGAAATATGACGTCATCACCTGATTGCGTAACGTTAATTTTTCAAGTTCAGCCGATTGACATGGGACCAACGGAATTTGCTAGAGAATGAGAATTAATTAAGTCGCAAATGATGACATGAAACCAGCCTCACATTTTTGAGGCATTATGGGTTTTTATCTGATGCGGCAATAAATCTTAACAGTTTTGACAGTCGATTCTTGCATATAAACTCTCTTCTTCTTCTTTCGGCTGCTCCCGGTAGGGGTCGCCACAGCGGATCATCCGTATGATCCGCATAGTGATTTGGCTTAGTTTTTATGCCGGATGCCCTTCCTGACGCAACCCTGGTCCCTCTTACGACACAGGGATATGGTACACCTATTCTAACTGGGGTATACACCGGCCCAGTACACTGGTACTCACTTCGCCGACCTTGGAAGGATGACAGGCTGAGTCAACCTCCCGGTGTGTATTAATTCAAGCAGCAACGGGTTTTAACTCAGGACCTTTTGGATCCCAAGCCGCTACCCTAACCACTACGCCAACCCAGGCTCTTCTGCATATAAAACATGGCGGGGAAAAATAAATATAGTGGTGATGAAAAAAAATAATAATGGTGGCAGCCTCTACAATTTTACAATTAACTGTGAATATACTCCTTCAGACCCGCCGTCATCCACGGGATCCTGTGCGGAGCACGGGTATCCCTGCTAGATATATATATATATATATGGTGTTACGGTTGTGGTCATTCACAGAACACCATTCAGGTTCCCAGAGGTCAGTTATTTCGGTAAGTGTGTGTTCCACGTTAGATTTCCCCACCAATGTATAACGGGATTGTTCGTGGGCCGGGCTGTGCATCTTCAAGGTAGTGTTATTCTTTTCTATCTTTATTTTAACATAAACAACAATAACAATAACAACAAACAACCACAACAACGACAACCATGGCGCGTTTGCCGGTGATCTCTAACACGGCCGCGTTTGACAGTGATCTCTAACACGGCCGCGTTTTGACGGTGATCTCTAACACGGCCGCGTTTTGACGGTGATCTCTAACACGGCCGCGTTTTGACGGTGATATATAACACAGCCACGTTTGACGGCAAGATCGGATCAAAACGGCGTTAGCCTCTGAAAGAGCTGGCCAATCGAAAGTGAGAGGGGCGGAGTCAGCCGGGGTGAAGGGTAGAAGGTAAAAGAGCGAGCACCCCCGGACCCATAAAGAGACGTGCTGGAACGCCGAGAAGCAAGTTGGAGTTGGGCTGGGCCGTTGGAGAGAGTCTGGAGTTTGGAGTCTGGAGTCTGGAGTCAGAGAGTTGGGAGAGCGCTCGAGTTCGTGCTGCACTGGAGTTCGTGGCTTGCGGTTGGCGGTGGAGTGGAGAGACGCCCCGTTGAGAGCTGGAAAGTTCGGAGTTCGGGCAGTTGGTTCGCTGGGGATTCGCTGGCGCAACCAGGAGGCCTGAGTCGAGACCTATTCACTCCTCCAGTGCGTCGTCGGCTAGACCAGGCCACAGTGGAGGCCGGACGACCAAGGAGGCCAGTCGGAGCTCGGGGGTCCGGGCACAGACATCAAGGGTCGCCGAACCAGGATCCAGCAGTCACCACGAGGGTGGCCAGGTAGCCAGCTCGGTCTCTCGGAGCCCCTTCGGTCATCCCGGCTCCGAGCAATTATAAAGGCTCACCTGCCCGGTTCTTTCTTTCTGGGTTTTGGATGAAAGTCTGTGGCGCCTTGTCCCTAAGTAGAACTGTAAGTGCATGATAGTGTACTTAACAATAGACATCGGCTGTAGGTTTTTGCTCGTGTCTTGTCCCCATTCCCCCATTCATTGCATATGTGCATTTGAAATAAATGTCCCCATTTTTTAATGTTTAACCTGCTCGTTGTGTCACTTTCTGCCATTGACTGCCATGATGCGTTCGGAATGTTAGCTGGCTGATTAGAAGCCGATAAAACGTACATCTGGTCCGACGGGACTTGGCGATATAAAAACGCTCAGCAATCCATACGGAACGAACTACTTAAGCGGCTCGTTTTCGTGCAGGCTCCGTCGAGGTATAAACTCCCAGCATTTCTGTCCGCGCGAATAGTTAGGTATATCGACAATTCGGCGAGACCCTGTAGCGATGGACAGAAGAGTTGGCTGTTTATGGTGTGTGAAAAACACCCGTAGCTGGTTTCGGCGTTGATCCGGAAGCTGCGACTAGATTGCCCCGTTCGGGGGGCGCGCGCAGGCGCAATCGGGCTAAAGGCGGTTGTCCGCATGCCGGAGTGGCGGAAATCTACAACAATATATTATTACACTGATGAGCCAAAACATGATGACCATTGACAGGTGAAGTGAATAACATTGATTGTCTTATTACAATGGCACCTGTCAAGGAGTGGGATTTTTTAGGCAGCAAGTGAACAGTCAGTTATTGAAGTTGATGTGTTGGATGCAGGAGAAATGGGCAGGAGTAAAAACCTGAGTGACTTTGACAAGGGCCAAATTGTTATGGCCAGACGACTGGGTCAGAGCATCTCTGAAATGGCAAGGCTTGTGGGGTGCTCCCGGTCAGCAGTGGTGAGTACCTACCGACAGTGGTCCGAGGAGGGACAGACCACAAACCGGCGACAGGGTGTTGGGCACCCAAGGCTCATCGATGCGAGAGGGCAACAAAGGCTATCCCATCTGGTCCGAACCGACAGAAGGTCTACTGTGGCACAAGTCACAGAAAATTTTAATGGTTGTCACGGGAGGAATGTGTCACAATCCACAGTGCATCGCACCCTGCTGCGCATGGGGCTGCATAGCCACAGACCGCTCAGAGTGCCCATGATGACCCCTGTCCACCGTCGAAAGCAATACAATGGGCACGCGATCGTCGGAACTGGACCTTGGAGCAGTGGAAAAAGGTCGCCTGGTCCGGTGAGTCCCGTTTTCTTTTAGATCAAGTGGATGGCCGTGTACGTGTGCACCGTTTACCTGGGAGAGTGATGGCACCAGGATGCACTGTTGGAAGACGACAAGCCGGTGGAGGGAGTTTGATGCTCTGGGCAATGTTCTACTGGAAAACCTGGGTCCGGCCATTCATGTGGACGTCAATTTGACACCTGTCACCTACCTAAACCAGGTACACCCGTTCATTTCAATGGTATTCCCTGATGGCAGTGGGCTCTTTCAGCAGGATAATACGCCCTGCCAAACTGCACACATTGTACGGGAATGGTTTGAGGAACATGATGAAGTGTTCACGGAGCTGCCCTGGCCTCCAAATTCTCCAGATCTCAATCCGATTGAGCATCTGTGGGATGTGATGGACCGACAAGTCCAATCCACAGCGGCTCCACCTCACAACTTACAGGACTTGAAGGATCTTCTGCTAATTTTTTGGTGCCAAATACCACAGGACACCTTCAGGGGTCTTGTGGAGTCCATGCCTCGGAGGGTCGGCACTGATTTGGCGGCAGACGGAGGACCAACAGCATATTAGGCAGGTGGTCATAATGTTTTGGCTCATCGGTGAATATACAACACACACACACACACACAACATACACACACTTTAAGCCTGGTGTTTGCTTGTGGTTAGGGGTGGGGCTTGGGATCCAAGGGTCCTGAGTTCAAGCCTCGCTGCCCGCTGAATTACTTCACGAGGGGGTTGATTCAGCCTTCCATCCTTCCATGGTCGACAAAATGAGTACCAGCTTGCTGGGAGACCGAGTCATTCGAGTATCCTGCTCGGAGTGGCGACCCATCCAGGATTGTGCCCAATAGCCAAGGAAACTGCTTCGCAGCACCGACGCTCTGCACAGAGTATGGTGCCAATGGAATGGATATTATATATACGTTATATTATATATATATATATATATATATATATATATATATATATATATATATATATATATATATATGAACTTTCCTCCTCATGCATCCCATTCTACTATCTCTCTGTGCCCCCCTCTATCTCATGCACTGTGGACGCAATAGCCTGATTGTTCATGGCAGGCTGGGACAAAAAGGAATGAAAATACTGACACGCATTCACTATTTCCTCTCGCATGACACCACACCCCTCACATTGCATACACCGAACCTTCCACTCTCACGTTTTAGACACCAATCTTTTACCCACCTAACTCTCCTGAAGCATTCTGGGCCGCGTTGGTCAACCGACTGTGCCAGGTATTTCAAGAGCGGTTATCCTCACCTTTCCTTTCTTTTCTTTACTATCTAATTTTCCGTGTGTGTGTGTGTGTGTGTGTGTGTGTGTGTGTGTGATGGCGTCTGTCTTAGCATAAGTAAGACTGTAAAATATAGTCGGAATAACCCTGCTCTCTGTCTGCTTTTGTACGATTGCTGTCTTTTGCCACACCCCACAAATTCCTTGCTATCCCCTGCTGTACATACAATAAAACCCCATTCACTGTGCCACGTACTTTTCCTCACTTTTGTTTGAAATAAATGCATTGTATAGAAATGTTCCCAGCTCATTTTCATGTTTTCTTTCATTGGTCCAGCATGGCCCGCACCCTAGTTTAGCCGGGACGTTATTCCCAAATGATTACTTCGTATTCGGTACATGCTTGGCAGTTCCGCTCAGCTGCATCTGATCTGGTCGGTGATCTGGTTTAAGCAAGTACATACCGAGGGCGTTTCCCCCGGTAATGAGATCACGTGACCTTTAGGTAAACGTTTTTAGATGGAGGACCCTTAGTCACGCGGTCGAGTTATTTGCGTTCGTGGTCGATTATCTATCCGCCGTGACATGAAGTTATTCGTGTGCGACGGCCTGCGACTCCGGTGAGTCTGGTGAGAACCCGAGGTAGTCCACCCCTCGTGGTCTTCCCCCGACCCCAGGTTCGCTACAATATCTATCACAAAAGATAGTGTGGGATCTTTAACATCTGAAAATGTATGGGCATTGAATCCACATCCCTTAAATAATGTTAGGAAGCTTTACTCACTTAACCAAGACTGAGCAAAAGTTCGGTCTCCAAATTGGTGAGCAATTCAAAATTCGCAATATTGCACTTGCCAGTTTTTTCCTTCGTTGAGAATAAATCTCAAAGCAATTTCATAAACAAATGAAAAATTTCTTGTCAATCTTGCCTTTGCTCAAAACCTAAACATTTCATCAATGATGGTGAATTACCTCATATGCAATTCTAGATTTGCAGACATTAATCACCTTAGCTAGTGAAGGCAGCCTGGCTGGTCTGTCGATTTGGTAACTTCATCTGCAAAGCTCCATTACATTGGGAAGACTTCCTTAAAGGCATGCAATGAGTCGAAGAATACCTAATACATTACAAGCCACTGAGCTGTTTAATGAAATTCGGCGCAAATGTGTCTCAATGCGTCAGTTATTATGCAAGAGGGAACAGTGTATGAAAGGAACAATAAAAAAAAAACTGTCATTGTATTGCTGTTCATCAGTTGTTATGCTCCCACGAGAGTTTTGTGATGATTCGGAGAGATTAAAACCATATAGTGTTTTCAAACACAAAGCCACCCCAATTGGGCACGATACTTTGCTTGGCTGCTTCCAAGCATTGAGGAAACATCACAAGGATTGTAAAACAACATTTTCTCCTGTCATGGTTTGACCATTTCCTGTGAAGCCTATATATTATGATCTACAGATTCTCAAGATCCCCACCCGATTCCACCTCCCTCTCCACCTCTTATTTGCCATGCAGAGCAAAGCAATTTCATGGGATGATGGTCGATGACTGAGGCAGCATTTTTATCCCTGGAGCAAGGCAAGTCATGAAACAATCAATTAAAAATGGATTTGCCGCTCATCTTTTGGAGGTAGCGGCTCTGCTATAGGGAGGTAGACGGGACAAGTGGTCGGAAGACCGGTGGTTCTTGTGAGATTTCATTCAACAAGAGAAACACAATTTATCATCATGGTCATGTGTCATTAACCACCTATAATTTCTGACAACTTTTATGTTGACAAAGAAGACTTAATCTCACTCAAAGTGGTACATCTTCTTGTGCTTTAGTGCAAAAAGTAGGATAAACAGGGATATGTTATCTTCAAAGCAGATTGTTTGTATCACAGCATTTATTTATAGAATTATGAAAAAAAATGACACCACAAGACCTAGATCAATGCAGATGCACCATTGACTGGCAAAGGGTTTGTGAAAAACAACAAGGTCTAGGTCTGACTGTTTGATCAAAGAGTGGTCTTTCTCCGGACCATACAGATCAATTATGTGTGCCAGATGTTATTTCCCTCTCTCTACCTTACCAACACTGCCTGGTGTTGGCTTAATGGTTAGGATGGTAGGTTTGGGATCCTAGGGTCCTGAGTTCCAATCCTGCACTGCTGTTTAATTGATACAAGATGGGGTTGACACAGCCGGTCATCCTTCTGAGGTCGGCAAAATGAGTACTAGCTTGCTGGGATGACCCGGTATGTGCCTTGGTTTAGATTAGATACACTGTATCCCTGCGTATCGTAAGAGGCGAATAAAGGATTAGTGTCAGGAAGGGCATCCAGCCATTAAAAAATATATATATATTGCCTCAAAAAGGGAATCATGATAGAAGATTGTCATGGGACCCACAAAGCTAACCACCCCTCTCGCAGGGAAAAGTGTGTGTGTGTGTGTGTGTGTGTGTGTGTGTGTGTGTGTGTGTGCGTGCGTGCGTGCGAGCGTGTGCCTTCCTAATGATGGCATGGGGTTTAATTCAGTGTAATACATGCACACTTTGCCTGCATAAGCCTGAATGAAGACTGTCATCAATCTGTTGACCTAAGCCTTGTCATGTCTTCCAACAGATCTTTGTCATTCAATGGTGCATTTATCACTTCAGTCATCAGTCTTCCCAAGCACAATTTGTGGCACGACTAGCACCTCAAAAGCTTGTTGGTAAGTGTTCATAAGAATGTGGAAATTTCACCAAAGCACAAATATAATGGTTCATTTGAGTCCATTCCAGAAGGAAGATTATCTCCAGGGTGGTTTGAATGCCAAATTACCCAACCCCAATAAAGCATTCCTTCTGAAACTCCTTTAAAACACAGGTTTGATTGTGCAATACTTACAATAATTAATCAGTCATTGTATGTGTATGCACTCCATCATACAGATACAATCAATGACTGATAAGGCCACCCTGTACAACTTGTAAGCATTTGCATTCTGTTAAGTGTGGGCTCCACAAAAGGACAAAATGCTTCCTTTACCACATTTCTTCTAAACCATCTTTCCTGTCCTTCTTGCACATATTTATTCAACAACCACCATTTTTCTGGTGATTGTCCATGTGGCAGAGGAGCAGTAAATTTGTTGGTCATTGATGGTTCAAATAGTCAAGCATTATGTAAGAGGTCCTTTTAACCTTCAAATATCTGAAGTTGGGCACTCCAGGTAAATCATAGACACTTCCAACCTTTTACTTTTATTGGTAAATTTCAATTCTGAATGTATAGAGACCGTATGACATGGCTATAAAGTCTTGGCCCCTTTATCAACATCAACGATTTGCTGGAGTTATGTTTCTCAAACCTCTTTAATTGCAACTTTCATGCAAAAATCCATCAGTGAAACATAGCTTCCTGAAACATAAATGAAAGTTATTCAGTTCATGATAGGTGACACATTTCCATACTTGATAAACTAGTGTTATGTTGAGCAAAAATGAAGGAAGTTTCAACCCAACAAGACCAGCTCAATGAAGGTTAAGACCAGGTAAGGGAAGATAATAGTTTCTATTAGCTTTTTGGTAATAGTGCAATATTTGAATGTTTGACAAATTTGCTGAGCAAATTGAAGACATTATATCATGTACAATTAAATTATGCTTGTGAAATATACAACTTTCTGCACATCATTACCATGCGCACGCGAAGCAAAAAGCGGGGTTAAGCAATAATTGGTTCATGTCTGTCCATCCGTCTGTCCGTCTTCTCAGTTTGTGGTCCCAAACAACTTATTTAGAATGAATATTATATTTTGAACACAATTCAGAACACGAATAAGAAGACAAGGCTTTCGTTTTAACGTACTTTGGCTTTGAATTCATCTCGATCGCACATGCGCTGAAAGGAGTAAGATAATATTGCACACCACTCCTTCCCAATTTGATATCTCCGCAATGTATAACGTCATCCCCGGGCACCGAAGGAAGAGAGGACTCAGTCCGTTTTCACTCCGTTTTCTTCTTTGTTTGTTTTCTTGTTTGTTTCTCTAGGCGATATCTCAGCCATCCTTTGAGCTGGGAAGCTGAAATTTGGGCACAAAAGTGAAGATGTGCTTTGGCAAAAACTTTAATTTTTATTTTTTGATTAATCAATTAACCACTTTTTTATTATCCATTTATTAATTATATATCTTTTTTATTTCTCAATCCTGGCAATATCTCAAGCGAGGAAGCTGATATTTGGACATGACAGTCACCACATGATTTGGCTATAAAGGATATTTTTGATTTATTGATTAACCAATTAATCAATTAATCATTCATTTTTCGATTAATTACTTAATTTTCAAAAAGTTACAGAATCGGATGAAACGGTGGTGGTTTTGGTATGCTATTTGGCAATTCATTGAGAAATTATTTTATGAGCTGTTAGTTATTTATTTTAATTCTGCAATTAATCAATCAATTATTGTACACTGCTCCCACCAAATTACAACTCGATTTGCGGCAAGGCTCTTCCTCTGGTATCCAAGGACTTCCCCACTCCTGACTCGCAGACTTCCTCTCCTGTTGCAGCCAACGTGTGGCCATTAATGGAGTTCTCTCATCCCCTCTTCCAGTCCAGGCTGGAGTTCCTCAAGGTAGCGTTCTGGTCCCTGTTCTATTTCTGGTTTTCATCAATGATCTCTCTGACTCTCTGGAAAATCTTTAACTCTTTGCTGATGACTCCACCCTCTGCCGTAACATCTGTCACCTCTCAGATTGGCAAGCAGCAGCCTTTTCACTCTCTGCAGAGCTGGATAAAATCACAAGCTGTGCAACATGTGAACATGTCCTTCAATCCTGACATGTCTCACACTCTCACTATGTCTCTCCGTAAGGACCGTCTGGAACCCCCCCCCCCATCTACTTTCTCAACAATCCTCTTGAAGAAGTCCTTTCATTCAAGCTTCGAGGTCTCACTATCTGCCATGATCTTTCCTGGTAAAGCCACATTTCCAAACTTGTCTCCAAAGCCAGTCACCGACTGGCATCCTCCATCATGCAAAGTCCTTCCTTGGCACACCTAAGCTCCTGACCACATACAAAGCATTTCACAGCCTGGTGTAGTATTGCTGTCCCCTCTGGGCTGGTGCTCCCGCCTCTCACCTTTCTCAGTTTCACGCTGTGGAAACCAAGGCATTTAGGATCATTGGTATCTCCCACGATGAGGCTAAGTCTTTGGGTCTCTCACTCTCTCACCACAGGCATGTCAGTGATCTTTCTGTCCTCTACCATCTCCTCTCTGGCCTCAGCAACTGCTCTGTCTGAGGTTTGTCCCCCTCCCCCATATTTCCGCAGAGCGCTCAAGGTCCGCCAGCAACCCCCTTCTGGTAAAACTACCAGAATCAATAATCATTGCTCACCTTCACTCTTTCATTCCTCTTTTTCCCCACCTTTGGAACAAACTCCCACACTCTCTTCAATCCCATTCTTCCCTCCAGGTCTTCAAAACAGCTGTTCACCACCATCTCTTATCTTCCCCATCCGAAACATGATCTTTTCTACCCCGCTAATCCACTCCAAACCCACCTCCTTCAAAATTCCCTGTTTTCCTTCCTGAAAGTCCCCATCATGCAAGGACCTGAAAGACCCTGTAATGTCCATCTTGTTTTCCTGTGACCCGCCCCATCCCTCTCCCTTCCACCGATTTCCTGATATCTCTGTTCCCACTGTTTTTTCCTTACCTCTCCTGCCCTCTTTGTCTCCTGCTCCACTTGTCTATTTGGTGTTCGCTCTCATACGAGCCTCGAGAGTGTATACAAACAAACAAACAAAAAAAGGCGGCATCGCCAGGCGCCAATGTCGCAGGCTGGAGGATTGTTATTTGCTTATTTGGCATGGGGGGGCAGTGTACTTTGAATGTACCGCTACCTGTTTTTACTCTGTTTGCCTGCTTGGCAGTCAAACAAAAATTGAAAATCATTCCAACAGGAAACTTAAACGTTTTTAACGAAGTCATCAAGTACGCAAACAACAGTCACAAATAACAAATGCCACTTTGTTAGATAGGGTGATGGATTAGACACTGCAGACTTCCTCTGCAGATTAGATAGGGTGATGGATTACGGAATTTATTTACTTGACTTTTACAATTTTTATCTTTCTTCAATTTAATTATGTACTTGAACAATGCAGAACACAAATCGCTGGTCATAATATTTCCAAGAACCTCCAGTTTTGCAGTACTTAAATTTAAATGAAGGTTCAATAAGAACTTTAGAGTAAGATAAGAACTAGGAGTCTTAGACCTTGTTGGAAGTGATAAAGGTGGTATTCGGGACAACTGCTGGACTACTTCAACAGCATTAAACTTTCAGATATATTTTTTAACGATCGTAAAAGTTATTATTTCCGTTAAAATTAACAAGGATTAGTGATTTAAAATCACACTGCATGGGGTATCATGTTCTATGAACTCTCTCGTTCGTTTCTGTATTGAGTGGATGGAAAATGAAGATGAAAATTTCAGCCTGTGCCATTTTGGTACAACAATTAATCAGACTCGGTGGTGTCATGGTGAGAGCGTCTGCTCCGAGTCTGTGAGGTCAGCAGTTAAAACCCCGGCCGAGTCATACCAAAGACTTTAAAAATGGTTACTGCTGCTTCCTTGCTTGATGCTCAGCAAAAAGTTAGAGCATGGACAATCCCCATCGGTTGGCATCGGAGGAGGAAATTCCTCACTGAGTGTGGTGAGAAAAGCAGTGCCATTGTTGTGACGTCATTGGTATCCAGATTATTCAGGCAAGTGACAGCACTTCCCCCAATCTCAATGGCTGTGTTAAATGTTTGTTTCTTCGGTTTGTCGATGCGTGTTTGAGTGGCAGCTCCATTTGGAGTCTTTGACCTTGCGTTTAAAAATAAAAAAAATCCATACTGTTCTTGAACTTCAGCAAGGGGGATAATCGTGATCATAATGTAATTAAGATATATCATCCAAATGTATACCAAATAATCTGTGATTACATGATAAAAGTGGTAACAATTTTGATTTTATGCAATACCATAACAGCAACAATAATTTTTTGAAGTAAAAGTGTCAACTCCAAAGCACATCTCTTAGCTGCAGCAGGTATAGCAATGATTCCACAATGTGCTTTTGCCAGAGCTATTAGGTTGTGACAAGGTTGGATCATTCCTAGGCCCAGCAATTGGATAGGGGAGAACCTTATTACAGGCAGTAAAATAGCTCCCTCGGGTATTTCTTTCATCAATAGCTGGGTCACTTGAATCTTGCGATGCATTATCTTTTTTTTCCTTTGAAACAACAATGTAACTTGTGTTATTTCCCTTGGGCTAAAATGATGGAATTGGTGGAACTCTTTTCCTCGAGATCAGAAAAATAAACAATGTTTACGTGGGATTGTATATCTGTAAAATGTTTGCTGTTCAAAGCAATGCTTTGTGAGGAATCCTCCTTGCTGAATGGTTTTGGGTGTTAGCTCGAATAATGGTCATGAAACGACCGTTCTACCATGTGACAGGACTGCACATGGCACATGTGACCTTTCCTATGATCCATGTGGATTCAGATCCAAATACAAGTGCTTATTATTTGTGTGGTGTTACATTGTGTAGCACACCTTCTTTCGGAGAGAGCATTAAGCCAACTGTTCCGTTCGCAATAAGTACGATGAAAAAAAAATAGCAGTATCTTAGCAGGCGTAGTCATTTGACTTGTTACCCTTGCTCATTTCCCTGTGTGACTTAAGTGTGGGGTTGACCAACTTGTCTCATGAATACTTTTCCTAACCTATAACTGTCACTGTGGACACATGAAGCTGAACAAACATTAATAGTTGATCAGGTCTCTCCTCGTACTTCCCTCTTTGTATCACACCATTCCTCCTCAACTGCATAAATTCATGGTATAAGACAGAGTTTTATTTGCTCAAATAAGTTAGGTATTTCTCAGGAAGACAATGTGCAGAGCACGAAGTCTCAGTAGAAGCCTTAAAAGTACAACTTAGTTGTCTCGTTGATCACTAATTTTCTGAGCTATACGCAAATTTGCTGTACGCTTTATTTCACTGAGTTATTTCAGGGAGTACGGTAGTATTCCATGCAGAGGGATGACACGGGGGAAAAATGGCTGCCAATTCAAATGTGTAAACAATGATACACTCATAAACTCCTGAAGAGTGAAGTCATAAGCATTTAAAAGCAATAACTCTTATTCTCGAGCATTTTCTGAACTACTAAGACTTAAAAAGACACCAAAATACATAGGTAAAGTACCACATCGGAAGATCGCTGAATCGCCAATTTGTACTTCTTCTCGTTGTTCCCCTCTCAAAACAATGTAAAACTGTAGCCCAACCTACCTCAATAACTGCTGAAGCAGTGATGGTGATTCCAATGCGAGGAGGTTACTTTGTCTCTGAGCTCGTGCACGCAACCGAAAATAAAAAAATATATATATATAAAAACATTAATCGTTTTATGAAGAAAGTAAATTGAACGTAAATGTGAACGCAACCAAACCAGCCCAGGATCATGAGGGAGGGACATTGACAGTTGACAGAACCATTCCAAATGCGATACATATCCAAAACCATCACCGCATAGAGTTAAATAGTGATGAGGTTTAAAAAACAATTTCAAATCACATGGATGGATTTAATCCACACCAATAAACAAATATATAAAAATCATTAAGCATTTTATTATTTTTAAAACGATATTCCTACTTCGACGTTTTACATGCAATAATGTTATGGAATAATCATGACAGTTGATTCACTAACCAAAGAATCATGATAATATTAGATTCATTTGTCTTGAACAATCCTAGGGACGAAGCGCAACTCTTGAAGAGAAATAGGTATTCTTTGTCTCCTACCTATAGCAGAATTCTCAATGATAATACATAACTCAGCATGGATTTAAATCCACCTGGAAATAAAAAACATCATATATAGTAGTAAAACCATCTAAACAGTGACTTTACTTCAAAAAAATTTCCTCTTGCCATTTACATTTTTATCTTTGGAACGATAAGAAGAATTTTAATTATTTATGCCTATATAACCAAGATAAGAATCGTTGCGCATCAGCATCCTCGAACCTGGGAAAACAATGTATTGAGAGAAGGTATGGCAAATCCGAATTGGATGATTGGCGTTTCAAGATGCAAAAGAGTACTGGGATAAATATCACCAGTAGAGTGGGTTCGAAGAGCGTATATTGTTACATGATAGATTAGTTCCATGCCTAACACCTTTTTAGATGCTGAATACTGAATAATATACAACAACACACAAAGACGAAGATCAAAATAGAAATGCAAAATGCAAAGCCTGTCCGCATTCAAAATGTTTTATATTCAGTATTCTTCTACTCCTAATTTTTCTTCTTCTTCTATTTTTTTGGACGGGCGGAGGCAGGCTGAAGCAAATCGACCATGCGAATCGACCCCACCAGGGCTGTATATTAGAAAGAGTACGGTCAACCCGGTTTCAGCGCATCTGC
>CM068955.1:139156850-139173675 GCA_035128595.1 Eptatretus atami | reverse complement strand
ACCTTAGCCATGAACCTCCCACTGTGCATTTTGGGCAAGTGGGGGGAGGGGCGGAAATTTGCACGTTTGTATATGTTGAAGAATTAGGATGAAAAGTAGAATTAACAATAAAAGTATTCAAATGCACTTTTCAATAATACTAGCAAAGTAGCAGAGTGGGTTTAGAGTTTGTGCATTACTTGCTGAAAATAGTATCGTCTGTATATTGCAAGAATACTTGTTTGATGTTTGTGGGGTGTGTGTTTAAAGGATTCTAACGGGTCTCAGGTTTCTAAAGGGTGTAAAGGTCCAAAAGGATGAAGGAGTCCAGAGGGTCTAAAAGGGTCTAATGGGTTTGAAGGGTAATACGGTATGTTCTAATGTTCATTAGAGGTATAAAGGGTATAAAGGTTGAAAAGGTCTACAAAGTCTTAAAGTGTCTAAGGGGTCGAAAAGGTACATTCTAATAGACGTAAATCACGAAGAAATTGACGTTTAAACAGTGCGTAACTAGAGGGGAGCACTCGGTAGAGTGCAAAACCTCCGCCGCCAATACTGCTGGGTCACTTAAGTGAACCTGATATCCTATTCATTGTAGGTCAAAACGGATCAGACTCTACTGAACCACGATTGAATAAACTAAACTAGATCGACGCATGTAGAAATGCCAAAAAAAATCGAATTTTTTTGAAAGAAAAGTTGCAAAATTTCTAATTTTTTTTTCTCTAACAATTTTTTTTTGGGGGGGGGGGGGGGTTGGAAATCACTTAAAACATGTAGAAATGCAAAAAAATTCAAATATTTTTCAAATAAAATCGAAATTTTTTTGAAAAAAAGTTGCAAAATTGTTTTTTTTCTCTCTAACAAATTTTTTTTTTTTGGTTGGAAATCACTTAAAACATGTAGAAATGCAAAAAAAAAATTCAAATATTTTTTCAAATTGGCCGCCATAGCGGCCATATTGGACTTTGGACCAAGTCCAAAATCTAATGGCATGATCCTTGGACCATACCTAATCCCCCACCAAATTTCATCGAAATCCGTCCAGGAGTTTTTCCGTAATACTGTTCACAAACAAACAAACAACAAACAGACAGGGGTGAAAACAGTAACCTCCGTCCATCTTCGATGGCAGGTTAATAAAGAGACTTAAGTACGTAGTTTAACTTTTCCCACAGACAGACAGACAGACTGACAGGTAGACACAAATCGCTTTTCATAGTTTGTCACACTGTAGATCAAGAGTAGGTACTGTAATCGATACATAACAGGAGTTTGCCTCTGAACACGTCATTGTTTGTAGTATAGTTTTGAATAAGTCTATGGCTGGAATTCCTGTTAACATAACGAAGCACCTCTCTTAATCGCTTGCTCCGTTTGCCGAGCAGAAAGGTGAGCTGCTTGCAAAGCAGTTGATATGGAACGACTGGCTTGGAAAGCGATTGCAGGCCGCTTGCTAATTGAACACACCCCAGAGCCTTGATCGCTTGCTCTGCTCGCCAAGTGGTAGTTGTGGAACAGCTGGCTTGGCAAGCGATGACGAGCTGCTTACTAACGGAAGACACCCTTGCTTCCACGGTGTTCCACATCCGAGGCGATAAATCAATGTGAGCACTGTCAAGGACCCTTGTCGTTGGTGGACGTCACACATCTGACAGTGTCGTTCTCGAAGTGTGAGTGTCACTGCCGACACCCTAAACAAGTTTCAAATTCCTGCCATAGCCATCCGCCATGAAACATCAGACCTGCATGGTCAGCCAGTTCGTTAACGACTTGGCCAAAATCTTCTGCCCAACCAACTACAGTGCACATGAAGGTACAAATCCATCCATTCATTCATTTCGTATATAGCTTGTGACTGCTGGGGGCATGGACGTGCCACTGATGCAATGCCCCCTGTAGGTTCGGGCAAGAATTTTGGAATTTGGCTCGGGTGCCGGTGATAGCTCGCAGACTCTTCGCGAAGGACAGACAGCGTGGGATCTTTAACATCCACAAACTAATCCCAGCAGATGGGACGCCCAGTTTAACGTCTATTCGGGGGGCGGCATATACATTGATGCCTCAAAAGCATTGATGAAAGTAGAGGTGGAGAAATTGATCGTAGATTTAGGTGTTCCATTAATCCCAGGTTTAAATCCCATATACAGTACCTTGCTACTTGTGTATTATCTTTTATTGTTCTCTTTTTTAAACCATGTACATTGTTTTCTCTTAATGTCTTAATTTGTAGTACTCTAAAGGGAATTCTCCTGATGCTCATTTGTTTCCATCTATCAACATGTCGTAGAAAGCTGAAATTTGGTTCAGACTTTCAATCTACTTAGATAAACATTGCTGAATAAATTTTGAGTATGATCTGTCAATGTCATAAAAGGTGATCAAGAAATGTCAATTAAATTTGTGACTTTTACCGATCACAAAATGTTCGTGCAATGTCTCTGCAATGTGAAGACGGCGAAAGCCAAAATCGAATTTCAAATATCACGGGTATTTTGAGAGCTCTTAACTAAGTACCACAAGTAGTTACAAGAGAAAACGTTACAAATTAACTTTTTATCCCCCACTCTACCGACAATTTCGGAGACAGGGGACATTATAATGAGCTCTGAGCGACGGATCATCTGTCCATGTACTTTTGTGTACGCGACATTTCAAAAACCGCTGAACATTTAGTTTTCATATTACAGATATCTATTCCTCATGACATTATCTCAATCTGATTAGATAATGGCAGCGATTGGTTCAATTATGTTGCCATGGCAACCATCTCTGTAACTTGACTTGTCGATGAGATATTTCAAAAACCGTTGAACACTTAGCTTTCATATGACACAGATCTCGTCCTCATACCACCCAAAAGCCAGAGGATCTCAAGTATCAGCTCCTTATCTATATAGTATCTTGACAACACCTTGTGAAAAGTTCAAAATTTGTATAGTGATTGACAAAATAAATTCCACAAACAATATGGTCCAGTATAAACTACTTGAACATCACAAAGCTTAACGTTACAAATTAAAACATCGCATGTTACTTTACCTTCATATCCCGGAAACATATTTTCTCATGGGAAGCACAAAATTTGTATCCCGATTCAGTTTTCAAATATAGACCAAAAAAATGTACTTCAGCCTGTTTTATGGAATTGAAGGAAAATAATGGCTCTATTATGTCACCTTTTGTGACGTTTCCAGATGCATGCTTAATATGCACAAAATAGTACATCAATTACTCACAAATGTTCTTTCAGTTTTCATCTATAAAAGTCCTCTCTCCATGGTGAAGGACCAATCCTGGTTGGGCCGCCCTTCTGTTGCAGCTGGGTGCGGACATTTCCACCATGATCAGCCAATGGAAATCGAATCCACAACCAGTGAGGGCAACATCACAATGCTTTACCACCTTGACATTATGCATATCATATGAAGGTGCATTGGTGTGTTTTAATGTCCTTTTTATTCGTCTATAATTAACGGATATCTCTTAGCAAGCTCGTTTTTCATGTGCTGGTATAAATTGGCATCTACTCATGTTGTTCGTGTTCATAAAAAGCCTCGACATGTTCCATTCCCCTTGGTATTGTCTTAATACGTGTATGAACTCCTCTAACAGCCTTGCTATCTCAATTATTTATTGATTATGATATGGAAGCATTCAACGAGAACATATTATTTACAGGATAACAATTGGTAAACTTATCAAGAAAAAACAAAATCAAACAATTTGTTTTTGTATAGTTTATCAAAGCATTCTCAATAAAATATAAAGATGATCATGTGCTCTATAATTACAATCCGTAAGCTTGCCAACGCTTTGAGAAAGTGAATAGTTTGCTTTAATACATCACGCAGAGGCATAATGCATCCTTTTCAACAGGTAATCACAGAGTTGCCAAGATGTCTTGAGGAAACATCACACGTATTCCAAACTGTCTCGCCCAAGTTGGTGGCCCAATTAACCTATTTCTCAAACACTAACATTGATCTCCGTTGTATAGGGTATCGTAACCCTGACACGTAACCCCAATCATAACCAAAGGCTCCCTGTAATCCCATTCCTTTTTTTCAATCCGCCAAAGTCGTTCCATTCTCGCTTGCTAAAGCTGGCCCGAATGATGGCACCTGCTCTGTGTGTGCCACTCAATGTTGTTCCAGAAGCCTCCGTTTACCACACACGCCACATCGTTGATTGTGCTGCTCCGAGGCCCGCAGGGACACACGGCTCCGCGGCTTACCTTTCAATCCATCCGTGGCGGTCTGTTTGATGGGCAAGCTGCTAGCCAGGGTCGAAAAAATATACAAAAGCAAACTGCCAAATGTAGCCAGACGCGAGTGATATTTAAGGCAGTAGCTTTTATATCTAATCAAGGAAAAAGTCATTGCCTTTTTTCACCTCCTTATATAATTTTAATGTAGCTTTAACATAAAAGGCCGTTTTCCCCTTCTTGCATAGTCTCCATTGCCTGACTTTTAATTTTTTTTACCGAATTGATTAACTTAATCTTCATAATTTCTGATTTTAACTTTACTTTCCGCACGTAACACATATCCTGTTTAATCTACTTGCAATGTTTTGTCTGTGTTGCCTTGGTAAGACCCCCAAATGCCCAATATTGATTTGCCAAATGTACCATGGAATTTGCTCACATTAGTGCAGACTGGACAGTTAGTTTTATGTGGCATCCAAAAGATTGTGTATTCAATATTCATGTAACAACCTTTCAGGGTACAAGGGAAGACGGGACTTGAACACAACGAAGACAAAGGAAACATGTTGAGTGAAAGGAAGTAAGTGGCAAATCAAGTTATAAAAAAGATCTAAAACTTTTACTTTGTGATAATTAAATTGAGAGCAATTTGGGATATGAACAAGCTCAGGAGCTCAAGGTCATTCCAGAAGGAAGTTGGTTCCAGGACTGCACATGCCCCTAAATAGACGGGGAAGCTGAGAGGGGGTGAGATGAGGGGGAAGGTTTGAGGGGATAAAGCGAGGGAAAGCTATGAGTGGAAAACATTGAGGATAGGGTGAGGGTGGATGCAAAAAGAGGGGACAAGAAGTGGAGGGATGCTGAAGAGGGGGACACATATTAGGGGTGGTATTGTATGGACACGGGCTTGTAGAAGATGTGGGGGATGATACTGACACGGATGGGTTTGATACCGTAAAATAACAGAAAGGCGATTTAAAGTTTTAAGCAGACAACAACTCTCCAAACTGGAATTCACAAGATTCCCAAATTGAACATGCAAATATAAAGGTCATGGTATGGGTGGAAGGAATTTTTGTTGAAAGCACAGAGAAGGGTCGTGCTGTAAGAACGAGAGGAGGGATGCTGGACAGGTTTGTAAAATATGCCTGGTGAAGTAGAATAATTTGAAGAGGAATAGATCGTGATAAAGAAGAAAAACATGTGAGGTTCACATGGTGGAGAAATAAAGAAAGTGAAGCATTTTAAAATAATTAAACCCTCATCCTCACCCAAGGGAAAATAAACCATTTAATACCTTCGGTGTGCATTCACACCCCATATATTTAAAGCAGTCATAAAATACAACGCATGGATTATTAAAAAATATAATTGATATTTTTTATTATTCATAATGGTTTTTTTGAGTAAATCATACACTTTCTGTGCTAGTTTACCATTTTTATGGTTACCATGGATTCCCCCCAAAAAAAAAATGGTGAAAAAAAACACCTTTTTGTCAAATTCAAGCTTCTATTTCTATGCAACATTAACATTTTCTTCATTTGTGTATCTCAAGACTTGAAAACATGTGGAACCAACACAAATTCAGTTTGGACAACTCCCTCTGACCATACATAATAATGAAAACTAAACAGTCTTATCTGGGGTGTACTTGCACCAGACTAATAAAACACTGTCTGTATCTCTCTCTGTCTTGAATAAATGGGGATAAAATGAACAGGCAGTTGTGAAAAGTAAGTCCAGCTACCTATGGACAGTGCTGCCAATGACTTCTGACACACTACTTGTAGATCAGGGTGCTTGCACTGTATTCAGGACAGCCAAAATTGAGGCATCACGTTTGCGAACATTGCGATACAAGGTTCTTGAGCACATATGACATCGGCCTTGGCTTGCAGCAGGTCAATGGATATACACTATGTGCTTGGGGAGTAAAAAATACCACAAAGGACGGAATGAGGTAAACCAGGGTGTGAATGCACCCCAGAATAATTTTGGTAAGAAGTCAGTCGATTATGTCTCCATCAAATCCCAAATTTAGAGACATGTGAGAAACATGCAAGCAAACAATGTCATGAAGACACATAATCTAAAAGATGGTACTTTCTGAAATATTCCATGATATATATGTTTGGGGTGTAAAGACACCCCAAAACAAAGGATGTAGGTTAAGGAGCTTTTAAAGGAAGAAGGAAGAAGCATTTCCTTCAAAGAAGATTCACTTTGGAGATATTGTGTAAAAGGGAGAGATAAAGAATGATGTAGAGGAAGTACAGATCGAAGGCAGAATGAAATAGTGTTTTGGAGTTTAAAAAAAATATATATTATTTTTTGAAACAAGGAGGGAATAGGATAACATTTAAGAAGCAGAAAGGATCACATTTTGGAGGGAAAAGAAACCGAATGATAAACAACCGCAAGAACGAGACAATTTTGATCGCCGGTTATCAGAGGAGTAAGACAGAGCTACACAAAAACAAATTTGACAATATAGCACAACCATGTATGAGATAACATGGAAAATTGTATAAAAACACAAATAGCAACAAATCTTATTTCAGCTTATCCTAAATTCTTAGATTTATTATATCGGCAAAGTTAGGTCACTATTCAAGTCTTGATTGAACATACAACTGCATAGTTCATCGAACACGATACCCCGTGCAGTAACACAAGGTGAGACAAGGAAACTAGCTAGATACAGGAAGAGGCCATTTGGCCCATTTTGATTGCGCCACAACACCACCAGACCAATTATATGTCAAAACGATGGAATTGAATTGGGGGAATGAGGGGAGGAATGTCGATGAGACAATGTGGCATGCACAAGGATATCACAAGGGTGTCAAAACAAAAATGGGGAAATATATTTATTTTAATTATTTAAATCTAAAAGGATGAAAGCAATTATATTTTTAGGGGTCGGGGTGAGCAATGCGGTTCTTGGCTGAGAAACACACATCAACCACACACCACCGCTTGACGAGACCCTCCACAGACACGACATGACACAAATTCACACAAATCACCCATCCATACTCGAGGTACCTAAAAATCGTAACAATATCCCGAGACACTTCCCTCTCCGATGCTTCTCAGTACCTTATTCCAATTTAAACTTATCTACTGTTTCTGCTGCCACTACCTTTCCAGGGAGACCATTCCATGGATTAACTACTCTCTTGTTGAAAGACCCCTGCCCTACCATTGTCTTAACTCTCCTCCTCTATATTCTCAGGCTATGGCCCCTGGTCCTATCACTGTCTGTTGTGCTGAATCATATACCCTTCATTATCTTCAACCTCTCTATCATATTCCCTCGTAATGGCCTCCTTTCTAATGCACCAGCACATTACTGGTAGGGTGATTGCATAACCTCCCCCCCTTTCAGTCACACAGATACACACACACACACACACACACAATTCTGACATCACCTCAACAAATAAGCCTCCACCCTCCCTCTCCAAACTCTGTCCCATCTTTGCTCTCCCCCCACCCATCCTCAAAGCCCCAACCTCCCCCTTCCAAAGCTGTCCCATCTTTACTCTCACTCTTCCCCGGCTCATAAAAGCAAACCGGCATTCCCATGTCAAAACAGAGGAATATTTAACGCTTTCTTCTCCCATATCATGCTATCACAGACTTCACAAATCAACGAATATCACCAATTTCATCAAAATAGTAGCAAACCTGTGTAACCTCCACAATAAAAGTGCTGCTTGAGAGAAAGAGTTTGAAAGTGTAAATGCTAAATGGTTTTAAAAGGCAATTCTAAAGGGTTATCAAGGGTAAATTCGAAAGTTCTAAAGGGTTATTCTAAGGAGTTATAAAAGGTGAATTCTAAAGTTCTAATGTGTAAAATTTAGAAATCGTGGGTGGAATCAGACAAACTGTCCAACCAATGAGTGGAGGATGCATGGACGCATGCCCGGCTCCTTTTATTTAATATACAAAGCTCATTCTAACCACGCACTGACTGATATTAATGTTTGGTACCTTCCGGGTGATGCAGATGAAGCTGAAATTTCGCATGCCGATTGACATCGAAGCTTGTACACCAGTAAAAATCACAGCACTGTTGGAAAGCATGCATATATGAAAATATAAATAAATGAAAAAAAAAAATTAATGAAGGTGAGTGACCCGAGACAATGGGGGAAGCACGGTTTTGCTTGCCAACGGACATCGAAGCCGAAACACCTGTAGAAATCACAGAATTGTCAGAAAGCATCTGTAAATGAAAACATAAATAAATGAAAAATCAAATGCAGGTGAGCAACCCAAAACAATGGTGAAGCACGGTTCATTATTGTTTACAATGTGTAATCATACCCCGCTAATATATAGATAAAGCCCTGTCTCCTTCAGCCGCGCCTCATAGTTTGGATTGACTCAGCAATAAATTATATTTTGAAACAACTACTTTAAAATCGCCAACCTAAGATGAAAAAGGTTTTAGGAGATGAAGGCTATATTAATCACCATAGAACGCAGCCTTAATCGACCTCGTACATAGCCATATTGGAGGCTCTTACTTACATAACCATATTGGCAGAGTCTTCTTAACCCAATACTGTCGCTCTCACATGCTGTACCCTCTCATGCTGTGTATGATATCGATATATTACCTGGTTCTTGGAAGTATTATGAAAGCAATTTGTGTTATACTTATACAGTGTTCAAGTATATAATTAAATTTAAATGAAGATTTAGAGGTTTAAAGGTATATAAATTAATGAATTCCATGTTTTACCACCGTTTTACCATTGTCTGTTACATCACCCGACCGAACAAGTTACATTAGTTCTTCATGCCTGTTGTATGTGTCCATTATGACATCCTTAAAAACAGTAAGTTTCCTGTTTGGAATGATTTTCAATTTTATTTAACTGCCAGGCAGGCAAACGGAGTAAAATATTATCTCACTCCTCTACATATTTGTGATTTGGACAAATTCAAAGCCAAAGTACGGTCAAACGATAAACTTGTCTTCCTCTTCATGTTCTGATTTGTGTTCAAAATATGATGTTCAGTTTCAATCAGCTGTTCCTCGATCATAAATTGACGACTATAAACTGATCAGATGGATGGACGGACAGATATGAACCAATTGCTTAACCCTGCTTCTTGTTTCGTGTGCGCGGGATAATAAACACCCAATGCCGATCACATATTCCTGTTTTTTTCTTTTCTTCTGCAAGACCAAATATGTGAACAAAGGAATGTTTTTCATCATTCAATTGATTATTGTTCGATAATTTTAATTATTCTGTGTGCTGCTAAACACCAGAGTGAAAGTTTATAACTGGGACAACATTCAAACTCAGGCTAGACAGCTTAGGGGTGAGTGTCCATATGTCGAGGCTATCCTGCCAGCCCTGCAAATGAGATGTGAATATTACACCGTGGGCATGATGGGTTGAGCAGCCTCTTCTTGTGCTAAGTTTGCTATTATATAGCCTTGCATAAATATACTCCAAAATGTGGAAATATAATATCTCATCTGTCGATTCTGCCAAACCTGTTTGTGTTAACGACACACTTACCATCGTTGGGTGACTGCCATCAAGTTATTTAAAAGAAAAAAACGGCGGTTTTGTCATTTTTCATTCATTTTGAGTGTTTGTATGAAAATCGATCATGTAGCCAAATGTGACACATACTTTGGAGATAATGCACGAGTTCACTTTAATAGTACCTCATAGTCCCCTTTCCCACAATGTTGATTTTCCTTACGACTGCTGGTACAGTCTCCCAGGATTTTAACCTACATGGTATTGTCAGCAATTGTCCAACAAATTGAAATGAAGATTGTGGTTCCGGCATTATCATTATCATTCCACTTCTCAGGTGGGAGGTGACATGGATGGTTGTGTTGAGAGAGGGTGGCAGCTGCAGAATACCACCTGGGGATTGCAAGCTCGTGCCACACAGCTACAGTATGTGGTATACTCTGGCTTGTATGTTTGTGTGTATGTGTGAGCCACGGGATTGTTTTGGTCTAAATAAATGATGTCTTTTGGTTTCAAATCGCACACCCTTACTCACAGCCATTTCCGCCAAGAGTGGAATTTTGACGGGATTGTATGCGGCTCAATGTTTATTATAAGAGCTGCCAGGCATGGAGATCGTACTCCTGCACTCAAAATCTTGCTGACCCCCAGATGACCCTACGAGATGGAATTCCATTCGAGGAGATGGTGTTTGTACATCCATCGGTGGACACGCATTTTGACGAAAGGTTTTTTTCTTGTCGGCGGAATAGTTCATAGCAAGAAATGCCCCATATTGTATGGGATTTGACAATGCGACTCTTCGCACCATGCTTTCCATTTTAAACATCTGAAGCCACTTTTGTCCATATCTCTTTGGTTCTCATTTGGACATACCGTTAATAAATGGTAACTAATGCAACGTTATTTCCTTGTGTAACCTTGTATTTCTCTCCTTCACTTATTCCACTCGATTACAGCTTTGCGGCAAACCTTCCACAGGCTAGGGTCCTTTAATTCTCCCATACTCTTGCCCTTTGACCCTTGGCACCCAGCTTGTAATCTGCTAAGCCGAGAGATAACTTTGACAGCCACTTGTAGACTTGGAATGCATAATTAGATCTGTCTTCATTGCAATAAAGGTTTTCTGTCCCATATGTGAATATAAAAAAATATTCAACAGCAATCTTATCCAGTACACATGTGTTGATTTTCAGTGTATCCAAAATTATTAAATAATTATTCAAGAATAATGACTCGGTGAATTTCAACCAAGAATCTTTGGTAAACTGGACTTTTGGGCTTGCCGGTACGAGCACAAACTATAGTTGAGGCAGTTTGTTAAAACATTTTTTTTAAATATCAGTGTTGATGCTGTCACCTAACATTGAGTGAACTTCATCATTTTGTCTACACGGTGACGCAGCTATGTTGGCGCTGTCAAAGCTCTCAAGATGAGTGTTTTTACATTTTATTGTGTATGGGAATGAGGAGTTTGGGAACAATGATAAACCTGTGATAATTAATACCAGCCAATGCACCTCAGGCCACAAGATATGCGGCCTGTTTATTAATAGCACAATCATTTCATATTCACAAGGTGATAAGGGAGTGCAGTTGTTGTGGATGCACTGCTTAATTACTTTGTCCTTTTTGCTACTGACAGTGGGATCTATCCTGCACATTGTGAGCATGTCGAGCTGAGCTCTTGCTCTGCCATGTGAGCACGTGTTTTGCATTCTGTTACTGACATCAAGCAATTCTGAAAAACCGTCTGTCACCCTGCAAGGCATACTTGTCTATGAATGTTCCACACACCTCTTGATAAGTGTTGGGCATCCGCTTTGTGATAACACTGTGGACTGAGCACTTCCACCTGATTGCAGGCCTTAATTTTGGAGAGATTGAGCTAATTTAGACCTGGCTGTGATTTGTGCTGACAGGTCCGAGCAATGATTACGTTATGCTCATGTCGATGGTGATGACAAACATCCCAAACAATCTTTCTGTGAACCTAAGCGAACATTGGAAGGAAACTGATGGAATGTTTCATGAAATGACACACAACATCAAATCAGTGAAAAGGATTCGGCAAATATTGAAGCTGTTTATGCATTTTTTTCTCTTTGGCCATTATAGATATATATTCTAGTTTTGTATTATTAATTAATTTCTGATATTTGTAGAATTTGTTTTTCACTTGGAAGTTGTGGGTTACGATGTGTAAATAAAGGTGGAAAAAGTCTGATGTAATGCAATGCAATTCCAGGCTGTAAAGAACAAAAGATGAAAATTTGGAAAGGGGTGTAGACTTTCTATGAAAACTGTACACACACACACACACACACACACACACACACACACACACACACACACACACACACACACACACATTGGGTTGTCGCTTGAGTACCCTTATTTTCACTTTTTCCGTCTGTCTGTATTGTTTGTATGTAATGGACAGCTCTGGAGGCCAGAGGAGTCAACCGATTTTGATGAACTTGACAAGGTAGGTTCATACCAGGATCTAGTTCTATACTTTTGAGCAACGTTGCTATGGACACCACCGTTGCCTAGCAACGGGACTTTAAAATTTTTGAAAAATCCTAAAAAAATATATTTTTTCGAAAATCAAAAATCGGCTTCCAGGCTTTTATGCGCACTATAATCAACCTCTGTCAAAAAATTTCAGCCCGATCCGTCAAAAACTATGACTAGTATGCAATTATGTAGCGACCACCCATGTCGCCTACCAGCTTGTATACTCGTGTATATATTATATATATATACACACACAAGCAAGTACAACCCGCCGCCTTGTCAAAAGGGACAATAAATGTGGGGGGGTGGAGGGTGAAAGAGGGAGGGAGAGAGAGAGGAGGCAGGTGTACGGAGAGAGGAGGCAGGTGTAGGGAGAGAGTGGGGAGGGGAGGCAGAGAGGATGAAGAAGGGGGAGCTTGGAATGGGGAGGGGAGAGCAAGAAATGGGGGGGAGGGGTTGAGAATGACACCTCATCAAATGTTGACTGTGGGGGGGAGTGGTGCGAGGAGGAGGGGGTGGGTGAGAGAGAGAGAGAGAGAGAGAGAGAGAGAGAGAGAGAGAGAGAGAGAGAGAGAGAGAGAGAGAAGAGAGAGAGAGAGAGAGAGAGAGAGAGAGAGAGACAGAGAGAGAGAGAGAGAGAGAGAGAGATAGAGAGATACGCAGACAGCAGTGTGCGAGGAGAGTGCTGCATTTTATGAGGGGGGGTGAGGAGGGGACAGACTGAGAGAGTGGGGGTGGGGGTGGGGGTGGGGGGGGGGGAGGAAAAACAAAAAAAGAGATAGGTGAGGAGTGGAGGTGGCGTTAGCAAAGAGAGTGATATGTGATGCTTAATGACTGAACACAAAAAAACATGTCAGAATAGCAGGACACATGACACAACAGACTTCGTAAAGTAATCCCCACTGACACATCTCAAGAGAAGAAGGCATTGCTAAATGAGGTGTTGATACCAGTGATTTTGGACTAAACAATGCAGAAATTAAAAATCAAAAAATGACCTCAAGATACAAAGACCTCAAGAATGAAGTGAAAACATCCTGGAAGCTGAAGAATGCCAAAGTTGTACCAGTAAGGCTAAGTCACATTTGCTCTACGGCTAGGATACGGCGGCCGTACGCCCCCTGAATTGACAGAAACGTGGCGCGGCCGCAGAGTTTCTGAGGTGGCCTCACGGTGGCCCTACGCGTATGGCTATCTTTTACAGGCCGTAGGGGTCGCCGTGGAATTATAGCGCGGAGTTATAACTTTTTTCATTTCTACGTTGGCCGTAGCAATTCGCCAAGCCAAGCTGTGACTAGATGTGTTCCACGTCGACCGTGCGTAGGGCGTACGGTGGGCTTGCGTTATTCGTGCGGCTGCCGTAGGCTCTTATCAATGAAAAATGAATTTTGCCAACCCCCAAAAATTACGGCGGCCGCACTATTTCCACGGTCGCCGTAGGGTAGTCCTAAGGCGGCCCTGTGTTTCAACGTACGGTGGCCTTGCGGTCTGTGTGACTACCTGCGGGCAACGCAGGCTCGACACACGGTTCCCCTACGCCCGCCGTGCGTCCTAGATACGGCCTCCGTGGCAGTCTGCGTCGACCGTGCGTCCACCGTGCGCTACACTACAGATCGGAGTATAGGTGTTTGCCTATACTCCGAACTGGTATATTCAGTTATATATATTATAGTTATAGTATATTCAGTTATATATACTGGTATATTCCGAACTGTTATATTTTATTTCAGTAAAAAAAGAACTGGTATATAATACCACTCGTTACCGTCCGTCTGGCCGCACGTTCGCCTTAGGGCCCCCCTGCGGTCGCCTGCGGGCACTTGAGGCTACCTTGAAAATTCTATGGCGCGCGCAGGAACGCCCTAAGGTCACCGTGCGACATCAAATCAAAGACCGTATGGCACCCCCACGTTTTCGGTCTCCACAATTTATAAAATACCCCGTGCGGCTCCCGAAAAATAAAAACATATGTGACTGCTACATTGTGTGACCGTGAAATACTGCGGCCGCCCTATAATTGCTAGTGGCCGTAGATGTTTGTAGACCCTACGGCCGCCGTGCCAAATGTGACTTAGGCCTTAGAGTTGGAGTTCTGGGCATGATGACAAAGAACCTCACAGAGATATTAAAAACCATCTCTGGGAATGTTACCACAAACGAACTACAGTTGGAAGCTGTCCAGGCTCGGTAACAATCCCGAAGAGAGCCCTCGGCACAAACATTTGAAAACAGAAATCACAGGTTGGTCCATGAATCATGACCCCTTTCTGAAATAAAGGTGGATGCTTTGAGCCCACCCTGGGAGGACTCCATTCCATATTCTGAAACACACACACACACACACACACACACACACACACACACACACACACATTGAGACCTGGCAAGTCTCTTTTACCTCTGAAACCCATCCATGTGGAGATAGCAGGCAACACAGCAACTTGCACGTACACATACCTTAGAGACAAGGAGGGATCCGTTCAACTTCTGAACCCACATATAGAGAACAACCAACAACCAACACACACACACACACACAAACACACCACACACACACCACTGAGACTGGCACGTCTCTTTTAACTCTGAAACCCACCACATGTGGAGATAGTAGGCAACAGCAACGAGCAGTACACATACCTTTGATACAAGGAGGATCCGTTCCACCTTCTGAACCACATATGGAGGTAACAACCAACAATCAACACACACACACACACACACACACAACACACACACACACACACACACTTTGAGACCTGGCAATCTCTTTTACCTCCTGAAACCCATCCACATGTGGAGATAGCAGGCAACAACAGCAACTGGCACGTAACATACTTTAGAGACAAGGGAGGGATCCGTTCAACCTTCTGAAACCACATATAGAGATAACAACCAACAACCAACAACACAACACACACACACACACACACACACACACACACACACACACACACACACACACAACACACACACACACACACACACCCGTGCCAAGTGCCGTTGTGGTAATAGCGAACGTAGTGAGCTTCATACTTAACGGCGTGCACATGAGGGAATAGGAAACAACAACAACAACAACACAATACTCTGGCAATTTGGAATCCGGTGCGTTGGCTATGACCCTTTTGCTTCCGGTTTTTTTTTGCTTCGTTTTTTTTGCTTCCGTTTTTGTCATGGGGAATGATGCATGCCGGGAGATAAAGGCATCGTCGGAGACATGAAAGACCCAAATATCAGACATCGTGTTATATTTCCTCCACTGATTTTAATAAAGATATCTCCCGCATCATCAAAAAATAATTTTTAATCGTGATTTACGTTATTTGATCGCTGATCCCGAATCCAGACCGAAGTAACCGGAAATTGTGTATACAGTTGTGAACAAGTTATAGGTAAAGTCAGAGCGAATGTAAGAAGAATTCTACGTTCGCTTCTAGTATTTTATTTTTAGATGAGATCCTGTTCTAGGCGGTGTAGTTGTTGTTTGTAAAGGTAATGTTGAGGTAATATTTTTTTTTAGATGAGATCCTGTTCTAGGCGGTGTAGTTGTTGTTGTGAAGGTAATGTTGAGGTAATATTTTTTTTTTAGATGAGATCCTGTTCTAGGGCGGTGTAGTTGTTGTTGTGAAGGTAATGTGAAGGTAATATTTATTTTTTTTAGATGAGATCCTGCTCTAGGCGGTGTAGTTGTGTTGTGAAGGTAATGTTGAGGTAATATTTATTTTTTAGATGAGATCCTGTTCTAGGCGGTGTAGTTGTTGTTGTGAAGGTAATGTAGAGGTAATATTTATTTTTGCAGATGAGATCCTGCTTCGTGCGGTGTAGTTGTTGTTGTGAAGGTAATGTTGAGGTAATATTTATTTTTTAGATGAGATCCTGTTCTAGGCGGTGTAGTTGTTGTTGTGAAGGTAATGTAGAGGTAATATTTATTTTTTTAGATGAGATCCTGTTCTAGGCGTGGTAGTTGTCGTTGTGAAGGTAATGTTGAGGTAATATTATTTTTTAGATGAGATCTGTTCTAGGCGGTGTAGTTTGTCGGTGTGAAGGTAATGTTGAGGTAATATATATTTTTAGATGAAATCCTGTTCTAGGCGGTGTAGTTGTCGGTGTGAAGGTAATGTTGAGGTAATATATTTTTTTTAGATGAGATCCTGTTCTAGGCGGTGTAGTTGTTGTTGTAAAGGTAATGTTGAGGTAATATATTTTTTTTAGATGAGATCCTGTTCTAGGCGGTGTAGTTGTCGGTGTGAAGGTAATGTTGAGGTAATATATTTTTTTAGATGAGATCCTGTTCTAGGCGGTGTAGTTGTTGTTGTGAAGGTAATGTTGAGGTAATATTAATTTTTTTAGATGAGATCCTGTTCTAGGGCGGTGTAGTTGTCATTGTGAAGGTAATGTTGAGGTAATTTTTTTTATAGGTAAAGTCAGAAGCGAATGCAAGAAGAAGTCTACGTTCGCTTCTAGGCTTTGCCTATTCCATATTACAGTTTATATACATACACACAAGCGCAAATGTACACACGAATAAAGTACATAAAAACGACAAACACAAATATTTACCTTTAAACAGAGTTCTTTGAAAGAGGAATTCAAG
>CM068955.1:139111948-139131387 GCA_035128595.1 Eptatretus atami | reverse complement strand
AACCGGAGTGCTAGTCAGGTCGTTGGACTCTACCGCAGTCGGGTTAGAGTGACCCGCGTCGAGCAAGACAAATGCGGGGCTGGTTTCCCCAGTAGTCGAAATTGGTAGTTAATTAGTGTAAATTGGGTTATGCACAAATAGACCCTTCGCGACGCGGTTTGCAGATATTTGGCGTCACGTTCGGTTAGATGACCCGCCGACTCGCGGAGTTATCGAGCGAACGGCCTAAAATTCCGGGTGAGTTTGGTGGGGAGACACGCAAGCTTTCCCCACCTAGTGGTCGTTCTTGCCACCAAACCCCCTGCCCACAACAATAATATAATATTATATATATATAATATATATATAATATATATATATATATATATATATATACTATATATATATATGTATATACACACAGGAAGCCTGGTGTTTGGCGCAGTGGTTTAGAGGCAGCGGGCTTGGGATCCAAAAGGTCCCGAGTTCAAAGCCCCCGTTGGACCACTGAATTAATACACCAGGGGTTGACTCAGCCTGTCATCCTTCCAGGTCGGCCAAATGAGTACCAGTATACTGCGCCGCGTGTATACCCCAGTTAAAATAGGTGTACCATATCCCTGTGTCGTAAGAGGCGAACCAGAGTTGCGTCAGGAAGGGCATCCGGCGTAAAACATTGTGCCAAATCACATGCGGTTCATATACGGATGATCCCTGTGGCCGAACCCTAACGGGCAGCAGCCGAAAGAAGAAGAAGATATATATACACATACACATTACACCCACAGTATATATACAACAGTTATACATATATGTATATGTATTTGTATATGTTGCGCGAAATGGGCCCTTAGTGCGGTTATTAAATATAGGGATTAGCCCAGATCCCCCTTAATGCATTTTAGCCAGGTTGTTTGGTTAATCGCGACTGTTAAATGTGTGTCGGAACGTGTAGCAGGTGGTCCAGTTTTCATACAGTGGTTGCCGTGTCCCGAGAGGCGCCTTCTTTTCCTTCCCCCCTCTTAACCAGCCACCCACCCAGCGCACTGAGAGAGCCAGTCAACAAGACGCTGCCAGCAACCCATTGGCGGAGAGCTTGCTGCAAACTCGAACGATGGACAATCACGTGTCCCGGGGGCGGTCATCAAAAGCCCGCCCCAAAAGCAAGAGGAACTGCTTTTACCTGTCTGCGATCTGTTATGAGGAGTGACTCGACGAGCTGTTTGCCTCCTGCGCCATGGATCCAGCGTGCAGGCGTCCCCAGCGTTCATCCTGAGTCCAGCCACCGAATGGCCTCTGACTGTCCTTGCTCCCTGCGCGGCTGGACCACGTTCTTCATCCCGTCAATCCACCTTGTGGAGCCAAACACCAGCATTTGGCCTGGTCTGTGTACAGGCCAGGCCTGGATTTGCATACTGGACCTTGTGAAGAACCAGCTGGAACACACCATAGATTTCTTTCTCATCCTGTTCCGTCGACCTTACGGGCGGGCTGGACATGCCCGCTGCATCGTGAGCTGTGCGATAGGAGTACGAGCGCCATCTTGCAAAACGCTGGCATGCTCGAGCTGGCGCTTCAAATCCGACACCATCAGCTTGTCACGAGCCGCATTCATGCCTGCAACATTTCCTCTCGTTCCATGAGGCACCACCAATTACTCAAGTGTCTTGTATGCATGTGTCCAGGCCTAAGACTAAGGTTTATTTGCTAGGGCTCCCTCGAAACCCGTATCCGTTAGCTCCCTAGATAAGAGCGGGTTATAAGATGAACTGATAACGTATCGTGAATGCTTTGCTTGTGTCATGTTCCCCGATGTGTCCCCAATAAATCTGCGTGATTCATACGAGGATTTAACGCCTTGAATTATTGTGCCGTGCTGAGGAACAATCGCTCGATTTGTATTTAAAGCAAACTGGCTATGGACTGCGGCAGACTTCACTCGGTCTCTTGCATCAAACCCAGTCCGTAAGCCCGCGGGTATATCCACAACTGGGGCAAGGCACAGCGTACTTATTTGGTATCGTGATCTGAGAGCGCGTGACCCGAGGGCCTGTGCCGAACTAGCCGGCGTTATAACCCCTGAGACGGCAGTGCTGTTTAAGCGCGCCGAATCAACAATATGTTTATTGTATATTTATAGTAATATATATATATACTATATTATATATATATATATATATATATATATATTATCTTTAACTATTCTAACCACTCACTGAAGAATGACTGATGTTAAAGATTCGCGTACTTCCGGGTGATGTAGAAAGCCAAAATTTTCGGCTGCCGATGACATCAAAAGCCAGTACACCTGAAAAAATCACAGAAAATCGTTGGACAGCACTCATTAAATGAAATATAAATAATGAAAAAAAAATGCAGGTGAGAAACCCAAGCCAATGGGGAAGCACGGGTAATTTTGGTGATCGGCTGATGGACATCAAGTCGATAACACCAGAAAAATCATCGAGCCTCTTGAAATCACCGTAAAATAAAAATTCAAATGCAGGTCAGGCAACCCGAGCCAATGGCCGAAGCACATTTCGTATGCTTACACAATGTGCAAGCAACACCCCACATATAATATATATATATATATATATATATACTATATAATATATATATAATATAATATATAATATATAATTATATATATATAACACACACACACACACACGTAAGAACCGTCACTTTGCTGGATGGGGGAAAAAAATACCAATCTGTGATGGCTAATCAATAGGGCAAGAAGAAAAGGATTCTAAGTGCAGATAACCAGACTGTCGCCAAGTGGCATTTTCAAGGTTTTGCCACGTGTACCCAATGTACCCAAATAAAAAGTTTAATAAATCGTTTTTATTCTCATCACCAACGTTCTCGCGGAGTTCCCTGAAATCTACCATAGTTTGAAGGTTTGAAATCCGTTTATCTGTCTGAAGTCCTATAACCATAACAGACAACAAACAGACAGGCCAACATATATATATATATATATATATTATATATATATTATATTATATTACATACACACAACACACACACACACACACACACACACACACACACAACATGGCTAAAAGGATGCGAGCAACACCCCATCTAATTAGTGGAATCGGCTTTATTTCAGCCACACCCATTGCTGACAGGTGTATAAAATCAAGCACACAGCCAGTGCCAACTCCATGTGAAATATTGGCAGAAGAATGGCCGTACTGAAGACCTCAGTGACTTTCAACGTGGCCACCGTCATAGGCATGCCACCTTTTTCCAACAAGTCAAGCCCATCAAATTTCGCCCTGCTGGTGCTGCCCCAGTCAACTGAAAGTGCTGTTATTGTCAAATGGAAACGTCTCGAGCAACAAACAGCTTCAGTCGCGAAATGGTATGCCACACAAGCTCACAGAACGGGACCGCCAAGTGCTGAAGCAACGTTAGCGCTGGAAAAATCGTTCTTCGTCGGGTTGCAACACTCACTACAAGTTCAAAACGACCTGGAACAGCAACTGTCCAGCACAAGCACTGTTCATCGCAGAGCTTCAAAAAATGCTTTCCAGGACGTTAGCAGCCACACAAAAGCCTACGCATCACAATGCGCAATGCAAGCTTTTGGCGCGAGTGGTGTAAAGCTCACCACATTGGAATCTAGAGCAGTGGGAAACGCGTTCTCTGGAGTGATGAATCACGGCTTCACCCATCTGGGGAGACTGACAGACAAATCTGGATTTGGCAATATAGACTGGGGCAGAATTCTGGAAAATACAGATTTAGAAGTTTGGAGGCATTTTCATGTTTACGGGCTGGCAAACAACTTTTTTAGATGTATTTATAGTTTCTAAATCCAATCTCGGGGTTTTCCCGGCTGTATTTTCAATGATTAACCCATAAACGTGACAAAAATCCAAGATGGCCACCATCGCTTATAGAAAAATACTCTAAATTATTCATCTTCTGTCCGAACTACTTGACAATATCAATGTTGTGATGTCTATATTAGGTTTTCACACATGCTGATCATTTGGAATAAGTTTTAAGTTGATTGTAGGTCCAAGATCATGCATTGGGCAAAGTCAAGGTCATATTTGAACCTCTTGGTGCAGAAATAAGCATATCTCAGGAGGTAGACTAGGTCAATTTTCAGAAAATGTTTAATGCGTGGAGGATATTCTGACTTTACAGCGTGACAACTCAACTTTTTTATATGTTTATTATAATTTCCAAAATCGACTAGGAGGTTGCCCAGCTGGCATTTTCAATGGTTAACCCATAACTTGATAAATCAAATTGGCCGTCACCAATACATGAAAAATCATTTTTTTCACAGCTTTGGCTGCCAACATGGTAAGAACATATAGAAAAACATCTGTTTGTATCTTTTTAGCGGCTACAAGGAATCCATTGAGACCATTATTTAGACCCCAATTGTTAAGAAATCACCAAGCATGGCCACCACATTAGGGCAAATTTTTATCAACTGACTGACCTAAATGAGGGCACTTAACTTATCATATTATCTGGTTCAGATGTGCGGATTATACTGACTGTTAAATGAATACAGCTTATTAGTTTATATTTTGTCATTGATTCAATGTAGAAGAGGGGTCTGCAAGTTAGCAAATGAGTTTCATTAATGAATGGGAAAATCATAAAACTGAATTTTTGCATATCAATTAAAGCAGAAAATGGCTAGGAAAGACTTTTGTTAATTTATAAACTGCTTAAATCAAAATATCAACACATGCATGATACAATCTTATAATGTTCATTAAAGCCGTGCTTACAAGCATGTAATGCTTCAAAAAACATGCACCACATTAAAACACAGAATCCAGCATGACGGAAGTCCAACTCAAAATGAGGTTCTCTTTATTGTGTCTTGCAAACATGACATTGAGACGTGAAAATAACGATCATGACGACTCCCTTTTCTTTTACAAAAATAACTAGATATAACATCAACATTCTAAAATCATACTTTATGATCTACGAAGAACGAATCATGTGCCTTGTATAATGGCATTATTTAAAATTCAGTGCCTTTAGCAACTCAATGTCAATTGTCCCTTGTCATATTTAGATAGACCGTTGATCCGATATCGTGAAAATATTCTATAAACGTGAAAAATTTAGTTAAACTGTTGCCATCAGCTGCTATGAGATCATTTACACAAGCCAGTTGTGTCCCAAAACTCGGGTCATACTTGGCTGCTTCTAGGAATTCGTTTGGCTAAACTTTGCTTCTCCTGATAAAGGTGGACTTTTTCCTTGGTCTCTCGTTTGGCAAAATAATGCACAGTTCCAGTTGATCTGTTCACCTTACTTCGTATGGAGGATTTTCTTCTTCAAGGTTTATTCCTATGCCTACGCATTCGCACAGGTCCCGCGTCCCTGTGTCCTTATACTGTACGAGCCTGGCTTCTCCCACTCGTCTACTACTCAACGCCCAGGATGCTGCAAAACTACCCCCTGATCGAGTCTAAACGATTTGTGGGGGCTGAAGGACTACATTGAATTGATCAATGTTTATATCTGCAGCTTTCAAATCTTTCGATTTGAATAGCACTATGTCATAGGCAGGCACGGCATCCATTTGTGATATGTTATTGTATGAAGAAGAACTGCAGCTAACACATTCAGTAAGCGATCAGCTTTGCAGAATCTAAAATTGTCATTCCGCAACTTGTCGAATTTGTCTTTGCATATGCGATTGTCTCCACAGGCCATCACATGATAGGTGTAACAAGGTGGTTGTTTGTTATATTCGTTACATATTATACACTTTGTCATAATTTAACAAGACTCCGCCGAGCTTCTTGAAGCTGGATCAGCATCCATTGCTACAAGTCCATATAGCACATGCCTGCAAAGACAGATAAAAACATATTAGTGTAGACCAGGTTCCTCATTGAGATATGCCCTATTCTGCACCAAGAGTCAAAATTATGGACTCTTGACCTTTTGTCCCAATGATGACCTTGACCATACAATCAACCTTTAAAAAAACTTATGTCAACTGATCAAGCATGTGTGAAAACCCTAATATTAGACATCAACATCATTGAATATTGGTCAAGCAGTTCTCGAGATACAATAAATTACGGTATTTCTAATAAGCGATGGCCGGTGTGGGGGAAAAATTAATATTAATGTATTCTTAAAATTGTACAAATGGAGTTTAGAAATGTAACTTTCATGCCTACAAGTATAGAATTGGCTGTCATTTCTGGCCAAAAACTTTTGCCCTAAATGTTAAGAAATGTGTTGTTCCTGGGGCGGTGTGACCGGAGCTGCATAAACAAACGAACCTTTGCCTAGAAATGTACGAAGTGGCTTCTCGTCTAAGACCACGTCTGCAGTCTGGGTGAATAGCCCCAACCTCTTCTCTCATGAAAGTATTTAAAATGCTTTTGAAATGTATAAATTGTTTTCAGTCAAGTACCTGCAGAAAGTATTTAGAATCTCAGTGGCTTGTGCCTCCTGGAATTGCCTAAGTACCAAGTTGCGAATAAAACTCTCTGATGTAATGTGGAAGTGATTGAATCGGGTTGTCTAACTGTTAACTAAAGTAATAATAAATGAAATAGAACCAAAAAATATTGCCAACTTGTATAGGAGGCCCACAGGCATCCATTGTGATATGTTATTGATGAAGAAGAACATATGCATGCAGATTCTTTAGTTCATTGTATGAGGTGAAAAGTGTATGGTGCGGATAATTAGAAAAATAAATTGTTCACAAGGAAGGACTTGTCGGGACATCGGTTTTATCAGTGTCGGTGGTTTTATTTGCGGATTTTATAAACCAAATCGGGACCAAACGTTAAACTCTGCTGAAGTCAAAAATAGGATTCCACAATCGGCCAGTTAGAATCCTTCAGGGGACAACGATCACAACCAAGTGGGCGGTTTTTTTAAAAAAAAAAAAATTTTTTTTCCACAAAAACCAAGCCGGCGCCCCAATTCTTTGGGATAGTCCAAGTTTATGGGTTAATCGTTAAAAAGCTAGCCGCTTTGCAAACCCCCTAGCATGATTTAGACCTAAATAAATAACATCTAAAAAGCTGTTTGCCAGCTCTGTAAACATGAAATTGCCTCCACCATTAACATTTTCTGAAAATTGACCATCTAATACGCAGAACGTCTTAACCTGCCCAAATGCATTGTGCCAACTGTTTAATAGTTTAGGTGGCGGAGAGGAAATAATGGTCTGGGGCTGTTTTTCATGGTTCCGGATAGGCCCCTTAATTCCAGTGAAGGGAATCTTAATGCTATAAGCCAATAATGACATCTAGATTGCCATTCTGCTGCTTCCAGCTTTTGTGGCATCAGTTTGGGGAAGCCCTTTCCTGTTTCAGCATGGACAATGCCCCCGCTACACCAAAGCAAGATCCATACAGAAATGGATTTGTCGAGATCGATGTGGAGAAACGGACTGGCCTGCACAGAGTCAGTGACCTCAAAAAACCCATGCGAAACCTTTGGGATGAATTGGAACGAGACGCCGACTGCGAGGTAGGACCGAATCACCCAAACAATCAGGCCCGACCCCACAATGCTCTGTGTGAATGGAAGCAAATCCCCGCACAATGTTCCAACATCTCGTGGAAAGCCTTTCCAAGAGTAATGGCTGTTAAGCAGCAAAGGGGGACTAACTCATATTACTGCCATGGATTTTGGTATCGAAGATGTTGGACGAGCACGTTTCAAATACTTTTGGCCAAGTAGTGTATATATACAGTATATAACTTTTTTTTAAATATATATTTTTAAAAAATTCCACAATATAATTCAAGTTAAATATATAAAGACCCACCCACATCTCTCACCTGTGATGAAAGGAATAGCCAATTCAGCTCTCAACTAATCAACCTAAACCCAGGTGGCTAGGATATATATAAATAATGACCACCTCCCACACTCCTCGAGCTATAGAAGCTGCATAAAGCAACCCAAGAAGCGCCTACACAAGGTAAGCGCTTTTGCTCTATCAAATCCTCCCCAGAGTTTCCTCCACATAGTTCCTCAAGTGCCCAGATTGAGGGCACTTCATAAACTGATGATTTATCAAAATATGGTGAATAGTGTCAAATATGGCTATGAACCACCATTTATTATAAGAAATTTAATATGTATTGCCTATGATTTTGTAAGTTGATTCACGCATCCTTTGGAAAAAAAAGATTAAGTTGAGTAAAGCTGAGCGTGTTGAAAAAATGCTGGGAAATGCTGTTTATCTGCATTTATGCAGGAATACAGCACAGTGTTGTCAGCCTTTAATACTTTTTGGGTTACGTTATAGGCCTCAGTGTTACTGTGTTAGTTCGTGTTAGTGCAGTGCAAATGTTAGAAAAGTTGAGAACCGAAACATGTTAGAATGTCCAATGAAATAAAACTTTTCCTCGTGGGTGGTTTTTACGGTGACAATGAAATTTGATGTCATGGACGGTCCATCTGGAAATTTCTGTACCGCATTTTTGACATGCAGACTCCTTTCATCCCTGCACCTTCAAATTGTTCTATAAGCAAATAAGATCACCCTCAGAATCTCCGCCATGCTACGCAAACAAAGTGCAGCGTCTTGCTGCAGAGTATGCAGTGACGCTCAGTCTTACAGATAATGTAAATTAACATCCACTCTAAAACTTCAAATCCAGTGTGTGTGTGTGTGTGTGTGGGTCATTAGTTTTCATTATGAGCCAGTTAAAACAATGTACAGTAGTCTAAAAAAAAACATGAAACAAGGTTAAATGGTATGAAACCGAGCAGCAGCAGCCATAGCAAACTCCGTACGATACGCCGTACGGCATTTCATACCAACTGAATTAAACAACAGTATAACCATCATCCATGTAATGAAATTTTATTGTCCACTCGCTTTTCTCCACTTGCATCATGTTGCAAAAAGTCTTACAAGCTCAACGTCTCAATTCAAGTCTGAAATACAGTATTTTAAGGCCAATTTCTCAATCAAGTGCAAGTCAACAAAAATTTGCAAAATTGATTTAAGTCTGCCGACTTGAGTCTGTCATCTCTAAGTATTAAGCAATGCTGACACCTTTAGGGAATTGAGTTATGCATTGAATATAGGTTGCAATTGGGCTGTTAAGTGTGTCGGAGCAATATCACATCCACACTTGAACCATTCCCAGTAGAAAGTCATATTATGTAGGCCAAGATGCTAAGTTATAAGCAATCCATATATACTCCATATAATAAATCTTCATGGCAAGAAAAAATTGGAGAGGCAATGCGGATACGTCATTCATGCGTAAAGTACTCATTTCAAGCACCTTTATAGCTTAAAGATCCATGAGGCCTATAGCTAGTGGCCTACCTAATGCTTTAGCTTGTCATCGGTGGTTCGGCTGATAAGACTGCAGAGATGCGAAGCAATCTAGAATGCCTCAAGGACATTAAGTTTATTTTCGGAGATGACATAGAAAGGACAAAGTCACACCAATAGCATGTTTTAGGACATGCATTTACAGTTATTTATCATTTTCTAGAAAGAGCCGGAAAAATTGTTTCATGAATCATGAACGGTGTGTGCAATTTGTTTTCAAAATGCATCCTATTTCATTTAACTCTAACCTAACTGCACATATAATCACAATTCACAGCAACAAATCCCAATATGATGGTCACATTGGAGTAACTCTTCACCCTAAGCTTCGCCCACTCAATAACACAATGCGATCTTCATATGGACAATGAATGTAAACAAAAGCGAAAGTTTATGTTAATATATACAAAAAAACTTTTGGTGAACATAGAAAAGATTACAGCAACCAGACAAAAAAAAAATCATTTGTATAAAGTACTATACAGAATTAACTCAGTGGTTAATGGTTTAAGCATGCACTCTGAGTCCTGGGAGGTCAGTGGTTCAAACCCAGGCTGAGTCAAATCCAAGACTATATTAAAAAAATAGTATTTTGCTGCTTCTTGCTTGGCATCAGCATGCAAAGGATAGGACATAGACAAACTGTGCTGGGGAGGACAATGCAAACCACTCAGTATAACCTTTGCCAAGAAACTGCTGGCAACACCAATGCATTGTAAAGAGTATTTATGTACAGTTTAAAAAAAAAATAGAATTTTAAGAAGAAGATTGTATTCCAGCAACCATTTTAAATGTGTCATTGATCATCTGAACATTGAAGTTTAAACATGGAACTGCAGTTTTTGACATGAAGGAAGCGCTGTTAAACCGCTTCCATCTTGAATTCCCCTGTACAGGCAGGCAATGGTTATGGGACAGTTCTGATATTTCCCATTAGAAGTATAACCTACCCATCTGGTATGTACTCAGTAAAATGTCACCAGGCGGATTCATGAGCAAACCACAGGACTAAGAGAAGCTTGCTGTCTTTCCTTCACATGGTATGGTGCATGGGCATTAATGCAATGAGGAACATAATCCCCTTTTGCTCGCAGGTCATAATTGAAAAAGATTTTTTAGAAACATTTTATAATTTTTCATTCAGTTTTTATCACTCATACCTGTAATAACTTCAAATCATTATTTTAATTCAGAAGCCGTATGCAGGCTGCGAGAGAAGAAAACAACTTGTAGCACCGTACTTTTACTCATTTTGCATAGTGCAGTGTGTCGTTGGTCGTAAATACATTATAATCAAGCTTATCGGGGCACCCATGTGGCCTTTTATGGGCAAATAGCCCTAGTGGGTGGCCCAGCTCCTCTCTGCTTGGTTTTCTGAGTAGTTGTGGGAAATTAACCCGCCCAAAGAAAAATAAAGACTTTTACACACTCCACCACTGAGTCAATTGTGTCAGAATAATATTATGGACGTGACAATAAACACACTTTCTATTAATTAACAATGATATTAGCAAGCATTAACATGCCCTTATCATGACTAAATAGACTATGAGTATCAGTATACTTTCTGCAGGAAAAACAATAACAGAGGTGACAATAGACAAACCAATGCATTTATATTTTAAGATTGTAGGAATAGACAGCATCGTGAACCATGGTTATTGGAATAAAAAAAAAAAACAGCCACAAACATGCATACATTACTATTTCCATGTGTAAAACTGACTAAACATTTCGATGTATGAAAATATCTGTACAATAAGGAAAACTCACCATGGCGGTTAGTTATGACAACTCACTGAATAAAAAGGCATTGTGAATCCACGATAATGCATGATATTTAAACACATCCACATTAGCTATTGTCTTAAAGGTGCAGTTTCTTCTTTTTCATATTAAAACACACAATTTGGTGTCTGTTATCTCTGTCTGTATGTCTGTGGCCGATGCATTCGGTCGCTTATTCATCCCCAATTCCACAACAAAACATGCCAGCAGGCCAAAGGAGTCAAAGACAAGTTGTGGCTACTTGGAGGAATTCACATGTTTCATTGCTTTTTCTGGAAAAAACACATGTTAAGGTCATAGATAGCCGCTTGAGCATCAGTTCCATGTTTATCACGGGTTTTCCATGGCCACTTCCAATAACAAAAGTAATGTAATAACAAACAACAATAATCATGATCATAACATTTAATTGCTGCATATATTTCAAATAGTAATAATAATTGGCAATAGATAAAAGCTATAATAACATGACCAACCCCCGCACCTATGTATTATGTCAATAAATAAATAATATCCAATCTAATATATAAAGCTCATTCTAACCCTCACTCCACTGACTGACCATTGACTCAACTGACTTGATATTGAAAGATCGGTACCCTTCTGGGGTGACGTAGAAAGCTGAAATTTGATCTGCGGCCGCATGGACATCGAAGCCTGTACACTGGGGGAAAAAAAATCACAAGGAAAGAAACATTGAACAGCATCCGAAAATGGAAAATATAATTAAATGAAAATGAATAAATGAAAAAAAATGTAGTGTGAGCGACCGAGACGATGGTGAACATGCGTTCGTTATGTGCTAACCAATTTGTAAGCATACCCCACTAGGAAATAATAAAAGACATTAATTAAATTGGCAGTTCCAACCATTACAATGAAGGTAAAAAAGCAAGAGTAGAGATAAAGAAGTCAATATATTGTAAGGTCCAAAGTGGACAAAAATTTAAATATGATTAAAAAGTGCAGGATTTAGGAGATGCATTTCACACGACCAAGGTAATGATGCAAGGGAAGCTGTGTGACGTTACATTGCTGTGTGATGAACTCCCCAGCCTGTGTGCATGCTCAGATACCCTACCGCTCTTCCTGTCCCAGGCCATGCAATGATCGGTGCTTGCAGTGCCGAAGTCGAGCCTTTTCAGCACAGCACATCGGGAGAATGCGCGGTTTCACGTCCCATCATTAAACCTTTGCCTCATTCCAGGAAAAACACTGGTGAACCGGTACGAGAAGTTTCTGATGATTCTATAGTTTTCATCACTTTGCTTCACTTACTCTTTCTTTAATCATTCATTTGTGATTGATTTCAACTATAATGTTTTTGTTTCATCAACATGAACAGACAACCTCCGCAAAGATGGATGAAATGCCAGACATAGCAAAGAATAAATAACCGCTGTTAAATTTTGGTAATAGATTTCAACTGTGGGATCTAAGGGTGGTTTATGCAGCACACAAAAACGGGAATCTACCCCCATGGACTCAGTTTGATACCGTCGATATTACTTTCTGTTGGGTTGCAGTCACGGCTCATTGGGCCACCTGGGAGATGACTTTGTAACAACTGGTTAACCTGACTCGCGTCTGGATTAATGACAGCACATCTCTGACTATGCATCATCATTACTATGGCCTAATGTTCCAATATTCCGGCATGCTGTTGTGTTAAAGTCCGAGCAAAAAGGAATGTATAATAATCTTGGACTTTCCATCAAAGAAAGTGAAGTATTAATGAAACTAACACTCAGGGTTTGAAAGAATGAATTTATGGAATGACGGGCAGGTGTGTTGATCGCTTTTGTGAGGATTATATTTTTTGTAATTTCCATATAAGTAGAGAATTTGCAAACAAAGATCTCACTATCGCTAAAAGTGACAATGCTGGTGTCGCAGCTAATGACCGGAAATACGAGCCAGAAAATATGAAACAAAACCTTCCAAGGGAAAACCCACCTGTGGATGACAAACCAACAGAAATAAGCCACAAACGTGTAAAAATGATCATTTTAAAATCAAAGGAACAAAGTTTGACTCCTGGACTTAAATATGTTATAAATTGTGGAACAGACCACACCAACACAATACAAAAAGACTGTCAGCAGTGTAATATATAAGGAAATGAAAACATTAAAAGCCTCATATTTAAAGTGGTACAATACGGCTATTGCCAGAGCTATAATCTAATTTGTGAATTACATTTGATAACCTGAGTCAAACAAAACAAAAGGCTTTTCTGTTGATATTTTACACGTGGTTTTGTTAAGGGACAAATGACTAATGTATCCCAGACTTATTTGGCGTTCAAATCTTCAATGATGTGGCCGCAATGTTGAGTATTTGCGATTCCAAAGCCTTATTGTGCTCTCCTAGTGGAAGTTAACATGTTGCTATCAAGGACTGTAGCTAAAAACACATCTTTCTGTTGAGAAATTGTGACTTATGGGGGAGCGAGGTGACAAAGGGTGCAGTGAAAAACACAGTGATGGCTAGAGCAAGAGTTCGACACAAGAAGATAATGAATGAACAAGAAAAAAGGAGTGAGAGGAGGGAAAGAAAAGCAAGCCACCACAATATGTGAGAGTGTGGGATTGAGGTTGGATTTATTGGGGGTAGAAATGATCATTGGTGTGATGGGGATGACTATGTATAGTGGTGCACTGCTTGTTTGAAGCCAGAGGGGAAATAGTATGAATTTCATATTCTGGGAAGGCAAATTCCATAAATGGGAGAGAAAGGACGAACAAAAGAGTGTTGGTGGTCAGAAGCCTGGATTGGGAATTTATTCTGAGAGGTTATGCTAATGAATTAAAGTATGCATCCCTGAGGTTGGTAGGTTTTCAGAGACTGTGAGAGAGAGAAAGAAAAGGTTAGGAGCAAAACTGGAGAGGCAGAGAAAAAGCCAATAGGCAACTGACCTACATCCATCTTTGATTGTGAGAGCCAACAGGCTTCTGCTTCTGCCTCAGTTCGGCGCGAGGATGTCAATAATGTTTGAGAGCCTTTAGATTGAACAGATTTCAGGAAACATTTTGAGAACTCCCTTATAGGCTGGCAGATTTGAATAGATATATTTTCAATCCTATTCTCTAGAATTCTGCTAGAATTCATACAAAAGCCCATAGATGAGAGCATACTCCATTTATCTATGATAGTAGTCCTTGTGAACTGTGAGTAGTTTCTGATTCTTTCAAATAAGACTTAAAAACAATGGAGAATTCTCAAACCCTAACCATAACAGCTGCTTTGGAAGCCAGATTTCTCTATGATTGGCATTGGAGAGGTTAGTTTTTAGCAGATTCACTTCGTCAGTGGCTGACCAAGATAATTGATAGGTTGGTTTCCACAGTCCGTCGAGAGTGACAAGTTGAGACTGAGATTTGCCAGCGAAATGAAAGGCATATTGGCATTTATCAGCGCTAGCATCCGATCAATGAAAGATCAACAGAGAGTGCATGCAGCTTGCCCCATTCTGCTGTCAGTGTGATGTGGTTAAGTTTGGCACAATGTGAAGTCCTTGCACAAAGGCAAGAGTGGGTTTTTCAGAGCATTGGAGATAGTTCTCTTTCTTGCTGCAGCGAAAACAACTAGGGGCCCAACATCATGCCTTGGCGGATTTTCATCCGACACTGGCGAGAGGAAAGGAGAGAAAGGAGAGGACAACCGTTCATTGATTAGCCAACACAATGACTGTGTCAGTGGAGGAAGGTGGCTATGTCTGCCACACGTCAGCGATCTTCACGTTACGAGCTGTCGTAATGGATATCAGTCTGTCTAATGCAAGAGTACTGTATGTCTAAGAAGAGGTCCTCCAATTGTTGTTGAGACTTAGCATTCTCAACCATTGCTGAAGAAGGAGGCCATCGATCATACACATAGTCTCAGTGAAAATAATCCAAACTGATAGTTACCCTCAAGCGGTTGTGAAAAGAGGAATATTGACATCAGCATCCAATTGTCGATTCCATCACTCTATGCTTAGAATTGGGAGTAAAGCTTACTGGTGTTATAACTGATACGATCTATTTTTGCAACTTTTCTTGTGGATGGGAGTGAAGTTGTGCGTAACTTCAGGCAGATGAGCGTTTGTGAAGGCAGAGACAGGAGAAGCAAGCGAAGGATGAGAAGGATTTTAGAGCATTTGGCATTATGCCATTTAGAACCCATTGTCACAATGCATGGTCAAGCTGAACAGAGCTTCTCGATGTGAGAATGACATGTGCTATCGCATCCAAAATCGTGTCCAACACAAATTGAGACCATTCTGCCTATATCTCAAGCAGAAGTAGTCTTGGTGATTCAATTTGGGTTGAGTGAGCGATGGAGGGCGGCACGGGTAACGGATGACTTGATAAGGTCCCACAAATGACTTTGAGGTCGGACTGGTGGAAGCCTTTCAGCCTTATTGATTAGCAAGACCTATAACATGATGTTTCTGTCTGCCGAAGGCATTGAATTAACCCATAATTCTGTAGCTGCTTCTGAGCTTACGGAGTGAACTACAGATTTTTGTCAAAGGCAGGTTAGTCTTCCACATTGAGAAAGTCAAAAACCTTTATCATAACTAAATCGGAGTGAGCATCACATAAGGACTGCAGGACTTAAAGAAGAAGCGTCTTTGGACCTCTATCAAACCACTGCGGGATAAGCCCCACACATGAATGCTTATAAGCATCACCATTCACATCCATAAATCAAAATAAGAATTCCAAAAACATAACCCCTAAATATATGTTCAATATATACAGGGTGTTTAAAAAGTATCTATTCAGTGGAAAAGAATTAGAAGGGTAAATTAAACATAATGCAATAGAAGACATACATTTGATGAATACAAGCATTTATGATTCTATTCATCAGCACCATTCAGCATCTCTGCAGAGCTCAAATTCTGTCAGCCCCATTGTGGATCGTATTTTGCAACATTTCAGGGATTAGTTTGAAAAATCATGAATTCACTGAAAATAGATACTTTAATCCCATCCATCCATTTGGGACCACACTCAGAAAAAAAAACTGCAGCAGCGTTGGTGCTGGCCTCAGCAGGTCTCCTTGGGCTATTGGCACAATTAACTGGATGGGCTCCACTCCGACACAAGACTTACTTAGCCTGAGTGTTGGGGCTCAGTGTTAGGGTGGCGGCTTGGATCCTAGGTCCGGACTTCAAGCCCCGTCGGCCGCTGAATTAATACACCAGCGGGCGTTGATCAGCCTGTTCATCCTTCCGAGGTCGGCGAAATGAGTACCAGTTCCAGTGTGGGTGTACTGGTAGCAGGGCAACTGCATTCAGCCGACACAGTCGCGCTTCAAGAATGATAGCTACCCCGGCAGCTAAACTTGCCATACGGACATTACCACAGACTTACATTATAAAATCAGCGAAGGAGGAGTCACGTGACCTTGCAAATGCGTGAATCATTCAAAAAACTGACATTAGTACAAATACAATCCCACACAACGATTTAAAGGTAATTTTACTGCCTCATCGAAGGACATAACTACTCCAAGGGTGAAAAGGTGTTTATAGAAAAAAAAAGCGTTGCATCATAGTTAACTTCAACAAAATAAACCTCAAAAATACATGCATCGCATAGTTAAAATAACCAAGTTACATTTCGTGATTTGATTGTGATCGTAAATTGATCATCCGATGTTTGATTACTTTCATCGTAGATGTCTCAACCTGAAATGCAGCAATTTTTGGGGAGTGCTATTATTGTAGAAACAGGAATTCAGTGTAAAAATTCAGTGATGACATATCTGCAGTGGGTGGAGCAGGTAACCTCGGGCAAACATTATATTAATTTTTTTTAATGGTTTCTGCGTCACTGTCACAAAAATATTCAATCACAGAGGAGATATATTTCATTTTCTTACAATATTACGATATCTCTGACCTCTTAATGATGTCTTATCTAGGGGGCCACTAAAAATTACATACCTAACGTGTGAGGGGTTGGCGATTTTGAATTTGGCAGGGGTGGTGCATGTCAAATGTTGTTGAAGTTTTACACTTGCAGGGGGTTGGGGGGTGTTTTCCAGAGCCATATGTAATTACCTTTATCATTACATTTTAAAACAAAAGGCTGTAAAAGGACTTGACGTCTCTGGTGTGAGCTTTTCCCGCCAACTTTGAATGATCTGATTGAGCATTTCTCATTAGGCCATGGCTTTGCCAAGAAGCATCTTGGCCATTCCAGAACTTGAATTTCACTGTATGTAAGAATTTCACTGTAATTCACTTGCCAAATTATTGTCGATGGAAGAAAAAAAAAGTAACACGACCTCGCTGAGAAGAGAAGAAGGAGGCTGCAACAGAAATATAGGTTGTCCATCTCTATTATATAATAAAACCTAAATGTTATTTTGTTTGTGAATCTTTAAATGCTTTGAGCTCCCAAAGTTAATTAATGACGAAACTTCTTCGATTCAGATTTCTAACCACGATGCACCTAAATGGGTAGTTTAAACAGTCATGAGGAGGTCATTTAGGCCCATTATTGCCATGTTGCACTCCAGAGATTTATTTACAACATGCAGGTAATTTCTTTACGGACAGCTTCACTCCTTTACACCCTGTAGGGCCTGTACGAGCCCATCACACACCATTTACACCCTAAGACCTCTTAAATACCCACTTAGACCCTTTTATATGTATTGGACCGTCTTCAACCCTTTTACACTTTTCAGACCTATAGACCTTTAAAGACCTTTTGACCAATTTCAGGACGATTTGGACACTCAGACCGCTTTTTCTCTTTCACTCTTAGACCCTTTAAACATTTCGAGACCCATTTAAGACCCTGAGACCCTTAAAAACACTTTAAGACCGCCTTGTTGACCTTTCTTAAGACCCAAAAGCCCACTTAGACCCCTCTATGAAGCCTGGTGTTGCTAGTGGTTTAGGGTGGCGGCTTGGGATCCTAGGGTCCTGAGTTCAAGCCCCCGTTGGCCGCTGAATTAATATACACCAGGAGGTTGACTCAGCCTGTCATCCTTTCCGAGAGGTCGGCAAAAATAAGTAAACCAGTGTTACGGTAAGGGGACACTGCCATCAGCGGCAATGCCACATCCCAACAAAATGATGCAACAGCAGGCCACGGGCTGCACTCAATAAGTGAAAAGCGAGACCCCTCTACAACCCTTTAGAAAATCTGAAAAGATTCCCCGGAAAATTCATTTTATGACACCGTTTTTCATGCACCATTTGCGCTGCATCACAATTTGCGATGACAAATCGAAACTGATATCCAAAGAGAAAATGATGTTGAAAATTTGGGAAACTGAAAATGACTTGATCTACGGATATTGAATGGAAAACCAGAATGAAAACGCTGCTGAAAAAATTACTGAATGGAAATTGCCAAAAGTAAAGCTATGTGGATTATAGAGAGCAGCCTGGCAATTGGGGACTGGAATAAGCCAATGTGGAGCAGGATAGGTGCCTGTTGGTGGTCGGTTGGCATGCGGAAAGAACTTTTGGTTGATCTTCCCATCACGTAGGCCTAAACGCTGCTAAAATTAGTTTCCCAGCCTACATTCATAACATCACCTTCTCACTTTGCCAAAGTCATAATCGGAGGAAAACAAGCATGGATTGGAAATCTTCCTCTGTGGAATGGAACAATGAGGTGCCAAGCTTACCAGCTCCACCTATTGCGACATCTGCATACTAACATTTACACTGAATTCCCTTTTCTACCAATACCACACCATTTGAGTGCGACGATTGACGAGCCTGTCAGTGATGGGTACCCTGCTAAACATATATATACCTGTTATGGTTTGGAAAACTTACCCCAGGAGGAGCATACATGGACCACGCTCGGTGATCGAGGATCAGTTATTATCCCGCCCCCCGAAGGAGGGAGCAGGATATTGTAAATCGTCCCGGTTTTGTTCCTTACAAATTTCTAAAGATCGAAGTAGGTATATAGTGATGACTTCCGGTCCTCTGTTTGTTGTTTGTGTGTTTATGTTTGTAGGCACATAAACTACGGAAGCGAAAGCTACCAATGTAAATATACACCACGTGATTCAGGGAGGGTGACCTGGCTAGCGCTGATTAGATTTTGGCTCAAAATCGGCAAAGGTCAACGTCACAGTGCAGGTCAAACATCCAAAAAAAAGTTATTCACTATGCGGATCATACGGATGATCCGCTGTGGCGAACCCTAACGGGAGCAGCCGAAAGAAGAAGAAGATATATATACACATACACATACACACAGTATATATACACAGTATACATATATGTATATGTATTTGTATATTGTTGCGGAAATGGGCCCTTAGTGGGTTATTAAATATAGGATTAGCCCAGATCCCCCCTTAAATG
>CM068955.1:139094362-139109362 GCA_035128595.1 Eptatretus atami | reverse complement strand
CGAGAGCTTCATAAAATGGCTTTCCATGGCGAGCAGCCACACAAAAGCCTACGATCACAATGCGCAATGCCAAGCTTTGGCTGGAGTGGTGTAAAGCTCACCACCATTGGAATCTAGAGCAGTGGAAACGCGTTCTCTGGAGTGATGAATCACGCTTCACCATCTGGCAGACTGACAGACAAATCTGGATTTGGCAGATATAGACTGGGCAGAATCTGGGAAAATGTACAATTTAAAGTTGTGGAGGCATTTCATGTTTACGGCTGGCAAACAACTTTTTTAGATGTATTTATAGTTCTAAATCAATCTCGGGGGTTTTCCCGGCTGTATTTTCAATGATTAACCCATAAACTGACAAATCCAAGATGGCCACCATCGCTTATAGAAAATACCTAAATTATTGCATCTCTGGAACTACTTGACCAATATCAATGTGTGATGTCTATATTAGGTTTTCACACATGCTTGATCATTTGGAATAAGTTTTAAGTTGATTGTAGGTCAAGATCATGCATTGGGGCAAAAGTCAAGGTCATATTTTGACCTCTTGGTGCAGAAATAAGCATATCTCAGGAGGTAGACTAGGTCAATTTTCAGAAAATGTTAATGGTGGAGGCATATTCTGTTTACAGCTGACAACCAACTTTTTTATATGTTTATTTAATGTTCAAAATCGAACTAGGAGGTTTGCCCAGCTGCATTTTCAATGGTTAACCCATAAACTTGATAAATCAAAATGGCCGTCACCAATACATGAAAAATCATTTTTTTCACACTTTGGTGCCAAACATGGTAAGAACATATAAAAAACATCTGTTTGTATCTTTTTAGGTACAAGGAATCCATTGAGACCATTATTTAGACCCCAATATGTTAAGAAATCAAGATGGCCACCACATTAGGGCAAATTTTTATCACTGACTGACCTAAATGAGTGACTTAACTTCATCATATATCATGGTTCAGATGTGGGATATACTGACTGTAAATGAATACAGCTATAGTTATATTTTGTCATTGATCAATGTAGAAGAGGGGTGCAGTTAGCAAATGAGTTTCATAATGAATGGGAAATCATAACTGAATTTTTGCATATCAATAAAGCAGAAATGGCTGGAAAGACTTTGTTAATTTATAAACTGCTTAAATCAAATATCAACACATGCATGATACATATCTTATAATGTTCATTAAAGCCTGTTACAAGCTGTAATGCTTCAAAACATGCACCACATTAAACACAGAATCCAGCATGGAGGAAGTCAACTCCAAAATGAGGTTCTCTTTATTGTGTCTTGCAAACATGACATGAGACGGTGAAAATAACGATCATGACGACTCCCTTTTCTTTTACAAAATAACTAGATATAACATCAACATTCTAATCATACTTTATGATCTACTGAGAACGATCATGTGCCTGTATAATGGCATTATTAAAATTTCAGTGCCTTTAGCAACTCAATGTTCAATTGTCCTTGTCATATTTTAGAATAGACCTTGATCCGATATGTGAAATATAAACTGAAAATTTAAGTTAAACTGTTGCCATCAGCTGCTATGAGATCATTTACACAAGCCAGTTGTGTCCTCAAACTCGGGTCATACTTGGCTGCTTCTAGGATTCGTTTGCTAACTTGCTTCTCCTGATAAAGGTGGACTTTTTCCTTGGTCTCTCGTTGGCAAAATATGCACAGTTCAGTTGATCTGTGTCACTTACTTCGTAGAGGATTTTTCTTCAAGGTTCTATGACTACATTGAATTCTGTGATAGTGATGTATTTTCATTTCGCTTTGCTAGATACATGATGATTGTTATCTGAGCTCATTTTCGTTGAAGCCTTGTATAGGAGGCACGGCATCCATTGTGATATGTTATTGATGAAGAAGAACATGCAGCTAACACATCAGTAAGCCGATCAGTTGCAGATCTAAAATTGTCATTCCGCAACTTGTCGAATTTGTCTTGCATTATGGATTGTCTCAAGGCCATCACATGTAGGTGTAACAAGGTGTTGTTTGTTATATTCTTGACATATTATACATTTGTCATAATTTAACAAGACTCCGCGTGTTCTTGAAGCTGGATCAGCATCCATTGCTACAAGTCATATAGCACATGCCTGCAAAGACAGATAAAACATATTAGTGTAGACCAGGTTCCTCATGAGATATGCCTATTTCTGCACCAAGAGGTCAAAATATGACCTTGACCTTTGTCCCAATGCATGACCTTGACCTACAATCAACTTAAAACTTATTCCAACTGATCAAGCATGTGTGAAAACCCTAATATAGACATCAACATCATTGATATTGGTCAAGAGTTCTCGAGATACAATAATTAGGTATTTTCTATAAGCGATGGCGTGTGGGGGAAAAATTATATTAATGTATTCTAAATTGTACAAATGGAGTTTAGAAATGTAACTTTCATGCTACAAGTTGAATTGGCTGTCATTTCTGGCCAAAAGACTTTTGCCCTAAATGTTAAGAAATGTGTTGTTCTGGGGCGGTGTGACCGAGCTGATAACAAACGAACCTTTGCCTAGAAATGTACGAAGTGGCTTCTCGTCTAAAGGACACGTCTGCAGTCTGGGTTGAATAGCCCCAACTCTCTCTCATGAAAGTATAAAATGCTTTGAAATGTAAAATTGTTTCAGTGCAAGTACCTGAGAAAGTATTAGAATCTCAGTGGCTTGTGCTCCTGAATGACCAAGTACCAAGTTGGAATAAAACTCTCTGATGTAATGTGGAAGTGATTGAATCGGGTTTGGTCTAACTGTTAACTAAAGTAATAATAAATGAAATAGAACCAAAAATATTGCAACTTGTATAGGAGGCACGGCATCCATTGTGATATGTTATTGATGAAGAAGAACATGCATGCAGGATTCTTAGTTCATTGTATGAGGTGAAAAGTGTATGGTGGATAATTAGAAAATAAATTGTTTCACAAGGAAGGACTTGTGTGGACATCGGTTTTATCAGTGTCGGTGGTTTATGCAGGATTTTATAACCAAATCGGACAAACGTTAAACTCTGCCTGAAGTCAAAATAGGATTCCACAATCGGCCAGTTAGAATCCTTCAGGAGGACAACGATCACAACAAGGTGGGTTAAAAAAATCCACAACAGCGGCCATCTTGGATATGTCAAGTTTATGGGTTAATCGTTAAAAATGCAGCCGTGCAAACCCCCTAGATTGATTTAGACCTATAAATACATCTAAAAAAGCTGTTTGCCAGCTGTAAACATGAAATGCCTCCACCATTAACATTTTCTGAAAATTGACCATCTAATACCAGAACGCTACCTGCCCAAATGCATTGTGCCAACTGTAAAGTTTGGTGGCGGAGGAATAATGGTCTGGGGCTGTTTTTCATGGTTCCGGATAGGCCCCTTAATTCCAGTGAAGGGAAATCTTAATGCTATAGCAATAATGACATTCTAGATGATTCTGTGCTTCCAGCTTTGTGGCATCAGTTTGGGGAAGGCCCTTTCCTGTTTCAGCATGACAATGCCCCCGTACACCAAAGCAAGATCCATACAGAAATGGTTTGTCGAGATCGTGTGGAGAAACGTGACTGGCCTGCACAGAGTCGTGACCTCAACCCATGGAAAACCTTTGGATGAATTGGAACGAACGCCGACTGCGAGGTAGACCGAATCACCCAACATCAGGGCCCGACCCCACAATGCTCTTGTGGTTGAATGGAAGCAAATCCCCGCAGCAATGTTCCAAACATCTCGTGGAAAGCCTTCCCAAGAGTGAAGGCTGTTATAGCAGCAAAGGGGGACTAACTCCATATTACTGCCCATGATTTTGGTATGAGATGTTGGACGAGCACGTTTCAAATACTTTTGGCCAAGTAGTGTATATATACAGTATATAACTTTTTTTTAAATATATATTTTTAAAAAATTCACAATATAATTCAAGTTAATATATAAAGACCCACCCACATCTCTCACCTGTGATGAAAAGGGAATAGCCAATTCAGCTCTCAACTAATCAACTAAACCCAGGTGGCTAGGATTATATAAATAATTGACACCTCCCACACTCCTCGAGCTATAGAAGCTGCATAAAGCAACCCAAGAAGGCCTACACAAGGTAAGCGCTTTGCTCTATCAAATCCTCCCCAGAGTTCCTCCACATAGTTCCTCCAAGTGCCCAGATCTGAGGGCACTTCATAAACTGATGATTTATCAAACTATGGTGAATAGTTGTCAAATATGGCTATGGACCACCATTTATTATAAGAAATTTAATATGTATTGCCTATGATTTTGAAGTTGATTCACGATCCTTTGGAAAAAAAAGATTAAGTGAGTAAATGCTGAGGTGTTGAAAAAATGTGGGTAAATGCTGTTTATCTGCATTTATGCAGGAATACAGCACAGTGTGTCAGCCTTTAATACTTTTATGGTTACGTATAGGCTCAGTGTTACTGTGTTAGTTCGTGTTAGTGCAGTGCAAATGTTAGAAAGTGAGAACCGAAACATGTTAGAATGTCCAATGGAAATGAAAACTTTCCTCCGTGGGTGGTTTTTAGGTGACAAATGAAATTTGATGTCATGGACGGTCCATCTGAAATTTCTGTACCGCATGTTTTGACATGCAGACTCCTTTCATTCCCTGCACCTTCAAATTGTTTATAAGCAAATAAGATCACCCTCAGAATCTCCGCCATGCTACGGCAACAAAGTGAGCGTACTTGTGCAGAGTATGCAGTGACGCTCAGTCTTTACAGTATAATGTAAGAAACATCCACTCAAAACTCAATCCAGTGTGTGTGTGTGTGTGTGTGTGTGTTTAGTTTCATTATGAGCCATAAAACATGTACAGTAGTCTTAAAAAAAAACATGAAACAAGGTAAATGGGTATGAACCGAGCAGCAGCAGCCATAGCAACTCCGTACGTACGCCGTACGGCATTCATACCAACTGAATTAAACAACGTATAATCCATCATCCATGTAATGAAATTTATGTCCACTCGCTTTTCTCCACTTGCATCATTGCCAAAAAGTCTACAAGCTCAAGTCTCAATCAAGTCTGAAATACAGTATTTAAGGCCAATTCTCAAGTCAAGTTGCAAGTCACAAAAATTTGCAAATTGATTTAAGTCGCCGACTTGAGTCGTCATCTCTAAGTATTAGCAATGCTTGACACCTTTAGGGAATGGAGTTATGCATTGAATATAGGTTGCAATTGGGCTGTAAGTGTGTCGGAGCAATATCACATCTCACACTTGAAGCCATTCCCAGTAGAAGTCATATATGAGGCCCAAGATGTAAGTTATAAGCAATCCATATATACTCCATATATAATCTTATGGCAAGAAAAATTGGAGAGGCAATGGGATACGTCATTCATGCGTAAAGACTCATTCAAGCACCTTTATTAGCTAAAGATCATTGAGGCCTATAGCTAGTGGCCTACCTAAATGCTTAGCTTGTCATGGTGGTTCGGGTCTGATAGACTGCAGAGTATGCGATAAGCATAGAATGCCTCAAGGACATTAAGTTTATTTTTGGATGAGCATAGAAAGGACAAAGTCACACCAATAGCATGTTTTAGGACATGATTACAGTTATGTTATCATTTTCTAGAAAGAGCCGGAAATTGTTTCATGAATCATGAACGGTGTGTGCAATTTGTTTTCAAAATGCAGTCCTATTTCATTTAACTCTAACCTAACTGCACATATAATCACCAAATTCACAGAACAACCCAATATGATGTCACATTGGAGTAACTCTCACCCTAAGCTTCGCCCACTCAAATAACACAATGCGATCTTCATATGACAAATGCAATGTAAACAAAAGCGAAGTTTATGTTTTAATATATACAAAACTTTTGGTGAAACAATAGAAAAGATTAACAGCAACCAGACAAAAAAAAAATCATTTGTATAAAGTACTATACAGAATTAACTCAGTGGTTAATGGTTAAGCATGCACTCTGAGTCTGGGAGGTCAGTGGTTCAAACCCAGGCTGAGTCAAATCAAGACTATATTAAAAAATAGTATTTGCTGCTTCCTTGCTTGGCATTCAGCATGCAAAAGGATAGGACATAGACAAACTGTGCTGGGGAGGACAATGGCAAACCACTCAGTATAACCTTTGCCAAGAAACTGCTTTGGCAACACCAATGCATTGTAAAGAGTATATGGTACAGGTTTAAAAAAAAAATAGAATTAAGAAGAAGATTGTATCCAGCAACCATTTTAAATGTGTTCATTGATCATCTGAACATTGAAGTTTTAAACATGGAACTGCAGTTTTGTGACATGAAGGAAGCGGTTAACCGTTCCATCTTGAATTCCCCTGTACAGCAGGCAATGGTTATGGGACAGTTCTGATATTTCCCATTAGAAGTATAACCTACCCATCTGGTATGTATCAGTAAATGTCACCAGGGATTCATGAGCATAACCACAGGAGCTAAGAGAAGCTTGCTGTCTTTCCTTCACATGGTATGGTGCATGTGGATTATGCAATGAGAACATAATCCCCTTTTGTCGCAGGCATAATTGAAAAAGATTTTTTAGAAACATTTTATAATTTTCATTCAGTTTTTATTCACTATACCTGTAATAACTTCAAATCATTATTTTAATTCAGAGCGTATGAGGCTTGCGGAGAAACTTGTAGCACCGTACTTACATTGCATAGTGAGTGTGGTCGTGGTCGTAATACATTATAATCAAGCTTATCGGGGCACCCATGTGGCCTTTTTATGGGCAAATAGCCTAGTGGTGCCCAGCTCCTCTCCATGCTTGGTTTTCTGAGTAGTTGTGGGAAATGAACCCGCACCAAAGAAAAATAAAGACTTTACACACTCCACCACTGAGTCAATTGTGTCAGAATAATATTATGAGTGACCAATAAACACACTTTTCTATTAATTACAATGATATTAGCAAGCATTAACATGCCCTTTCATGACTAAATAAGACTATGAGATATCAGTATACTTTTGCAGGAAAAACAATAACATGAGGTGACAATAGACAAACCAATGCATATATTTTAGATTGTAGGGAATGACAGCATCGTGAACCATTGGTTATTGGAAAAAAAAAACAGCACAAACATGCATACATGTACTATTTCATGTGTAAAACTGCTAAACATTTCGATGAAAATATACTGTACAATAAGGAAAACTCACCATTGGGGTTAGTTATGACAACTCACTGAATAAAAAGGCATGTGATCCACGATAATGTCATGATATTTAACACATCCACATTGCTATTTGTCTTAGGTGCAGTTTCTCATTTCATATTAAAACACACAATTTGGTGTCTGTATCTCTGTCTGTATGTCTGTGGCCGATGCATTCGGTCGTTATTCATCCAATCACAACAAAACATGCCAGCAGGCCAAAGGGTCAAAAGACAAAGGTTGTGGCTACTTGGAGGAATTCACATGTTTCATTGCTTTTTCTGGAAAAAACCATGTTAAGGTTCATAGATAGCGCTTGAGCATCGTTCCATGTTATCACGGGTTTTCCATGGCCACTTCCAATAACAAAAGTAATAATAACAACAACAATAATCATGATCATAACATTTAATTGTGATATTAATTTCAAATAGTAATAATAATTGGCAATAGAATAAAAGCATAATAACATGACCAACCCCCGCCCTATGTATTATGTCAATAAATAAATAATATCAATCTAATATATAAAGCTCATTCTAACCACTCACTCACTGACTGACTCATTGACTCACTGACTGATATTAAAGATCGGTACCTTCTGGGTGACGTAGAAAGCTGAAATTTTTGGGCCGATGGACATCGAAGCCTGTACACTGGGGGAAAAAAAATCACAGAAACATTGAAAGCATCCGAAAATGAAAATATAATTAAATGAAAATGAATAAATGAAAAAAATGTAGGTGAGCGACCCGAGACGATGGTGAACATGGTTCGTTATTGCTAACAATTTGTAAGCATTACCCACTAGGAAATATAAAGACATTAATTAAATTGGCAGTTCCAACCATTACAATGAAGTAAAAAGCAAGATAGAGATAAAGAATCAATATAATTGTAAGTCCAAAGTGACAAAAATCTTAAAATGATTAAAAAGTGCAGGATTTTAGGAGATGCATTCACACGACCAGGTAAGTGATGGCAAGGGAAGCTGTGGACGTACATGCTGTGTGATGAACTCCCCAGCCTGTGTGCATTGCCAGATACCCTATCCGCTCTTCCTGTTCCCAGGCCCATGCATGATCGGTGCTTGCAGTGCGAGTCGAGCCGTTTTCAGCACAGCACATCGGGATGGGGTTTCACGGTCCATCATAAACCTTTGCCTCATTCCAGGAAAACACTGGTGAACCGGTACGAGAAGTTTCTGATGATTCTATAGTTTTTCATCACTTTGTTCACTTACTCTTTCTTTATCATTCATTTGTGATTGATTTCAAACTATAATGTTTTGTTTCATCAACATGAACAGACAACTCCGCACAAGATGGATGAAATGCCAGACATAAGCAAAGAATAAATAACCGGTTAAATTTTGGTAATAGATTTCAACTGTGGGATCGTAAGGGTGTTTATGCAGCACACAAAAACGGGAATCTACCTGGACTCAGTTTGATACCGTCGATATTACTTCTGTTGGGTGGTCACGGCTCATGGCACCTGGAGATGCTGTAACAACTGGTAACCTGACGCGTCTGGATAATGAACAGCACATCTCTGACTATGATCATCATTACTATGGCCTAATGTTCCAATATTCCGGATGCTGTTGTGTAAAGTCCGAGCAAAAAAGTGAATGTATAATAATCTTGACTTTCCATCAAAGAAAGTTGAAGTATTAATGAACTAACACTCAGGGTGAAAGAATGATATTTATGGAATGAGGGCAGGTGTGTGATCGCTTTTGTTGAGGATTATATTTTTTGTAATTTCCATATAAGTAGAGAATTTGCAACAAAGATCTCACTATCGCTAAAAGTGACAATGCTGGTGTCGCAGCTAATGACCGGAAATACGAGCCAGAAATATGAACAAAACCTTCTCAAGGGAAACCCACCTGTGGATGACAAACCAACAGAAATAAGCCACAAACGTGTAAAATGATCATTTTAAAATCAAAGGAACAAGTTTGACTCCTGGACTTAAATATGTATATTGTGACAGAACATACAAAAAGACTGTTCAGCAGTGTAATATATAAGGAAATGAAAACATTAAAAGCTCATATTTAAAGTGGTACAATACGCTATTGCAGAGCTATAATCTAATTTGTGAATACATTTGATAACCCTGAGTCAAACAAAACAAAAGCTTTTCTGTTGATATTGTGTAGTGGTTTTGTTAAGGACAAATGACTATGTATCCCAGACTTATTGGGTTCAAATCTCAATGATTGGCCGCAATGTTGAGTATTTGGATTCAAAGCTTATTGTGCTCTTCTAGTGGAAGTTAACATGTTGCTATCAGACTGTAGCTAAAAACACATCTTTCTGTTGAGAAATGTGACTTATGGGGGAGCGAGGTGACAAAGGGTGCAGTGAAACACAGTGATGGTAGAGCAAGAGTTCGACACAAGCAAGATAATGAATGAACAAGAAAAAAGGAGTGAGAGGAGGGAAAGAAAAGCAGCCACCACAATATGTGAGAGTGTGGATTGAGGTTGGATTTATGGGGGTAGAAATATCATTGGTTGTGATGGGGATGACTTGTGATAGTGGTGCACTGCTTGTTTGAAGCCATGGGGGAAATAGTATTGAATCATATCTGGAAGGCAATTCCATAAATGGAGAAAAGGACGAACAAAAGAGTGTTGGTGGTCAGAAGCCTGGATTTGGGAATTTATTCTGAGAGGTTAGCTAATGGAATAAAGTATGCATCCTGAGAGTTGGGTAGGTTCAGAAGACTGTGAGAGAGAGAAAGAAAAGGTAGGAGCAAAACTGGAGAGGCAGAGAAAAGCCAATAGGCAACTGACCTACATCATCTTTGATGTGAGAGCAACAGGCTTCTGCTTCTGCCTCATTGGGGAGATGTCAATAATGTTGAGAGCTTTAGATTGAACAGATTTCAGGAAACATTTTGAGAACTCCCTTATAGGCTGGCAGATTTGATAGAATATTTCAATCCTATTCTCTAGAATTCTGTAGAATCTACAAAGCCCATAGATGAGAGCATACTCCATTTATCTATGGATAGAGTCCTTGTGAACTGTGAGTAGTTCTGATCTTTCAAATAAGGACTTAAAACAATGGAGAATTCTCAACCCTAACCATAACAGCTGGCTTTGGAAGCCAGATTTTCTCTATGATTGGCATTGGAGAGGTTAGTTTTTAGCAGATTTCACTTCGTCCAGTGGCTGACCAAGATAATTGATAGGTTGTTTCACAGTCCGTCGAGAGTGACAAGGTGAGACTGAGATTTGCCAGGAAATGAAGGCATATTGCATTTATCAGGCTAGCATCCGATCAATGAAAGATCAACAGAGAGTGATGCAGCTGCCATCTGGCTGTCAGTGTGATGTGGTTAAGTTTGGCACAATGTGAAGTCCTTGCACAAAGAAGAGTGGGTTTTCAGAGCATTGGAGAAGTCATCTTTCTTGCTGAGGAAAACACTGGGCCCAACATCATGCCTTGGCGGATTTCATCCGACACTGGGAGAGGAAAGGAGAGGAAAGGAGAGGACACCGTTTCATTGATAGCAACACAATGACTGTGTCAGTGGAGGAAGGTGGCTATGTCTGCCACAGTCAGCGATCTTCACGTACGAGCTGTCTAATGGATATCAGTCTGTCTAATGCAAGAGGTACTGTATGTCTAAGAAGATGTCCTCATTGTTGTTGAGACTTAGCATTCCAACCATTGCTGAAGAAGGAGCATCGTCATACACATAGTTCAGTGAAATAATCCAAACTGATGTTACGCCTCAAGCGGTTTGAAAAGAGGAATATGACATCAGCACCAATTGTCGATTCCATCATCTATGCTTAGAATTGGGAGTAAGCTTACTGGTGTTATAACTGATACGATCTATTTTTGCACTTTTTCTTGTGGATGGGAGTGAAGTGTGCTAACTTTCAGGCAGATGGAGGTTGTGAGGCAGAGACAGGAGAAGCAAGCGAAGGAGAGAAGGATTTTAGAGCATTGGCATTTATGCCATTTAGACCCATTGTCAATGCATGGTCAAGCTGAACAGAGCTTCTCGAGTGAGAATGACATGTGCTAGTCCATCCAAAATCGTGTGTCCAACCACAAATTGAGACATTCTGCCTTATCTCAAGCAGAGTCTGTGGTGATTCAATTTGGGTTGAGTGAGGATGGAGGAGGTAACGGATGAACTTGATAAGGTCCCACAAATTACTTTGAGTGTCGAGACTGGTGGAAGCCTTCAGCCTTTTGATTAGCAAGACCATAACATGATGTTTTCTGTCTGCCGAAGGATGAATACATTCTGTAGCTGTTCTGAGCTTTACGGAGTGAACTACAGATTTTGTCAGGCAGGTTAGTCTTCCACATTGAGAAGTCAAACCTTTATATAACTAAATCGGAGTGAAGCATTCACATAAGGACTGCCAGTGACTTAAAGAGAAGGTCTTTGACCTTATCAAACCACTGGGGATAAGCACACATGATGCTTATAAGCATCACCATTCACATCCATAAATCAAATAAGAATCCAAAAACATAACCTAATATATGTTCAATATATACAGGGTGTTTAAAAAGTATCTATTCAGTGAAAAGGAATTAGAAGGGTAAAATTAAACATAATGCAATAGAAGACATACATTTGATGAATACTAAGCATATGATTCTATATCAGCACCATCAGCATCTCTGCAGAGCTCAATTCTGTCAGCCCCATTGTGGATCGTATTTTGCAACATTTCAGGGATTATTTGAAAATCATGAATTCACTGAAATAGATACTTTAATCCATCCATCCATTGGGACCACACTCAGTGCAGAGCGTTGGTGCGGCCTCAGCAGTCTCCTTGGCTATTGGGCACAATACTGGATGGGCCTCCACTCCGACACAGACTTACTTAGCCTGGTGTTGGCTCAGTGGTTAGGGTGGCGGCTGGGATCCTAGGTCCTGATTCAAGCCCGTCGGCCGCTGAATTAATACACCAGGGGGTTGACTCAGCCTGTTCATCCTTCCGAGGTCGGCGAAATGAGTACCAGTTCCAGTGTGTGTACTGGTAGAGGGCACTGCATCAGCGACACAGTCGCGCTTCAAGAAATGATAGCTACCCGGCAGCTAAACTGCCATACGACCATACCACAGACTTACTTTATAAAATCAGCGAAGGAGGAGTCACGTGACCTTGCAAATGCGTGAATCATTCAAAAACTGAACATAGTACAAATACAATCCACACAACGATTTAAAGGTAATTTTACTGCTCATCGAAGGACATAACTCTCCAAGGGTGAAAAGTGTTTATAGAAAAAAAAAAGGTTGCTATCATAGTTAACTTCACCAAATAAACCTCAAAAATACATGCATCGCATAGTTAAAATAACCAAGTTAACATCGTGATTTGATTGTTGATCGTAAATTGATCATCGATGTTTGATTACTTTCATCGTAGATGTCTCAACCTGAAATGAGCAATTTTTGGGGAGTGCGTATTATTGGTAGAAACAGGAATTCAGTGTAAAAATTCAGTGATGACATATCTGAGTGGTGGAGCAGGTAACCTCGGCAAACATTATTATTAATTTTTTTTAATGTTTCTGGTCACTGTCACAAAAATATTCAATCACAGAGGAGATATATTTCATTTCTTACAATATTACGATATCTCTGACCTCTTAATGATGTCTTATCTGAGGGGCCACTTAAAAATTACATACCTAACGTGTGAGGGTTGGGATTTGGAATTTGGCAGGGGTGGGTGCATGTCAAATGTTGTTGAGTTTTACACTTGCAGGGGGTTGGGGGGTGTTTTCCAGAGCCATATGTAATTACCTTTATCATTACATTTTAAAACAAGCTGTAAAAGGACTTTTGGACGTCTCTGGGTGAGCTTTCCCGCAACTTTGAATGAGGTTCTGATTGAGCATTTCTCCATTAGCCATGGCTTTGCCAAGAGATCTTGGCATTCCAGATACTTGAATTTCACTGTAATGTAAGAATTTCACTGTAATTTCACTGCAAATTGATGTCGATGGAAGAAAAAAAAAGTAACACGACCTCGCTGAGAAGAGGAAGAAGAGGCTGCAACAGAATATAGGTTGTCCATCTCTATATATATAAAACCTAAATGTTATTTTGTTTGTGATCTTAATGCTTTGAGCTCCCAAAGTTAATTAATGACGAAACTTTCTTCGATCAGATTTCTAACCACGATGCACCTAAATGGGTAGTTTAAACAGTCATGAGGAGGTCATTTGCCCATTATTGCCATGTTGCACTCCAGAGTTAATTTATTTACTAACATGAGGTAATTTCTTTACGACAGCTTCACTCCTTTACACCCTGTAGGGCCTGTAGAGCCCATCACACACATTACACCCTAAGACTCTTAAATACCCACTTAGACCCTTTTGAATGTATTGACCGTCTTCAACCCTTTTCACACTTTTCAGACCTATAGACCTTTAAAGACCTTTTGACAATTTCAGACTATTTGGACACCTCAGACCGCTTTTTCTCTTTCACTCTTAGACCCTTTAAACATTCAGACCCATTTAAGACCCTGAGACCCTTAAAACACTTTAAGACCCTTTTTGACCTTTTAAGACCCAAAGCACTTTAGACCCCTCTATGAAGCCTGGTGTTGGCTTAGTGGTTAGGGTGGCGGCTTGGGATCCTAGGGTCCCTGAGTTCAAGCCCCCGTTGGCCGCTGAATTAATATACACCAGGAGGTTGACTCAGCCTGTCATCCTTCCGAGGTCGGCAAAATAAGTACCAGTGTACGGTAAGGGGGACACTGCATCAGCGGCATGCCACATCCCAACAACATGATGCAACCAGCAGCCACGGGCTGCACTCAATAGTGAAAGAGACCCCTCTACAACCCTTTAGAAAATCTGAAAAGATTCCCCGGAAAATCATTTTTGAACACCGTTTTTCATGCACCATTTGCGCTGCATCACAATTTGCGATGACAAATCGAAACTGATATCCAAAAGAGAAAATGATGTTGAAAATTGAAACTGAAATGACTGATCTACGGATATTGAATTGGAAACCAGAATGAAAACGCTGTGAAAAATACTGAATGGAAATTGGCCAAAAGTAAAGCTATGTGGATTATAGAGAGAGCGGCAAGTTGGGGACTGAATAAGCAATGTGGAGAGGGATAGGTGCCTGTTGGTGGTCGGTTGGCATGGGAAAGAACTTTGGTGATCTTCCCATCAGGCGTAGGCCTAAAACGTGCTAAAATTAGTTTCCCAGCCTACATTCATAACATCACCCTCACTTTGCCAAGTCATAATCGAGGAAAACAAGCATGGATTGGAAATCTTCTCTGGTGGAATGGAACGAGGTGCCAAGCTTACGCAGCTCCACCTATTGCGACATCTGCATACTAACATTTACACTGAATTCCCTTTTCTACCAATACACACATTTGAGTGCGACATTGACGAGGCCTGTCAGTGATGGGTACCCTGCTAAACATATATATACTTGTTATGGTTTGGAAAACTTACCCCAGGAGGAGCATACATGGACACGTCGGTGATCCGAGGATCAGTTATTATCCCGCCCCCCGAAGGAGGGAGCAGGATATTGTAATCGTCCCGGTTTGTTCCTTACAAAATCTAAAGATTTCGTAAGTAGGTATATGTGATGACTTCCGTCCTCTGTTTGTGTGTTTGTGTGTTTGTTTGTAGGCACGATAACTCGAGAAGGAAGAGCTACCAATGTAAATTACACCACGTGATTCAGGGAGGGTGATGGCTAGCGCTGATTAGATTTTGGTCAAAATCGGTCAAAGGTCAAGTCACAGTGAGGTCAAACATCCAAAAAAAGTTAT
>CM068955.1:139056777-139073844 GCA_035128595.1 Eptatretus atami | reverse complement strand
AACATGATGTTTTCTGTCCTGCCGAAGGATGAATACATTCTGTAGCTGTTCTGAGCTTTACGGAGTGAACTACAGATTTTGTCAGGCAGGTTAGTCTTCCACATTGAGAAGTCAAACCTTTATATAACTACAATCGGGAGTGAAGCATTCACATAAGGACTGCAGTGACTTAAAGAGAAGGTCTTTGACCTTATCAAAACCACTGGGGATAAGCACAACATGATGCTTATAAGCATCACCATTCACATCCATAAATCAAATAAGAATCCAAAAACATAACCCTAATATATGTTCAATATATACAGGGTGTTTAAAAAGTATCTATTTCAGTGAAAAGGAATTAGAAGGGTAAAATTAAAACATAATGCAATAGAAGACATACATTTGATGAATACTTAAGCATATGATTCTATATCAGCACCATCAGCATCTCTGCAGAGCTCAAATCTGTCAGCCCCATTGTGGATCGTATTTTGCAACATTTCAGGGATTATTTTGAAAATCATGAATTCACTGAAATAGATACTTTATCCATCCATCCATTGGGACCACACTCAGTGCAGAGCGTTGGTGCGGCCTCAGCAGTCTCCTTGGCTATTGGGCACAATACTGGATGGGCCTCCACTCCGACACAGACTTACTTAGCCTGGTGTTGGCTCAGTGGTTAGGGTGGCGGCTTGGGATCCTAGGATCCTGAGTTCAAGCCCCGTCCGCCGCTGAATTAATACACCAGGGGGGTTGACTCAGCCTGTCATCCTTCCGAGGTCGGCGAAATGAGTACCAGTTCCAGTGTGTGTACTGGTAGAGGGGCACTGCATCAGCGACACAGTCGCGCTTCAAGAAATGATAGCTACCCCGGCAGCTAAACTGCCATACGACCACCACCACAGACTTACTTAATAAAATCAGCGAAGGAGGAGTCACGTGACCTTGAAAATGCGTGAATCATTCAAAAACTGAACATAGTACAAATACAATCCACACATCAATTTAAAGGTAATTTTACTGCTCATCTAAGGACATAACTCTCAAGGGTGAAAAGTGTTTATAGAAAAAAAAAAGATTGCTATCATAGTTAACTTCACCAAATATGCACCTCAAAAATACATGCATCGCATAGTTTAAAATAACCAAGTTAACATCGTGATTTGATTGTTGATCATAAATTGATCATCGATGTTTGATTACTTTCATCGTAGATGTCTCAACCTGAAATGAGCAATTTTTGGGAGTGCGTATTATTGGTAGAAACAGGAATTCAGTGTAAAAATTCAGTGATGACATATCTGAGTGGGTGGAGCAGGTAACCTCGGCAAACATTATTATAAAAATTTTTTTTAATGGTTTCTGGTCACTGTCACAAAAATATTCAATCACAGAGGAGATATATTTCATTTCTTACAATATTACCGATATCTCCGACCTCTTAATGATGTCTTATCTGAGGGGCCACTTAAAAATTACATACGTAACGTGTGAGGGTTGGGATTTGGAATTTGGCAGGGGTGGGTGCATGTCCAAATGTTGTTGAGTTTTACACTTGCAGGGGGGTTGGGGGGTGTTTCCAGAGCCATTATGTAATTACCTTTTTCATTACATTTTAAAACAAGCTGTAAAAGGACTTTTTGGACGTCTCTGGGTGAGCTTTCCCGCAACTTTGAATGAGGTTCTGATTGAGCATTTCTCCATTAGCCATGGCTTTGCCAAGAGATCTTGGCATTCCAGATACTTGAATTTCACTGTAATGTAAGAATTTCACTGTAATTTCACTGCAAATTGATGTCGATGGAAGAAAAAAAAGTAACACGACCTCGCTGAGAAGAGGAAGAAGAGGCTGCAACAGGAATATAGGTTATCCATCTCTATATATATAAAACCTAAATGTTATTTTGTTTGTGACCTTAATGCTTTGAGCTCCCAAAGTTAATTAATGACGAAACTTTCTTCGATCAGATTTCTAACCACGATGCACCTAAATGGGTAGTTTAAACAGTCATGAGGAGGTCATTTGGCCCATTATTGCCATGTTGCACTCCAGAGTTAATTTATTTACTAACATGAGGTAATTTCTTTACGACAGCTTCACTCCTTTACACCCTGTAGGGCCTGTAGAGCCCATCACACACATTACACCCCTAAGACTCTTAAATACCCACTTAGACCCTTTTGAGATGTATTGACCGTCTTCAACCCTTTTCACACTTTTCAGACCTATAGACCTTTAAAGACCTTTTGGACAATTTCAGACTATTTGGACACCTCAGACCGCTTTTTCTCTTTCACTCTTAGACCCCTTTAAACATTCAGACCCATTTAAGACCCTGAGACCCTTAAAACACTTTAAGACCCCTTTTTGACCTTTTAAGACCCATAAGCCACTTTAGACCCCTCTATGAAGCCTGGTGTTGGCTTAGTGGTTAGGGTGGCGGCTTGGGATCCTAGGGTCCTGAGTTCAAGCCCCCGTTGGCCGCTGAATTAATATACACCAGGAGGTTGACTCAGCCTGTCATCCTTCCGAGGTCGGCAAAATAAGTACCAGTGTACTGGTAAGGGGGACACTGCATCAGCGGCATAGCCACATCCCAACCAATGATGCAACCAGCAGCCACGGGCTGCACTCAATAGTGAGAAAGAGACCCCTCTACACCCTTTAGAAAATCTGAAAAGATTCCCCGGAAAATCATTTTTGACACCGTTTTTCATGCACCATTTGCGCTGCATCACAATTTGCGATGACAAATCGAAACTGATATCCAAAAGAGAAAATGATGTTGAAAATTGAAACTGAAATGACTGATCTACGGATCATTGAATGGGAAACCAGAATGAAAACGCTGTGAAAAATACTGAATGGAAATTGCCAAAAGCAAAGCTATGTGGATTATAGAGAGAGGCGGCAAGTTGGGGACTGAATAAGCAATGTGGAGAGGGATAGGTGCCTGTTGGTGGTCGGTTGGCATGGAAAGAACTTTGGTGATCTTCCATCAGGCGGTAGGCCTAAAACGTGCTAAAATTAGTTTCCCAGCCTACATTTCATAACATCACCCTCACTGCCAAGTCATAATCGGAGGTAATACAAGCATGGATTGGAAATCTTCTCTGGTGGAATGGAACGAGGTGCCAAGCTTACCAGCTCCACCTACTGCGACATCTGCATACTGAACATTTACACTGAATTCCCTTTTCTACCAATACACACATTTGAGGTGCGACATTGACGAGCCTGTCAGTGATGGGTACCCTGCTAAACATTATATATACATTGTTATGGTTTTGGAAAACTTACCCCAGGGAGAGAGCATACATGGACACGTCAGTGATCCGAGGATCAGTTATTATCCCGCCCCCCGGAAGGAGGGAGCCGGATATTGTAATCGTCCGGTTTGTTCCTTACAAAATCTAAAGATTTCGTAAGTATATTGCATGACTTCCCTCTCTGTTTGTGTTGTTTGTGTTTGTTTGTAGGCACGATAACTCGAGAAGGAAGAAGCTACCAATGTCAAATTACACCACTGATTCAGGAGGGTGATGGCTAGCGCTGATTAGATTTTGGTCAAAATCGGTCAAAGGTCAAGGTCACAGTGAGGTCAAACATCCAAAAAAAGTTATAACTCGAAACGGAAGAAGCTACCAATGTCAAATTACACCACGTGATTCAGGAGGGTGATGGCTAGCACTGATGATTTTGGTCAAAATCGGTCAAGGTCAAGGTCACAGTGAGGTCAAACATAATTCCGTAAATTCAAGTGGAGAAATGGAGTATTTTTGCTTCGTCGACGTTACGAGTTCGTTTTAAGTTCGATTTTAATTTTGTCTTCGGTTTTTGCGATCACTTAGGACGCTTAACACTCGTTGTCGAAATTCTGGTAAAAATCGGATGTTTTGGAGACGTTATAAGATTGTATAAAAAAATATTTCACTCGCCGCGTCACGGCTCGTCACGTGGTGCAGCGCGCTCGAGCAGAGGCGTCGTTGATCACGTAAAGGTTTTGCGTGGGCCGCTGACGGGTTTTCGATAAAGATGGTGTTTAAAAGTCATTTTTTATCCCAATAAAGGTTATCGTCGCATTCCGACTCGCTAGTAACTGTCGATTATGGAAAGATTGTTGGTGGATGCCGAATATTACAGTTTTTGACTTTGATGAATAAATATTAAATAATTGCGTGGAGAAATGGAGATTTTTGCTTCGGTCACGTTACGATTTGATGTTTGGTACAGAATCATCTTAGAAACTTCTGTTTGCGTCGCTACCTTCTCTAGAGACAGCTTTTATAGACAAGGTCAGAGGTCAGTTGACGATTTCGTAAGTACCAGTCTATGACTGCTGTTTGTGTTTGTCTGTGTCTGTTAGCAACTTTACGCAAACGGCTTTAGCAAACACTATCAAATTAATCCACAGTGGGCAATGAAACTTGGACGACCCATTAACTTCTGGGTCAATTGAATCAAAGGTCAAGGTCACGAAAAGATCAAAATCGTTTTTCACTCTAACTTCATCAAAAATGTTCTGATTTACTTCAAACTAAGCTTATAATGAACCTTATTCTATTTGTCACTTATAATCCTACCCATTCCTATAATGGAAAATGCATATTTGTGAAGATCGGTAGGGTCCGAAGTTTTGGGGTCATGGTCATCGGTCAAAATTACAAATTTTCCATTAAAACTAAAACATGGTTACGAAAATAAACTTTACGGGAAAACGCTGGCTCAACACTTCCATTGTATCCACAGGTGGTAATGGACCTCGACGACCCATTAATTTTGGGTCCAATTATGTCAAAGGTCAAGTCAGGTCACTAAAAGGTCAAAATCGATTTTCTCGTCATAATTTCGTCAAAATTGTTTAATTGACTTCAAACTAAGACTAAATTATTCCTTATTCTATCATTCCTTAAATCAACATTCAGGTTAAGGATGTACCAAATTTAAATTTGATCCCCAAAATAACTTTATGCCTTAAATGGGTGGGATTTTGTTGCCTGGCACCACTTGTTTCATTAGTCTTTATATAGATAGTCCTTGTGCCTTGTCAAAGTGCTGTTTGGGTAGCATGCATCAGCTAGGCTGTATTGTCCTGATTGATATATCCCCCCCCCCACCCTCCACCTATCCACCACCTAGGAGTGATGAATCCTTTGCCTCATAATACGATTGTTGACCGGTGTTACCCTAATTATCATTGGAGTCAGCTTATTGGACACAGCTACAGCAACTCCTTGGAATGGTAACCATCAGAGCGACCAGACCAATGGTAGTGTAACACCCACCATTATCTCGCCGCAATCCGGTCTCTGAACCTCAGAGAGTGCTACAATACCGATGTCAAACGCTTGAGCTGAGATGATAACAGAGACAGGTGATCATCCTCCCTTAGGATAGGACATTCCAGGCACCCACCCAAAGGGACCGCCTCAGGTTAACCCAAAGAGACCGCCGTCTGGTGACGACACCTCAGCACCACTCCGACACACTCTCCCGCAATCTGACCCAGGAATGTTACCCCGTGGTTTCCCTCCTATCGTAAAAGATTGGGGTCCCGAAGGCTTTGCCCCAATCCCGTCATCCGGTGAGCTGCCCTGCGAAGGGAAGCTGCACAGGAGGTACTCCCACAGAGTGGGTTTTCAGATTTTTTTGCGTTTTTGTGTTTTGCGGAATGAAGAAGAGTTTTACGGTGGCTGCAGTGCAAATCCTGCCACCAACCTCCTAATAAAAAGTAACCCAACTGCAGGAGACGTCCGCAGACACAGTTGGGCACTACATATGGATGGCCGTTGGCTCACAAGGAGCTCCTCTGCTCTTTGACAGGTTTTGTTTTTAATCCTGATGGGTGTCCATATCCGAACACCCTCCTCACCAAAAAACCTGGTGGAGGGGATGTTTAGTCGCCAACCAGCGACCATGGAACAGGTTAGTACAGGTTTACATGGTACCTGTAGCAAGTCACAGATCTAACCTGACCTGGCTGTAAAATCATGGCCGTGAACTGTAAAAGCGTGATGGGAAACAATGTTATCCGATAAAGTTTTGTGGCAATTTACCTTGGGAGCTCAGAGGAGTGGGGTCACAAACAAACAAACAAACAAACAAACAACAAACAAACCTTTCGCATATATATATATATGTATATATAATTAGAAGAGCTGGATACGCATTATTTCAGTAAATTAAAATGAAATTGCTTTGCTGTTACATTTCCAATTGGTGTCGTGGCCTGACTTCTTGCCACATAACCCGAGTTTTACATATCCATTGTAAAATGTGAATTTTTACTCGAGAGGGCATCTGTTTTTTACATATTCAAGAGGTGTTTGCGGATGTGGGGTTTAGGGTGGAGGGTTAAATGGGATGGGGTATGGAGGAGATGCATTGTGGTCTTCATCATTTGTAAACTGAATGCCATTTAGACGTTCTTTGAGTGGTCAAAAGAGAAGAAAATGAAAAGATTTCAAGTGTGAACTGCATGAGGGATGATTTAGGACTCCCAAACTCATCTTCGCTTGAGTCATAAGTGTCACATGCGAGGGCAAGTATTAGCGTGCATTCAAGCCAAGTTCTCATTTTGGAATACCTGATCATCATCTGCATCTTGCTCGTTTCATTTTATTGTGGAACAAGTCGTCGTATTCCTTTGCATTGGTATGTTTACCCACTTTCAATAAATTCAGCATGAATTAAACTGTTCAGCTTACAAAACACTATTGCTGTAAACATTACGACAGATGGTTGAACTTTGAATGTTTGTGGTGGTGCAGCTGGCCAATAATGTGTCCACTCTATGGGAGAGCTTACTTTGACTCTAACATGAAATGATGGACCCAGAAAGGTCTCATCATGTGTCCCAATCTTCTTAAATAAATAACCTCCCTCCCACGAGTGGCATTACCATAGCTCGGCTGCAAACGCCGCACGACTTTCCTTTTGAACAGTGGTCTCCTTTGACAGCCAACTTGCACTAACATTGTTGAATTTCAACAGAGAAAGATATTGTTTCCACAATTCAAACAATGAGATACAATAACTCTTCAATTCAAAATATGGTTCCAATCAATCAATCAAACAGTTTCTTCGATAGTGCTATTCATTTCGTACCAAATTCTCCAAGTGCTTTCAAAAAAGGAAATGGTGAGAGCAGTCGAAAATAACTAAATGAAAAGCTTCTCGAAATGTATCCACCAAGCAAGTTTAATATTTGCTCGTCACATCATTTGGATGCATGTGAGAATTATCAAGATTGCTCAACAATTCACGGCCATGTTTGTATGCACGGCCCCATTTAAACTCAACAATGTGCATCATCAAACTGTGCAGTTGGTCTCCTGCGAATTGAAACTGCTTGGTTGTTCTCCTTCACAAATACCATAATGATACGCCTTGCTCCACAGCACATGCGACTATGTCTGTTTCTAAATTGGTTTTACTCACAATCATTTGGCACATGTTGATATCACTCCCTGTACAATAATTGATCATGCAGTGTCGAGTACTTTTGCACAACATTTCAGAAATGGAGCTATTATAATATACTGGCAGAGTACCAACCCGACGGGTGATGTTGTTCCAAGCATGCAACACATTCTTTTGACACACCTTTATGTAGGTGGTGTATAGACAAATGACAGCTGTGGAGGGCAATAAAAACCCAAACAACCCAAATTACATGCACGAAGCAAAAACACACATACTGCTTGTAATTCAAAACACCTCACTGCGCTGGAAGACGTGGGGACAGAAATACTGTACTGTAAAGGGTGGGGTCTTGTAATACCGCACGATACACATTTACATGGAGAATTTGCTCCAGTTAATTGGCCTTCAGGCCTCCGAAGTTTTTTGGGGTTTTTTTTCCCCCAGAAGCAATCAAGTAATATGGACCCATAGATCAAGATCAAGTATTGTGAAGATCATTGTTGAGGTTGTAGTGATTTGTTGTCATCAACACAAATTAAATAATTACAGTGTTTACATGTGTGCCTGTTCTTAAAATGATTGCTTTACACAGATTTATTACAACACCTCCGCGTTCAGGCCTCGAGCAAGTATGGTGCTCACACACTGCTGCGATCGAGTCATATGTATTGTGAAGATTATATGAGGCCCGGCAAGGAGGAGTGATGTAAGCGACATTTTTTTAATGATATGATGATGATAGGCTCGGATGATAGGGGAAGGGTTAAAATAGTGCTATATGGCATCAACTCCAAAATGGCCGATGTTGCCCTTACATCACTCCTCCTCGCAACGCCTCATATATTGAGGTCATTTTATGTATGCAAGTTAATCACAGAAAGTGTGTTTTCCTTTTTACGTTTCTCTCCTTCCTCTAATCCTCCCCTTCTGTGTACGATCCATCTGCTGATTTTAAACTTTAATCAACCACGTCACGAAGATTGGCATGGTAAGATGCCCACTGGAGCACTTCTGGAACTCCAAAGGGACCACTTCTTGTAAATATCTCAACCTACTTTACTTGTATTATGAATATTACCGCAGACCACCAAAAAAGACCGCTGATGGGCAGAAACAAATCAGATGGAAAATACAAAGAGAATGGCAGTCTACAAGTCACTTGAGACTCAAAAGCAGACAAAGGCCCAGCTTGAGGATCAACGTGCAAGACAAGCAGCATTCAGGTCAGCTGAGATTAAAGAGCAGACACGGGCTTGGCTTGAGGATCAACGTGCAAGACAAGCAGCCTCCAGGTCAGCTGTGTCTACACAGCAGACACAGGCTTGGCTTGAAGATCAACATGCAAGACAGGGAGCCTCCTGGTCAGCTAAGACTACAGAGCAGACACAGGCTTGGGTTGAGGATCAACATTGAAGACAAGTAGCCTCCAGGGCAGCATGTTGGGCATCCTGAGAAGGTGAAGCATTTCGATACAAGTCCCAGCGCATTTTGGCATCCCAGCGCAAAACCATAAGGCCAAGCATTCCCCAATTTGTCATCCAGGAAATATTTCAATACACATTGCATTGAATTTCCCTGGGCAATGCCAGGTACTTCAGTTAATAGCAAGATATTTCAAAAATGTTGTCGACAGATTCGGACGAAACTTGGTGGATAATTTGGGAAGATGACAAGAACAAGCTGATTTGATTTTGGTTAAAGTTTGGATGAAAATCCAGCCTATCAATGGGATACAAAACATAAGCTATTCAGCATGGTTACCTCTGCCCCTGAAGGTGAAGAAGGTTATGTTTTCAGCCCTTTCTGTCTGTTTGTTTTGTTGGGTCGCCAAAATAGGTGACCCTTATTGTCAGTAATTCTGTCTGTTCTGTTTGTTGGGTTGCCGAAATAGGTGACCCTTATTGTCAGTAATTCTGTCTGTTTGTTTGGATGTTTGTTTGGATGTTTGTTCGTTTGTCATCAGCATAATTGTTAGTAAACGTGGGGGATTTTGACCAAACTCGGGTGGTAGGTACATCTTATGACCTAGTGCTTTGGAAATTGTATGGTTCCTAGGGACGCTTTGGTTCCCTAGCAACAACCGAAAAACCTTCAAAATCGGTGCCGTTCACGCGAAATCAATTCCGAAAGCCATTATCCCAAGTAGGGTTATGAAATTTTGGGACGAATGATCTACAGGTGATGCTCAATCAAATATCGGGTTTTTTGATATATGGAATACTTTACCCGCAGCACCCCCTACAATTAGGATATGCGGAAAATTGGCAAAAATTGAAGGCCCCCTAGCGACCAGGTGATGCATCGATACGAATGAAACTTTGCAGGTTCATGGTACTCAATGAGTACTACAACTTTGCCTGAGGACATATTGACCGATTTCGCTTAGGTCAGGGGTCAAAGGTCAATTAGTGCAAAAATCGATAATATGCAGAGCTGGAGGTGCCTTCGCGCCAAATGCTACTCCCCTAGGGTTATGGTCGGATGGTCATGAAAATTCACACTAATCGTCTGAAATAGATTGTGCACAAACGATCGAGCCGGATTTTCGATTTAGTATTGTTCACCCACAGCACCCCCTCGAACTTTGGGGATTTCCGATTTCAAACCGCATTTTCGGTACTTTTCATTCAAATGGATACGAGTAGTTATCAGTAGATGGAACTGGATGAGATTTGATATGCATAATCTTAAGGTGATTCCCTATCCGCTATATGACATCCATTTTACTCTATATCTTATAGTTTCCATGCTCGGCGACCCATCGCCGCCTCCCGTCTTGTCTTTTTGTTTGTCTGTTTGTTTGTTTTTGTTTGTGTGCAGGATATCTCAAGAAGTTGTGGATGGATCCAGACAAAAGATTTTGGACAGGTTGGTGGTGTGACAAGGACGAACTGATTAGATTTTGGTGAAGATCCAGATCTGGATCTGACTACTCAGAACAGACAAATTATTTCAAGAGATTCTTCACCATTGAGAGATGGGGCTAAACAAATATATAGTACAATATCTCAAAAAGTTGTTGACGGATTCGGATGAAACTTGGTAAACCGGTTGGGTGTGTGGCAAAGAAGAATTGTTTCGATTTTGGTGAAGATCCGAATCCGGATCTGGATACGAGAATTATTTAATTTTTAAAGTGATTCTTCACCATTGAAAGATAGGGTGAAAAACGATATATAGCATGATATTTCAAAAATGTTTGCATGGATCAGGCATTACATGGTGGAGGTATGTGCTCTACTGAGTACCCTTCCAGTTTTTATTGTTTTATTCAAATTCAATGCCACATAGGAAATATTAAAACTGCCCCAAAGGACACAATACAACAGATTCTTCAATTTAATGGAAAAAAATTATGCAATGCAGTCAACAAAACAGCATAGTCAATCAAGGGGAACTCTGCAATTCCATTATCTGAGCTATGATGCTCTCAACTCGTGACACCATCTCTGCTAGCGCACATTGGAGGTCATCATGCAGTGCCAACTTGTTGTGACTCTTCGATGCATGCCAATGCAGAGAAACTGCTCTCTTGGAGATATGTAGACCCACAAGGTAACAGGACATGAATCGCTATATCACTCATTTTGGGGTATACATTCACCATATCACAGCAGAACTCTTCATTTTTCTTATCCTTGAACACATCTTTGGCTGAAGAATGGTTAACTTCAATACAAGAACTCTTCATTGAACTGCTTTCGGAACAAGGTCAACATCACAAGTAAAATGGATTTCTTGCCAATTCCATATTCTCCCTCTCCAAATCTGGAAAATATCGTGAAAGTTATTGATGACAGCAAGTCAAGTGTTCTTTGATCTCCTTTTGAACACCGTTAGGTAGCCCATCATTGGTGATAACCTCTGAAATTCTGGAACATCACAAAATTCCCATGCTCCATACGATTTCTGTCAAATTGCAATTTGACGAGGAAAGCTTGGACATAGTCTGTGCGGGTAATCACGTTTGAATGTTTCCCTTGCATCTCTACATTGAGTTCATTCAACACCTGAAGAATGTCTGTGATATATGCCAGTTGTGCTTCAAAGTATTTGGTTTCAAATGATGCCAGCAAATCAAGTTTCCCGTGTATTTCGAGGAAAGTCTTCACCTTGTTGTGAAGGGTAAAGAAACGTTGAGAGAAACTTTCCCCCAGGTAACCAGCTTACTGATGTGTAGAAGAGCAGTGTTTCATGCGTGGAGTCCATGTCAGCACACAGCTGTTGGAAAAGTCTGGTTTTCATTGCCAATCCTTTCATATAGTTGACAGTTTTGACGATTTTCTTGAACAGCATATTCAAGTCCAGAGGCAATGATTTGGATGTTAGTGCTTCACGAAGAATGAAACAGAGAACACCAGTGGCATTTGGTGCTCTTACTTTGATACAGGTTTGGAACCCATTATCTGGAGCCAAGCATATGGCTGGAGCTCCTTCAACTGTGACACCAACATTAGTCCAACTCAATTCTCATGACGCTCAAAATATGCAGATGCAACATCCATCAAATTAGAAACTGTGGTCATCATTACGAAATTCTGACAAAAGAGGACTTCCTCCTTCATGCTGCCATTGAAAATGTATCTGCAGTAAACCAACAACTGGGCATACAACGAAACATTTGATGTTTTGTGATGTATCGAGGAAAGAGGAGATCCTTTCATCTGTTGCACGATTTGCCGATTCAAATTGATAGAGATATCAACTGGATCGTGTTGGTTCAAAGAGATATGTCACTTACTTTTGGTGCTGTATCCTCACCAAGGACCGAGTGCACAATGTATTTGGTGCATGGCAATATCATCTCCTGAGCGATTCTGTGTGGCTTTTTCCTTTGGGGCTACCAAGTAAGCAACCTTAAACGATGTCATGTCAATTTCACTGGCTTCAATGATTTCTTCAAAACTAGAAAGGCACTTGGTAGAGCGCTTAACTCCACCACATAATGCCTGATCCACGAGAACACATCGGGCCAAATACATTTTGAAATACCATCCTATATACCCTTTTTGGCCCCATCTCTCTCTCAATGGTGAAGAATCACTTTAAAAATTAAATAACCCTCATATCCAGATCCGGATGCGGATCTTCACGAAAATCTAAACAATTCGTCCTTGTCACACACCCAACCTGTCCACAAAATTTCATCCAGATCCGTATACAACTTTTTGAGATATCCTGCACACAAACAAACAGAGAGTGGTGAAAACATAATCTCCTTCACCTTTGGTGGCGGAGGTAATAATGCGGAAACAAATGACACAATTCAGCAATTGCATGCCATTTTCCAACAGCATCATGAAACTGTACTTCGAGTACTCACAGTACTTTATTTTTTTATTGTTTGACATCTGGGGAAGGGAAACAATATATGCTTGGTTGTATCATGCCAGGAGACAATGCATACAAATTACACTTATAAACGTAAAAAAACATTATAAATGCATTTTATGTAAATTATTTCTAATGAATTTAACTCTCAACATCCCAACACAGACACAAGCACGGATGCACGTCCACGTTTACTTACACCTATCAACACACACTACTGTCCACTGCCAGGCATGCCAGCAGTGTGAGAGTTAGTGATATTTGCATACAACTTTCCATGTATTATCTGAAAATTATATTGTTTTTTCTGTACAGAAAGACTGTTAGATCTATATTACAACTACTGTGTATGTATAAAAATTCAAAGCACGGTCCGTGAAGCCAGGCAGTGTTGAAGCCAGCCATCAATGAAGCCGTGCGACTATATGTCTATTAATTACGTACTGTTTGAATGTCCGTTGCACGCTGACTTCACACATGTACGTTTATTAATTATGTACCATTGGAATATACCTTTTGATGCTTTTGACTGCTGTGACCCCTTCGACCGTTGAAGACCCTTTGAAACCCCCAAGGCCCTGAAGACTCCAAAGACCCCGAAAGACACCAAAGACCCAAAAACCCCGAGGACCCAAAAGACCCACATAACACAAATGTCTCCGAGGACCCAAAATACCCTGAATACCCAAAAGTCCCCAAGGACACAAAAGACCCCAAAAGACACAGAAGACTCTGAGAACCCAAAAGACCTTGAAGACCCCAAAAACCCTTTAAGACCCATGAAGCCACCTTTTACATTAAAGACCCTGAAGACCCCTTTTACCTTTAAGACCTTTTCAACATTTGACACCTTGAGAACCCTTCACCGTTGAGACCTTTTCTACCCTTTAGATATTTGCAGCCCTTCAAGTCCCTTTGGACCCCTTAGACCTCAACACGATTCAGACCTCTTATGCCATTAAGACAGATTAGACAGCGTTGACCCTTGACAATTTCGAGCTTTAAACCACTTGGACCTTTTTACAAATAAATATAATATCACCAATCTTACAAATAAATATTTACAAAAGAAATGTTTGAATTATGATTGGGATAAATCATGACAACCCAGCAAATCTGTAACGTAAATCTCTGCAACAACGTGTGGAGAGGCAAGCGGAGCAAGCCAATATGTATGTATATATAGAAAGATGGATAGATATCTAGAATAGCAAATACAACCCGTCACTTCGCTGATGGTGGTGTGAATGGGGGAGGGGTGAGGGGTGGAGAAAGCGAAAGGGAGAGAGAGGGGAGAGGATAGGCATAGATGACAGAGGGAAGAGAGGGGCGGGGAGAGGAGGGAGAAGAAGCTAGGAAGGGGAGAACAACAAGGAAGAGGGGTGGTGAGGAGAGCAATGCTTCAGGAAACGTTGCTACACACTGCGGGAGGGAGGGGAGAGAGAGACAGAGAGACAGAGAGACAGAGAGACAGAGAGACAGAGAGACAGAGAGACAGAGAGACAGAGAGACAGAGAGACAGAGAGACAGAGACAGAGAGACAGACTGCGAGAGAGCGACAGAAAGAGAGACACAGCGAGAGAGCGACAGAGGTATTGGAGGTGAGTGATGCATTTTATTCAGAAGAGGGAATGAGGAGGGTACATACAGAGTGGGTGGGGGGTTATACAAAAAATATATATATATCTCATGTCAGAATAGCTGTACACATGACACAACAGAGTTGGTAATGTTAACCGCTGACACATCTGCAAAAACTTTGATATCCCAGTCCCAGAAAATTAGTGGGAACATTAATAATAAGCATGGACTGAAAACATGGAAGTACTGCTCACGTATGGCCTAATGATCCCATCGAGCTTGAACATCGAAAACAAAGCGTTGTGACCAGACATCATACTTCGGTGCAAAAAAAAGAGAGAAGAAGGCATTGCCAAGTGAGGTGTTAATGCCAGTGATTTTGGACTAAACAATGCAGAAATCAAGAAAATGACCAAATACCAACCCTCAAGAAGGAAGTGAAAAGATCCTGGAAACTGAAGAATACCAAAGTTGTACCAGTGATAGTTGGAGCTACGGGAATGATGATGAAGAACCTCACAGAGATATTAAAAACCATCCCTGGGAATATTATTACAAAACGATCTCCAGTTGGAAGTGTCCGGCGCTCATTGACGATCGTGAAGAGAGCCCTCAACACAAACTTTGGAGAACAGAAAACTTCACAGCTTGGTCCATGAATCGTGACCCCGTTACTGAAATGAAGGTGGATACTCTCAGCCCGCCCTGGGAGGACTTCATTCCACATTCTGAAACCACACCTCACATTTTGAAACCCGCATGTGCAGATACCAATCAACGACACACACACACACGAGCACACACACCGGTGCCAAATGCTATTGTGGTAATACAGTTTATGTACATACACACATGTGCAAATGAACACAAGCAGCCAGTAAATTAAAATGAAAAACACAAATATTTACCCTGAAACAGCGTTCTTTGAAAGAGGATTTAAAGTGGGTAATTAGCGAAATTCAATTAAAAAATGTACCGAGCCGTAGAACACAAAATGTCGACCTCCACTTTATGCCTTCACAGTTAGAACAAACATGGCGAACACCTGGTCGGAAGGACCTTATTGTTTTTATATATGTGTTAATGTCAAAGTGAGAGGTGGATTACAAATGGAGATCGCACAATGCGATCCTTGTACATTTTCAGTGGATAAGACACCTCCTGAGTCACCCACCGCACGGCACCGCGGGACCCAACAAAGTTGGGAACTGACATCAAATCGATGTGAGATTGAAAGCACGTGCACTTTTTTTCCCAAAACGAACAACCAAGTAGCTTGGAGAGAGATCGCCAAGCGGCTTAAGCATTCAAGCAAGCACTGCAACTAAACGGTCCATATGAAACGCCTCCCTTGGCACGCAATTGGCAATCACCGAACTGTCATATTAAAATATACACCTCCCAGAGATGCCCGAAATGTCACATATGTCCGAATTGGACAAATGATCACTTTTCTCGGAGTCGGAACTGCTTGAAAGTTTGATTCTCGAGCTTAACTTTTGTAATTCGTTTTAGTTTAAGACATACTCATGGTGAGTGCAGGCGGAAATGAAATAAAACAATGAATTGCTCTGGGTGATTTATAGCATATTTTAAAAAGTTTTAAATTTCTTTGAATGCCTTGTCGAGGCTCGAATGAGAGCCAACACACAATGCACATCAAGGGGGGGGGGGGCATGAGACAAGAGGGGCGGGAGTGGGAAGGACAAAACAGTGGGAACAGCGACATTAGGAGATCGATGGAAGGGAGAGGGATGAGGTGGGGAACATGGGTATACAAGATGGACATTACAGGGACTTTCAGGAAAGAAAGCAGGGAATTTGAAGGAGGTGGTTTGGGGTGGATTAATGGGTAGAAAAGATCGAGGATTTGGATGGGGACGATAAGAGATGGTGGTGAACAGCTGTTTTAAAGGCCTGGGGGAAGAATGGGATTGAACAGATTGAGGGAGTTTATTCCAAAGGTGTTGAAAAGAGGAATGAAAGAGTGAAGGTGATCAATGATTATTGATTCTGGTAGTTGTACCAGAAGGGGTTGTTGGCAGACCTTGAGCACCCTGTGGAAATATGGTGGGGACAAATCGCCAGACAGAGCAGGGGGGGGGAGAGACCAGAGAGGAGATGGTACAAGACAAAAAGAACACCGACTTGCCTGCAGTGAGAGTGAGAGGCCCAAAGACTCAGCCTCATCACGGGATACACCAATGATCCGAAATGCCTTGGTTTCCACAGCGTGAAGCCGAGAAAGGTGAGAGGCAGGAGCACCAGCCCAGAGGGGAGAGCAGTACTCCATCAGGCTACGGACAAAAGCTTTGTAAGTGTCAGGAGCTCAGAGGGCCGAGGAAAGACTTGCACGCGAGGATTCCCAGTCGGCACTGGCTTTTGAGCGAGGGTGAAATGTGACTTTCCAGGAAAGTCATGGCAGATAGTGAGACCCAGAAGCTTGAAAGAAAGAACTTCTTCCAGAGGATTGTTGAGAAAGTGGATGGGGGGTTTTCTAAACGGTCTTTCGAGAGACATAGTGAAGAGTGATGAAATTGTCTGGATTGAAAGACATGTTCCAAATGTTGGACCAGTTTGTGATTTTATCCAGATCTGCAGAGAGCGAAGAAGCTTCTACTTGCTGGTCTGAGGGATGGCAGATGGTATGGCAGAGGGTGGAGTCATCAGCAAAGATGAAGAGGATTTTCCAGAGAGTCGGAGAGATCACTGATGAAAACCAGAAAAAGAACAGGGCCCAAAAC
>CM068955.1:139013974-139040936 GCA_035128595.1 Eptatretus atami | reverse complement strand
ATCTGGGTCGGGATCTGATAATTTTTAAAGTGATTCTTCACCTTTGAGAGATCGGGCTCAAAAACCATATATAGTATGATATTTCAAAAATGTATTGGGACAGATATGTTCTCATGGATCAGGTATTACAGGTGGGAGGTATGTGCTCTACTGAGTGCCCTTCTAGTCTTAATTGTGATGTGTGTATTTCTGGCTGCTCACCGCCGCCTTCCTCCATTTTTTCTCGAAGCCCAAGAACCGAACCCCCCCCCGCCCCCACTTTTCCCATTGGCCCTTGGTTTCCCCAATCACATTTTCAACTATCGTGGCATTTTCCAGGAACCTAACCCCCACGATATTTGAGGATTTATTGTATATATTTATATTTATATATACACCCAGCAGAGTGCCCACTCCATATTACAAGAAGACTCCATAGATGTTGTGAAGTGTGCGTCTAAAGGGGTCGAACGAGTCAAAAGGGTCTAGTGAGTGGGTGTAAGGGGTCTAATGGGTGTAACGTTGAAAGGGTATGAAGTGTCGTAAGGGTTCTATGGGGTCCAAAGAGTCTAAAGGTCATCAACATCCAATAGTAGTTAGGGTCTTAAGGGGTCTAAATTGCAAAATGGTCTAAAGTGTCTAAAGGGGTCTAAAAGGTCTAAAAGTATGAAAGTGTATCAATGGTGTAAGGGGTCTAAATTGATGAAAGGGTCTAAAGTGTCTCAAGGGTATGAATGGGGTCCACAAGGTGTAAAGGGTCTTATGAGTCTGAAGGGGTCTAAGGAGTTTGATTCAAAGATCACACTGATTACATTCTTCAACAATCCCTTGCAATGCCACTTCTGTCAGAAATGAGAGGAATTAAATCAATGAACAGATTCGAGCAGCGTCTTCCATTAACCATGTTTCAAGGCTTTTTACTTTGAGGAGTGTAAATGTTTATGACTTCAATAAATCTTATCAAGCCACTGGATCAACAAGAAATAGGGCAAGAAGTCGACGTCCCAGGATAACGACTCATACTCAGGACCCTGACATTCATACAATCCATCCCTGCAATTAGTTTTAAACTGCCCATAGTAACGCAAACACTCACTGGAGCTCGCAGGATAAGTTTCAACACCATCTTGAGGCATCTCTGTGATGTAGGGATCTCTGCTTGTCCTGTTCATCAACCCAGACCTGCCCCACAATCCATCCAAGTGTGGCTGTAGTGGTCCAATCAGTGTGTCCGATGGACGTGGAGGCAATTGGTGTTTGTTATGTTCAGCGATTTATTGAGGTTTCTCCTTGAAAGGCATGATGGCCATGCACGGTTCTGCATAAGATACAACGAGCGATATGCCCCGGTCCATGCCCAGGAAGCCACAAGTTTTGGTCTTGAAAGTGTGAAGAAGTTGTTTGGTATCGCTGAAACCTTTTCCATCAACTTGATCCATATCAATGGCAATCTGATGGCAAATCGATACATTAATGAGATCTTACAGCAACAGGTCTTGCCTGCCATTCAACATCATGGCCTAGGAATAATCTTTATGCATGATAATGCTCCTTCTCACATGGCCATTAAAACAAGCAACATTCTTGTCAATGTCTACGTGAATGTCAGGACACGCTGGTCTGCCATCTCGCCAGATTTAAATCCAATTGAACATCTCTAGGATATCATTGATCATCACATTTGAATCTTTCCAAGACAGCCACAGACTTTCGATGAGGTGAATCGGGCATGGAATGTCATTCCACAAGCTCATATTGGAGTGGTCATCCAGTCAATGTGATGGTGCAATGCAGTGATTGCTGCCAAAATTGGACGCACTCGGTGTTGAGATTGCTGCTGGAAGGGGACCTACCCTGGTTTCATGTTGGATCCCAATGTGAAAACATTCGCCACAACGCAGCATTACGTGATTAGGTCCCAATGAAAAGGACATTTAATTATTCGGTATTTATCTCTGTTCAAGGTTTGTACTTCATCTACGTGCAATGATGTCACATAAATAAATTGCATCAACATCAATCACATGGTTGGTTTTCTACGGCGGAGAGTGTAGTAATTATTTATTTTACCACTGCGACCTTGTGTGTGGACACTGGACTTGAATCCCGAAGGTTTTGTTATTGAATATTGGTTAAAGGCAACAGCCTACAGAAAACAAAATCATTGTTTCTGAACTTGTGGAAACCAAGCTCATCTCAGGAGAATAATTGTCAAGTTGACGTTGGATTTTCAATGAAAAAAATTAAATAAATAAATCAAACAGTCTCGCAGATTATTTTCAGGGCAAATGTAATCTTCCAGCTCTACCTGGACTGGTGTACTCGTTTTGCAGAAACATACTTCGTGGTTGACTCCGAAATTCCCTCTGGGTAATATGGGCGAGGCAAAATATCAGACTTCTTTATGGAAAGCTAATGCCACCTATTTCCCATAACCTAATTTTAATTTTATACAAATATATCAATAAGCTGAATTGTGAAAAGAGCTCATGGCCCATTCAGAAGGGAAGCTGTCGTGAAATCCAGAGATAAAAGTTAACAAGTGACATTGCATTGAACTTCAGTGTTTATCCACAATTGCTCTTTCAGCAACAACCACATAATATTGACCTTCAGCTTGTCCTTGCTCACACAAGTCACATAAAAACACTTCTTTGAACACAATATTCCCACAATATAAACTTTGGTGAACATGCTGTAGATAGATACCTGAGTTTTATTTGACTTTTCTGAAACACCCACACCCACACCCACACCTAAACGAAAGTGGATAAAGAATAAGCAACTTGAGGGACCATTGTACCACGTCATGCCCATGAATGACAAACAAAAGAAGATGTAATGTGCTGCTGTCGTCATTCAACACACATTAACACTGAAATAATGCTTTCCTCCTGATATAAATGTTCAGAAACACACACACACACACACACACACACACACACACACACACACACACACACACACTTGCGGAATAATAAACTGGTGACAATCGGAAATCAACAAACTAGATATCAAAACACGGAAACTCCTCACCATCCACAAAATGGTATTCATAATCAATGCTTCCAAGAATGTACCTGCCGAGACAAGGAGGAGGTAGTGCCCGATTGAGCTCAACCAAATGCGTAGAATGACAACTGTATGGTTGGCTGAATACGTGAAAAGTTAAACAGAATTTTGAATCCAATTTGTATGCAAACACGAAGAGAGAAAGCCAGAAAAGGTATCCCGAACACACCTTGCAAAAATTTTCCAAAGACAAGTGCGAATCCAAGATGTCACACAAGAAACTGAAACAACGATGAATACAGACCCAACAATTGCATAAAAGAAAAATAGAAAACGAAAGATCAACAGATATACACCTATAACTGGGAGCACGATAAAAGAGCAGGGAGATGCAAAAAAACAGAGAGTTGGACAGATTGGCCAGAGACAAAGATGCTCATTGGTAATGGCTAAGAAGATGTCAGCACAACTGGAATGGAGAACAAATCATAAAAATAAAAAAAGTAATCAGAGATTGCAGACCCTCACCAGGACTTCTTTTGAGTGGTGAATTTTTATTGGTTTTAGGAAAAAAAATGGCTGCCAACCATGTGACCTATGCAGTGGCATATCGAGGAAAAATGCCGCTCGGGGCGAAATGTCAAATTGCCGCCCCCTCGTCACTCACATGCTGAATTAAACACAAAGCCTAATTAAATAACGTTATTGCAAATCGAATTAAGTACAGCGAATTTGCAAATAAACAGTAACACCTTTGTTTTCCACCTTTCAAAATCGTCATCGGCCGACGAAGTGTTTGGGAGCACAGGAATGAGATGCATTGGCGTACTCGGGGCGGGGTGTGGGGATGGTGGTGCAAGTGACATTATATTATTATCATTTACCGAGGACAGTAATTCAGTAATAAAGCTAATTTAGTTGTCGCACATTCCAAAATAATTTTGAGTCCAAGTTCCCGAACGAGAAGGGCGCGTGTAAGATATAGGTCAAATATATATATATATATATACACACCAGTTGATGGTCCCCACCTACTTCCTTTTTTGTACCCGACTCCTTTTTAGTACTTGTTATTTTGTCAAACATCCCGGAAAAAAATATCTCACCGTGTCGGAAGGAAGTTGTGCAGTGAAGCTGCTACATCACTTAAAAAGTGGCTCTCGGGGGACTGACATTTACTTCTCCAACAGGCAGGGTGACCTTACTGTCCTGATACAAATAAAGAATACCACAAAAAAAACTAAACAACAACAAACTATTATCGAATGAAGCATGGTGCTTCAGAAAGGTTCTTCTTCATTTTTGTCAGACGGATGAAAGGAAGGACATGAGGTATATTGAAGCGGTTTGCACCAATTAAAATCTATTTTCTGATTTCCAATTTGCTTACGGCAGGTGCAATAATGTTCCTTGCTTGAAATTTTACAGGTTTGCTCTTGATGAGACGGGAACACAGGAATGAGACGAGGAACGGCAAATTGGAATGAGCTACGAATACAGGAATAAGCTATGGACATAAGAATGAGACACAAACGCCTCGTTTCCTCGTCTTCAAGTTTAGTTTCCAAGAATGCCGCGCACTCCTTTTTGCCCACCCCCTCTCTTTGAGACATCGTTGGCCACAACCATTGGTTAGCAAATGGAGAGCAGGGCCATTTGCACAGTTCAACCCCTCCCTGCACTTATGCTTTCACACGCCACGGGAAAATTGTCCTCAGAAGTGTGGATAGTGAGAGATGATAGATGCGACAAAACAAATTTGCCACCTCCCAAAAGTGCTGCTCCGGCCAGCCGCCCCATTCGCCCCCCACCCCCCTCCCTTTCGCGATGCCAGTGGACCTATGATATGATGTGTGGGAACCTTGTGTTCCTTATGGACAGGCGGTCATACGTGTAAAATTTCACCTCAATTTATTCAGCCCCTTCGAAGAAGATTTTTGAAGGTTTTTTTTAAAATCAAAACAATATGGCTGCTAAATCACGTGACCAATGACGTAATTAAAAAAATTTCTGTGGACCATTTTAACCCTAGATGACCCTCAAAAATGTTCATATTGATTGGATGTGGAATTCTACATGTGCAATTATGACATCATAACGAGGACACCTATGACCTCATAAAAAAAATCAATCTCATTCCGCATGAGTACTTGTTATGTGCTAAGTTTCAATTTTTTTTCTTGGTGCGGTTTCAGAGGTACAGAGGTCAAAAGTTTTTCTGTTTTTCCAATATGGCTACCACACCCCATGACCTTTGACATCATAATTATCACTTAAACTTTCTACATGAGTAGTTGCACCAATGGTGAAAATTTTGTCTCAATCCAACAAGCGTTTTTTGAGAAAAGCACGAAAGTTCTGTGCAGACAAACAAACAGACAGACAAACAAACAGACAAACAAACAGACAAACAAACGGACCCAAATGCAATAAATACCCTCTCCTTTGGCGAGGGTAATAAATTCCCAAGACCAAAGACACTATACCAATGGCTTTAAGAAAATGGCAGGACTGAGTCCATTAGACAGGTATAGGTTCTGCAAGGTAGCAACAGAAAGCACAAGTCACATCCTTTTGGGGTGTAAAAAAATTCACATCAGAACAGCTGAACACCCAAATTCACAATAAAGAATGCAAAGTGATCCACTGTCATATCTGCAAAAGTTTCATATCCCATTTACAGAAAACTCATGGAAACATGAAGGACAAAATGCTCACGTAAAACCTGATGATCCCATTGATGAAAGAAAACAAAGCATTACAACCAGATATTGTACAAACAAAAAAAATAAAAAGATGGCATCACTAATTGAGGTGTCAGCACCCAACAATTTTGGCTTAAACAAGGTAGAAATCAAGAAAATGTCGAAATACCAGAATCTCAAAAATGGAGTTAAAAGATCTTGGAAGCTACAAAATGCCGAAATTGTACCAGTGATAATTATAATTGGAGCAACAGGAATGATGAAGAATGACCTTATGGCAATCTTAAAAGCATTGCTGAGGATATTACTACAAATTAACTACAGTCCTTGGCTTCATGACAAACCTGAAAAGAGCCCTTGAAACAAAACTTGGAGAACAATTGGAAACTTCACAGCTACGTCTATAAATGATGACCCCTTACCCAAATGGAGGTGGATACTTCAAGCCCTGGGAGGATTCCGTTTCACCTTCTGAAACTTGAATATGGAGATGACAACTAATGACACATACACACTCGCACGCACGTACATACCGCACACATATACCATCTACACGCACTTGAAATAATTTTGTTAAAGACATACCAACAGGAGAGGGGAAACAAAATTTTTTAAAAGTGAAAGGAAAAAGATTGCCCTCTGCTGGCCATTACACATTAACAGTTTTTATCATGACTACAGCAATACAGTACAGTCTAGTGCAGTACACTACTTTACTAACAGAAAGCTCTTGTAAACACACATTTTATCACACTGTGCAGGCCAGTCCATTCACTCCAGGCTTTTCACAAAGCAGTTAATCATCACCAGCTCCTCATGTGCTATATCCTACATTCGTTACTTTTTTAATAAAAATATAAACCTCAAGAACACAATCCTACATTTTTATTCCAAGACATGATAATAACTTCACCAACCCTTACAAAACAGATCTCAATGAACATGATTGCCTGAACAGAACCATTCAACATGTCCTGATCATCACATAGAATTTGGAACAACATTGTCGCGTTATGATTGTCCATCTGTGGCAAAGAATGCTGAAGTAACAGTTGATAAGCAATTTATAATTATAAAAACTTTCCTAAGTAATTGCAGAAAACTCAAGCATGCTATTATTATCACTGTACAATTACAAATCGCAGCATTGTCATGAGCACACTGTGTGTGCAGCCATCCACCTTGCTATTAAATATTGAACCAATTAATTTGAATAACAATGTTCCGTTATCCAAAGTTCTGACATAACAACAGTGCATTGTCATATATATATATATATATATATATATATATATATATATATATATATATATATATATATATATATATATATATATATATATATATCCAGTTGGACATTGCTATCTTGATCACATACGAGAGCTCAAGATACTCTATTCCTGGTTCAAATTGCATATACTACATTGAATTGCTCATTGTCAATTAATGCAATTATAATTCTGATAAAAGTGTACTTAAATCTCCTCATATCCCTGTCTGTTATGTGATATATATATATATATATATATGGTATTGCTGTTCTGCGAAGCCGGCACTCCCCCTAGGGCCTAGGCAATGGTACCCAACATATACCGATCCTGATGCAGTTATTTCATTAGTATTCATTCAGTTAGCCTTTCCATTATGTCTAGTGGGTAAATGGGACAAGATGCATTGTGTAGGGCTTTTAGTTAGGTAATTGATTTAATTTGCTATTCTTTTACCTATGTTACTTTACTTTATTTCACACACAAGCCCCGTCATGCATGCACACCACGGGTCAGACAGTGATGTCATGAAGATATACTGCAGCGGCCCCGTTCGAACTGTGCACAATTAACTGACAAATGCCTCACCTCAGACCCTCACCATGCTCACCACGATGCTACAACCCTCACCATAATCAACACAAAGCCTCCTAAAACTCCCCAAAATAACCTACGCCCGACCCCTTTACCACAAACGCCACAACCGCTACAACCACTTCAACCTCATCAACCCAATCGCTTCAACCGCTCCCAATGCTTCAATGACCTTACCACAACCACCATAGCGTTTCCCCCACCTCACTACAACCGTTGCAACTGCTGTCAGCTTCCTGGATACTCACAATAGTCATTTGAGATGCCAGTGAACAGGGAACATTGTGGGTGCCTGCTCGTCAGAACACTTCGGCATGTAGCTCGAAGCGCAAGTGTGTGCTGGGACTCATCCGGCGACGACTGGGTAGCCCAGGTGCTTCTCCAAATAACAGTACTCAAATGGAGTCCAGCGCACGTTCATGGCTGGAAAGCGCTCCCGAAAACCTGTGCCTCACAGAGCTCCCTTATGTGGCTGAGCCTGGGAGCAACTGAGGCCATTTTTGACTCCGGAATCTGGCAGAGTGGCATCAGAGTGGCGACCCATCAAGGGTTGTGCGTAATAGCCCAAGAGACTGCTTTGGCAGCACGGGTGCTCTGTACAGAGTATGGTCCTAATGGATGGATGGAGTCTGGTGGGGTGGGGCAACTTCTCGGGGTGGCAACTGTGTGCCAATGGAGATGCTCACAAATAGCTATAGAGTATTTTGATCTGATGTTTGGCTGCTCTTTCACCCGGGCTTTTTAAAAATAGCAGCAGAGAGCATATGAGAGATGGACTGAGCGTCAGACAGAGACTTTCCAGGCCGAGTGTCAGACAGAGACTTTCCCGGCCGAGCATCAGACAGAGACTTTCCGGGCTGAGTATCAGACAGACTCTCTGAACTGAGCTAAGCAGATCCTCACTATTGCAAGCCGAGAGGGCAGTGCGAGTTGCCGAGAATGAGCCAAGCAAACAGTCCTGAGTCATTGCCGAGGAGTTGCCGGGTAATTGCCGGGTAATCACCGGGTCACCAGTGCACGGCTCCCGCTGCGTTCCATAGCAATAATCAATAAATCACACTTACAGACTCTCTTACATGCCCCGTGAAGCTATATTCTCATGCATTTATTTCTCCAATCTATTGTCTCATCTACTGTAGATGCAGAAACTAAAAGAGTGTGTCTGACTTGCACTCCTTCACACTTTCTCTTCTGCAGCACATATGCATCACGTTTGCACCACTCACTTAGCACCATAGACACCCCAGTTTTCTTCCCTCCTCCCCCATCCTAAGCGATTGGGTTGCATATGTCTGTCTACCACACCAGGTACAAAGAGGTCGCCTACACCTCAACTGCTTCTCTTTCTGGACTATCTCATTTCCTCGGGTGTATGTCTGCTGGTGCTTGTAATGTGCAATCTAATTTAAGATTATAGAAGTTTTGTATTGGTTTCGCTCTGCTCTGTGTCTTCTTTTTGTAAATAATTGCATTCCTTTTGCCACACCACACAAATCTTTGATTCCCTGCTCTACATACATATGAATAAAACCTTTTATTGGGCCACATGACCTTTCCTCGCCCTTCCTTGTATATAAATTGCTGATAAATGTATCGATCTGCCAATGTTAGTCTTTTCCCCATTGGTTCGCACATTAGTTTAGCCAGGAAGTTTTACCCCATTAATTTGCTCTTATTTGCCAGCACACACTCACTGTATCGCTCGGCAGTAATCTGGGTGTGCGCTGAGGACACGGGACCCCAATTGGTTCAGCCGTCGACAGTTAAGGTATCATGCGAAGTAGTGTGACCCTGCCCGGATTGGCAGTGCCAATCCATGGTTGCTTTGAAACCTACCGGTGTGCAGAGTTATCTGTGCCCACTTGTGTTCAAGAGGGACAAGAGGGACCAAATTTGGCCTATCAGTGGGAGAGAAAAACATAAACTGTTCAGCCTGGTGGAGAAATGCGCTCCACTGAGTGTTGTTCTAGTTATTGATATTATCATAATACCATTACCAGCATATGGAATTGACTGATTAATTTGTGATTATAATAACTTTGACGAAGAATCAAACTTAGATGACATCGATGCTGGAATCAGGATTGGAGGACGATGTATCAACGATCCAAGGTATGCTGATGACACCACTCAGTTGGCAGAAAGTAAAGAGGAATTGATGAAATTGCTGCAGACAGTGAAGACAGAAAGTGGAAAAGCTTGTCTTTATTTAAACCTAAAAAACAGTAAAATCTTGTCAACTGAGAAGATCGACGTGTTCAGATCGGGAGACTATCACGTGGAAATTGTGGAAAGTTTCATCTTCCTGTGTTCGAAGATTGAAGTGAGTAGAGAATGCGTTGGAGAATTAATCGACAGTTAGCAATGGGGATAACAACAATATCAGGATTGACAAAGATCTGACAACACGAACCAAAAGGAGGCGAGTGAATGCTCTGATATGGGATAAACACATACTTTAGATCCAGTCTTGATAGGTACCCCATGACGATTTTGCATGCTTTTCATGTCCTAAAATTTAGGGGGTTTGGTTGATTCACAGGCTGCCATTTCCATTTGAATGCACCGATCAACGAATGTTTCATATCATATGAAAGCTGATTAGATTGGCTCTCCAATGATATATCAATTATACATTTATGATCAATATTTACTTCTGCAGTGTATTTTAATCATAAATGACATCGGTCGTTTGACGGAAATCTCAATTTTATCCCTTCATCTACAAATTATAACATTCCAAATCCATTTTGCTATTTATGGTATTTGGATTTCCTATTATCCTTCTACTTGTGAAAAACTACTGATTCTCATATCGCCATCAATTCATAACATAACAATTTGAATTAAATGACATTTTACATTTTTTCAGACTCAAGAAATCCATTACTACAATCAGGTTTGTGAAAACAAACCAAAAGTAAAAACATTTGATTCATTTTCAGATCTCGGGACCCAATGATGTAATTAAAACCATGACTAAATATTTTTTGTAGATCTATTAACTTGTGAACCGAGTGGTTCTGGAGGACAATGTGGATGTTGTTGCAATTATGTTACAAATGTTGTTATATTGTGTCATTTAAGATGTTGAGATGAAGTGAAGCTACACACCATGAAGCAGGCTGCGAAGAGACACAAGCATGATGAAGTTGAAGTTCCAGAAGAACAAACAGATACAACAACAGAACTTTGTATCATATACTTTGCAGAGACTAACTCAAAACATTTCACGAAGCTCAGCACAGAGAGACTTTGTAAACTGCAGAACATTACCCAAAGGAGACAAACAGCCCCCTGGTATTTCCCCATACCGAATGGCTGACATATGTGCGCAGATTCCACAGTTGCATTCTCATCAGCATGGCTACCACCTGGATTATCAACATGTCACCTTGAATGCCAGTCGCTTGTTGAGCTGTCAAGATGAATGTTCGACTAAACCAAGTACATCTCGACCATCTCGAAGATCATCTACTGACAGTGACAAGGCCATATTCAAACCAGATTGCATCTTTTGCAACAAAATTGGAGGAAAGAAGGTGAAGGAATTGAGGGCTTTGACCTCTTTGCAGGTGAAGCTCAATATCATTGATCGTGTCAAGCAAATATGGAAGTTACCCATAGGAAAGCATTCACAAATGTGTGTGCGATCATTGGCGAACAAGTAGTCTTCAAGAAAGGTGTTCTGAAGTTAGACAATTTGAGGGACATCTATATATCCAGCCTAAAGAACACTCAGTTCATCAATCCGAATTACAGAGGGGAAAATTTGAAAGCCAAAATATCAAAAAGTTACGCCAATGAAGTGTCATTTGTATTGCGGAACAATGCAAGCGGTCAGTTTGCAACTTACCTGATATACAGTACCAGGATAGCTACAGGTGATGCCGTGAGACTGTCATATATGCTTGGTACAGCTGACAAGACAAAGTAAATGGCACTACATATTAGAGAAGATATACTGACTGCATTTCATAAATCTAAGCAACTTAGATGGCCGCCTACTGCTAGATACCTCGAGAGCTAAGAAGACATCATCCCATTTGGACTTGAGACATTTCTGACTTTCTTGATCACTGAAAAACATACTGATCATGCATCTGACAGAGTCATTCATCTTGTTCAATCTATCAGTCAGGATCTTTGCAGAGCAGCAACAAATAGCCCATGGAAATTACCTAAATAGGTACTGGTATCAATGTCCCTGTGCCACATGTTTCACAGTGCAACGTTAAGCTCTCTAATCAACAGATTCGGACATGCTGAGAGTTACAGCTTCTCATTGGAACTGGAAACAACTCTTACAAATGTGCTTCAACAGTCCTCAGAGTTACTCCCACTCCGAATCATCAAAAATACCATCCAGCCATCAAAGTTCCACTCTGATTTTGGTAATTTCGACCAGAACACAGCATCTGGGTCCATTCCTACAAGCCATGGTATTATGCTGCAAGAAACAGGATCTTTCTAAGAACAAGAGATATCAGAAAGTCCACAAGTAGGCATTCTGGAACAGAACAGAGAAAGGTCCTTGAAGTTGTAGCATTCACCAAACCTTCCAGAGTGTTATCTTACCCAAAAACAAAGCCCAGCATACCCTATCAGCAGATGGACATGTGTGGAGGGAGAAATGTGCGTGGACAACGCAAATAAACAGAACTTACTCTGGGTTATTTTACGAATGCAGAGTGTCAATTCAGGTCAAGAGGTTCCAGGATGGGCAGGCTTCATTTCTGTAACTGGAGATAAACCAGCCAAGATGACCACAATCGATTATTACCCAGTCCTCAACTGTCCAATAACAGATTACAAAGCTGTAAGGAATGCCTCAGGTTCTCCGAAGAAGCTTCCAAAGAAGTAGGTCAAAAAAAGTCACAACTACTTTTGATGTTTGAGTTTGTATGAGGGCATACACACTAATTTGGAAGAACCCCGAAAAATACAAAAATCCCATCATCATGATAGGTGCGTTCCATGTGATATGTGCCCACTTCAAGGTGATTCGGGAAGAAAAGGGTGTAACTGGACTCTTTGATGTACTAACAAAAGCAGGTCTCATATCCTCTGGATCACTAAAAGGTGTATTGTCAAGAAAGCTTTACAGCCGAGCCATGACCTACCATAAAACGCTGCTGGAAGCATTGGAAAGAATGTTGCTCGAGGCATTTCTGATGGCAACGCAAGAGGACCTGCTGATGTCAAATTTACCAGCAGAGTCGAATCTACTCCTTGAGGACTTCCACAATTCCCATGGAAAACAAACTGTCAGTTCTGTTTTGGAAGACAAATCCATAACCTCTGCCATCCAAATATATTCCAAATTTAGGTGTGATGTTGCCAAAGGAAAGCAAGGACAAACGGAAAAACTATTGCTGTCATATATGAACCACATTTTGGTAGTACTTGATCTGGTTCGGGCAGTCAAGATGAACAACTTCCCACGACATAATCACTGCCTCTATCTGATTGCGGACCTGTTCTACAGCTTTGATGGACACAATTATTCACGATATCTCTCCTTCTTCTCTGTATTACTAGCAAGTATTGAAGATACTCATCTTGATGCAACAAAGCTGACGAAAGGAGGAGCACTCAGCGTGGCTAGATCACTTGTGCAAGGCAACCGATGTGCAGTGGACAAAACGATTGAAGAAACTTTAATGAAACATTCCAATTCTCACGGTGGAACAGTGTGGAACCGGGTTGACTGGACTGCTCACTAACTTCAATGCTTATCAGTGTTTGGTGAAAACGACCCATGAGCATGCTTCATTTGTTGATGTTACATTGTCCGTGGCAGACATGTTGTCCGAATCACACGGGGGAAGGAAACATAAAGATCACAGGCCAGCCGAGATTCAGAAAAGTGAACGGATAGTCACCAGAACAATGGAGGCAGTCCACAGCTTTCTGAATCAATTTGATGTCCCAGGCCAATCGAAGCTGAACTGCATTTCCTCAGGTGCATCAGCTCCAGCTGATGTTGAAAAGGCAGTTGTGACTCCTGAATTGGTTTGCAAACAAGCAAAGGAGAAATTAGTCGGCGAAAGACTTGAGAAGAAAAATCATTTGAAGGACGTGGAAGATGTTCAACTCCCCCAGGATGAAACAACACTGGTTATTCATGATGGCAATGGATTGTTATACACGCCGCAGGAAATCCCAGGTAACTTCAAGCAGATTGCACACAAGATTTTTGATGCTCTGCAAAAGAAGCCAGACATGATATTCAGTACAGATATGTACACGGCTCAATCAGTGAAGGGAACGGAGTGTGAAAGGCGTGGAAGTGGTGAAAAGTTGATCATGAAGGGGCCGATGACGAAGAAGACTGTCAACTGGAGGATGTTTTTGATGAACGATGACGATAAATAACAGCTTAGTCAAGTGATTTGTGATGTCTGGAGTGATAATGACTTTGCATCAAAGCTATCATACATAAAAGTGGTTGCTGTCGTCGAGGGGTGTGCACATTTGCTGACAACAGATGGCAAGACAACAACACAAGTTGAAATACAGTCTCTGCACTGCACACAGGAAGAGACGGATACACGCATGATTCTTTACTGTTTGTATGCCCAAGAACATGGATATGATGCTGTGAAAATCCGAAGCCCAGATAGTGATGTGTTCTTTATTGCTCTCCATCATGCCTTACATGTTGACATAACTCTGCTGTTTGACACCGGCACTGGTCTTGGAAACTCGTGGACAGTGTCAGAAGATTTGAAGACAAGTCTGAAAAAATATACCTGTGCCTTGTATAGCAAACCATGCTACAAGAGTCTTGATGACTTGCGTTACTTGTTATTCAAGGAAAAGTGTGGTGGACCCGATGGCATTGTCAACCTCGCCCAGAATATTGACCTAGGTCTGCTGCCACCTTGTAAGAAAGTATTAACTCAACTCATCAGACGAGTTAACTACCAGGTTGCCATCTGGAAGCTATCCAAAATTGCCCAACCTGATATCCCGAATCCAACGCAGGGTCATGCCTGGTGGCTTAATGGCAGCAAACTTGAACCCTTCTGGTTCGATGGAGACATGCTTTCCCAAAGGCAATGCTGATTATGGAACTCAAAACTGACAGACACTGGTGATTCAGATTCTGATGATGCAGATGATGAGGCAATGCTAGCAGATGAGAGTTTCTTTCTGGATGACGTACACAGTGATGATGATTAGACAGCACGTTATGTCTCAGATGATGAGGCAACACGAGATGACAGTTTCTTTGATGGATGATGTGATTTGATCATTTCTATTGAACACGATATTGAACATTCTGTTGGAAATGCCTTCGAACATTCATTTATCATTTGCAAAACGTATAAATTTGTGATTTGTTATTGACCAAACAAAGATGTAACAAGGAATGTTTGTGTTGTATTACCAGCATCGTTGTACGGAATGTTAATGTTACACATCTAGAAACAATTTTCATTACCTCCGCCACAGAAGGTGAAGGAGGTTATGTTTTCACACCTCTCTATGTCTGTTTGTTACTTGCAAAAATCGAAGATTTCTCAAGTATATTGGTCAGTCAATATTGTTATTCTGTCAATTTGTTTATCGCCTACAAGTCACAATTTTAAACCGATCTTCACGAAACTTTACCACATGGTAGAGTTTGTGGTAAGGAAGAAGCCTATTGTTTTTGAGGTCAAAAGGTTAACATGGGCCAACGTCAACAACTTCGGCGGTAGTTCTAAAATCCTCAATTTTCATCCGATTGACTTGAAATTCAAGACAATTTATATTTCATGTCAATGAATTCAAACAGCCAATTATTTTAGAGGTCAACGTAGACCAAAAGGACAACATAGGCCCAAGGTCAACAACTAAGGTTGTGTTCGATAAAATCCTCAATTTTCATCCGATTGACTTGAAATTTGAAGAGGATTTATATTTCTGGTCACTGAATTCACCCTGTGAATTATTTTTGAGGTCAACATGGACCAAAAGGTCAACATAGGCCCAAGGTCAGCAACTAAGGTGATATTTCTAAAATCCTCAATTTTCATCCGATTGACTGAAATTTGAAGATGATTTATTTTTCAGGTCACTGAATTCAACCAGCCAATTGTTTTAGAGGTCAACATAGACCGAAAGGTCAACATAGGCCCAAGGTCAACAACTAAGGTTGTGTTTGATAAAATCCTCAATTTTCATCCGATTGACTTGAAATTTGAAGAGGATTTTTTTATTTCAGGTCACTGAATTCAACAAGCCACATTGGCCACATTGAGGTCCACATTGGCCAAAAGTTCAACTAGGCCAAATTTCTAAAATTGTCAATTTTCATCTGATTCACTTGAAATTTGAAGAGGATTTATATTTCAGGTCACTGAATTCAACAAGCCACATTGGCCACATTGAGGTCCACATTGGCCAAAAGTTCAACATAGGCCAAATTTTAAAATTGTCAATTTCCATCTGATTCACTTGAAATTTGAAGAGGATTTATATTTCAGGTCACTGAATTCAACAAGCCACATTGGCCACATTGAGGTCCACATTGGCCAAAAGTTCAACATAGGCCAAATTTCTAAAATTGTCAATTTTCATCTGATTCAATTGAAATTTGAAAGTTGCACATTTGGTCATTGAGTTAACCCAATTATTTTTGTGGTCAAATTTGTTTAAATGGATTTTGCAAGTATCATGTTCTGCATGATGTCTTCTTGTTTGTCTGTTTGGCCGTCTGTTTGTCTGTGTTTAGGATATCTCAAAAAGTTGTGGACGGATCCAGATTAAATTTGGTGGGCAGGTTGGGTTTTCTGACATGGACAAACTCATTAGATTTTGGTGAAGATCAGGATCCGAATCCAACACTATAATTTTTTGAGTGATTCTTCACCAATGAGAAACAGGGCCAAAAATCATATATAGCGCGATATCTCAAAAAGTTGTGGACGGATTCGGATGAAACTTCGTGGACAGGTTGGGTGTGTGACCATGACGAATTGATTAGATTTTTGTGAAGATCTGTGTCCGGATCCGGATCGGAGAACTTTTTAAGTGATTCTTCACCATTAAGAGATCGGGCTAAACTCATGTATAGCACGGTATTTCAAAAAGGTGTGGATTCGGATGAAACTTGCTGGAAAGGTTGAGTGTTCGGCCACAGTGAATTGATTCAATTTCGGTGAAGATCCAAATCCGGATCTGGATATGAGAATTATTTAATTTTTTTTAGTGATTCTTCACCATTGAGAGATCGTGCTCAAAAACGATTAAATAGCATGATATTTCAAAACGTTATTGGGCCCGATATGTTCTCATGGATCAGTCATTACGTGTCGGAGTTATACGTTCTCCCGAGTGCCCTTTTATTTTCTGATGCTGTCGGAGCCATTTGTTTGCTACAAGTGGCTGCCATCTTGCTTTGTTGCGGATGTTTTTTTATTGGTTTTCCCAAACTTGATTGTGGTCATGGATTTCTTGAGTCTGAAAAAATGTAAAATGTCATTTCATGAAAATGTGTATGTTGTAATATGACGGAGATATGAGAATCAGTATTTTTTTCACTATTTTATGGAAGCCATCTTGGATTTTCTCAATTCTAGTAAATGATATGATGTTTGGAAATGCAAAACCCATCTAGATATGGTGACTTGCATGCAGTAGAAGGATTATAGGAAATCCAAACACCATAAATAGCAAAATGGATTTGGAATGCTATCATTTGTAGAGGAGATAAAATTGAGATTTCCGTCAAAGGACTGATGTCATTTATGATTAAAATACACTGCACAAGTAAATATTGATCATAAATGCATCATTGATATATCATTGGAGAGCCAATCCAATCAGCTTTCATATGATATGAAACATTCGTTGATTGGTGCATTCAAATGGAAGTGACAGCCCGTGAACAAACCACACCCCCTACATTTTAGGACGTGGAAAGCACACGAAATCATCATAGTGGTACCTATCAAGACTGGGTCTACCGTCTCAGGTACGTGTTCATCCCTCTATTTTCCTGTTACCGTCTTTTATCACCACAAAGACATCCTAATGAACAAAAAAATACCTATCCCATACTGTAGTGGTCAGGTGGGAGGAGGTGCACGGTTAGCATATCCAGCCCACGGACGAGAAAGAAAGGTAGAAGATTGACAGTTTTGAAATGTGGTCTTGGAGATGAATGTTAAAAATTCCATGGACTACAAGAAGAACATAAAAATTGATACTTGAAAAAATTAGACCACGAATTACATTAGACCACGTTCTAATTACATTAGAAACGCTGATGTGAAAATAGAAACTGTCATACTTTGTTTGACCACATCATGCATGCAGAAAACAAAAAGTCTGGATAAGTCAACCATGCTGGCTCTGGTTGGGGGAAGAAGAGGAAGAGGCAGACCTTGTATGTGCCCGATCGATGGGGGTAAAGGTTACAAAACAAGCTGTCTCTGCCAGCGCTTTGGAAAGTAGTGCAGGCCATGACTTGACAGAACTAGATAACTAATAATCTTTACGTGTGGTAGGAGTGTGGACCAGTGACTCTTAGCCTATACACTGCTCATGTGTAACTATACATGAATACCTCAAATTTTCTCAAAATTTCCTGCAGGTGAGTATTACACAATGTCCGTGACTGCTCGGAACGGAGTTAGGCATCGAATAAAGGTCCCGATTGGGGCAGTCGTAACGGTGTCGTGGGCAATATCGTATGTCGCACATTTAGCCATATTTTGGAGAAATCACACATGAGGCCCCAATATATGTTATAAACAATCCATGCAGTGGACATATAGTCTGATGGCTAGAAAAATCGGTCAGGAAATCAGGCAAAAATCGGATACATCATTCATGCATAAATACTCATTTAAGAACCTTTATGAGCTAAAGATCATTGTGGCCAAGCTAACGGCTTACCTAGAGGCCTAGCAAGTCGAGACAGCTCGGGTGTGTTAGTCTGTGGGGTACGTAAGCGATAAACATAGAATGTCTCAAGAATGTCGGGTTTACTCCAAATTTATTTCAGTATATTGGTAAACGACAGCAGCGACTGTTTGAAATGGTAATCATACATTGGACGGAATTGACTGAATAGTTTGTGTTTACAATAGCATTTACTTCCGGTAGGTGTGCTCCACGAAACGTGATGCAAAGCTACTTATGCACCTTAATGCGACATTTGTCCAAGGTGGACAACCCCGTTGGAGAGAGTGCAAATGAAGTTGCTACAATCTCCGTCATGTGGTCCTTAGTCCCTCTAGGAAGTTTGTTTGAAATTGGATAAGTAGCGACCTAATGCATTGCGGCCTGACAGACAGGCAGACAGACACAACGTTGTGTATTTTTTAGTTCGAATCCTTTTTGCCTTTGAATTCTGAAGATGAATAACCATTCTGGTTATGACAACCTCAACCTCACCATAAGAGGCTCAAAAAGAGGATATGATTCTGCAATGTTAAAGCTTTTGAGTGACAATACCAATTTGTCAGGCCATGTCTTTATCTGGAAACTTGTTACTAATGTTGTTATTTTCTTCTCGTCTTTACAAAGAACTACAAATTCTGCTCCAAAGGGATCATACTTAATAGCCCCCAATGTGTTTCCTCACATTGAGATTCTTGATCGAGAATAATTCCTCACATTCTTGATCGAGAATAATCAGAGAACGATTTCAAAGCAATGATTTGACATTTCCTTCATATGAAGGACTTTTCATTCTCCAAACTCGCAAATTAGTTCTCACTCAACAGGGTACACAAGTAAATAAACAATGACTTCCATGCTGGGCTGTCAGATCATGAAGATCTGAATCAGGCCAAATGAAATAAACTCGCTCCCTGATTGGAGGTGTGTTATATTCATTGAGAGTTAAACAGGGAGGACTGTTCCACTCTCTCGGATGAGTTATCGCTGAAACCACACAGTTTTGAGAAGATCCAGCAAGTTTGATGTTGAATCATAGTTTGTCTGAGTGCCATATATTTATTCATCACATGCAATGGTGCATTTGATGAGGCTATCTTTGTCAAACAGCTCAGCGTGAAATCCCTTGTATATATATACCCTTTCTCTTATCCTGCTGAATGATCCCGAATTATGAGATCTACATGAATATGAACATGACACTTTAAGTCCATAATCCAGTTTCAAATTTACTCTCCGTCTCCACCCAAGCTTTGAGAGAACTTTTTAAATGTCAGTGCTTGCTCTCGGGGTTATGGAACCTCCCAATGCTATTAAAACCTAGTACATTGGAAAGCTCTGAATGAAATAATTTGTTTTCTTAATGGATATATCTTCCCTCAGCTCACACCTCCCTCTTAACACCTCGAAAATGTGAGAATTAGTGCTATTGGCTTGAATGTTTTAAATAACTTTGTCACTTCTTACACATTCACCAATAACCAGAACTCTTACTGTGATTGTAAAAAGATAATATACAAAGCAAAAAATATTTTATTTAATATCGAGGGCGATGAAGCAGAGCAGAACAGGTGGACAAGAGACTGGTGAAGAAGTTGCATATCGACTTATGAAACTTACTGCGTTTAACGCAAAGCCTATAGCCTAGATGTATGCACACTTACCTCTGAGCTGTCTCGCCTGGGTTTGAATCTCGACCCAGCTATAAAGTGTTACCCCGGTGTTTTGCAGGCAGGGCGGAACATCAATGTGTTTGCCGTCCATTGGAGGGACGTTAAACTGTGCATCCCATCTGCTGGCATCAGTTGGTGGAAGTTAAAGGTCGTAGAAGCAGGTGACATTTTATCAACCGCGAATACGCGAATCGCAGGGTCCGATAGTACTTTGCAACAACTGCTAACCACGATGCATCATTTATGTCCACACTCTCAAGTGTGACAACTTTTATTAGAAAAACGAAAGAATTATTAACCTCAACTTTTTTTGAGAAAAATGAACGATATTATGGAAGAGCTAAAATAACTTTTGAAAGGTTAACATTCAAACAAGTGTTTCTCTGTAATGAACATTTTTAACAAGAATGAGAAGTATTGCTGATATGTAATCAAGAGACAAGAATATGGCACCAGTGGGATCACTATACCTCAGATTACAGAACAATAGGAACAGGATTTCATGGAAAAGGAAGATGAATCAAGATTTCATACTAAAAAAGGGCAAATGGGTTAAGCGGGACATTCTCGATGATGATGATGATGATGATGATAATTATAATTATCAATCATTTTCGGATAAAATAACCAAGCAGGAGAAGGGAGAGCATTGAATTTGAATATGCATTTACAGGTACCTTAACTGAGTCCATTACTCATGATATTCTATTGATTAATCAGACCTGGAAAATGTCCAGTATACCTACGTCTACCTTGGAAAGGCAAAGTGTCTCAATGGTTTGAAAACCAGATCAAACAGACTATGTGGTCCGATTTTTACTATGTGGTTCAACCACAAGTGATTTTCACCACCCGCCGGTTGCTTCCGTCAGTTCAAAAGTCGTTCTGCCCGCCTCTCATATAAATAAGATTATTTACGAATTTCAGTGCCAGTGTGATGCTGGGTACATGGGCCGAACATCTTTGAGATTGAAGGATCGCATTGAACAACACGTCCCTTTGCGGATCAGACGGGGTCAGTTAACCGAACACAGACAACCAACTTGGGCTTGTAATGATGTGCACAGTACGACAACTATTCCCTGTGCCTCTGCAAATGGTCACCATTCACTGAATAATCCTCAGTGTGTAGAGCAATATCATACTGGTTGGTTTATAATTCTGAGTAGAGGACGCAGTTTATCTCACCTTCGTGCAATGGACACCACATTCATCATGTTATCCACCCCCATTATTTGTAGACAGAAATAATTTGGCTGGACTTTATATCTATTTTGACTTTGATGGCTCGACTGTGTGACAACTCCACCACAGTCAACATCGAGTCATCATGAAAACCACCCCCCCCCCCCCCCCCCCCCCCTTGCACTCCCCCCAACCCGCCCTCAGCTAACAGCTAACTAGCATTATGTTACTGCTGATACTTTGGTCATTCATCTCCGCCTAATCATTATATTCATGATGGTTCACTTCCGCCTACTCAAGGAATTTCAGTGCCAGTGTGATACTCGGTACATGGGCCGTACATCTTTAAGATTGAAGGATCACATTGAACAACACATCCCTTTGGGGATCAGATGGGGTGAGTCATCCGAACAGAGACAATTATTCATGATGGTTCACTTCTGCCGACTCATTACTCATGATGCTTTATGGTTCCACCAATCAGGTAATCCCGTCCTTTCTTTCTCTCAACCAATCAACGTTGAGGACATTACATTGCAACTTTATAAATGAGAGTTTGGTGCTTCTTCTTCTTCTGCTTGTGGAGTGCAAATTGAAAAGCTTTGTTAATGCCTATTTTACTGAAATGCATGTTTAATTTTGTTGTACAAATAAAATATTTACTTTCAACTTTTTGCTGCAGTGCATCTTGACAAATATGGCATTCCTACCGATATTAATCATACCCTCTCAGAATTGACACTCATATCAGAGTCCAACACCTCTGATATCAGAGTATCAGGGTCCAACACCTCAACACCTCTGGTAGCAAGTGTGAAGATCACTGGCTGGACAATAAATAACATCCACAAGCAACCTGGTAGTGTCTGGCTCTCCTGAAGTATGACAGCATCCTTAAATTGACCTCGAAGATTTCAACAGCCACCATTACTCCTGGGGATAGAGTGACAATAACCCCATTTCCAAACAGCTGTCTCACTGAGCTTCAGCTAATGACCATTTTCTCCTGTGCAAGGCCATTGCAACCATTCAGCAAACTAGGTGGTCACCTAAAGCGGCAAAATTTTGGGGGAACAAAAATGAATGAAATAACTATTCATGAAATTACTCAAGGAAGCAAGCAGACTTTCTAATACCCTTGCCCTGGCCCTGCTCTTGTGTGATCCCAAAAAACTTTGTTCCTTGCATCCATGCAGATGAGAAGAACAATTACAACCCAGATATACATTGTTATCAATTGATGAGTCAATGAAGCCCTAAATGGCATCACAGACAATGCTCTCCTACTTTCCTCCAAATCCATGTCAGAATTGAAATGCCACTCATCTATCTCATCAAAGCTTGGACCTCAAAGAAATTTCATTAAAGCCAATTTGCCACGTTTTGCCATAGAAATAGATGAGATCACTTCTAGTGATCCGAGACCCAATGACTACAAAGCCTTTTGTCAAATCCTCAGGTCTGCTGCCTCTAACAACATCCCTAGAAGATATAGGAAAATTTTCACCCCCTTACTGGTAGGTCTTAGCTGAAGCCCTTTTGAAGGAGTATGAGGAAATTAAAAATCCTGACAAAGCCACCCAACTTCTCTGATCTTTGGACTCAGCACATCATCCAAGATGGATAGAAACCATGAAAAAAAACATACATTTTACCCATTCTAGAAGGAAAACTTGAAATATTCTCTGCCAACTGGGTGATGCTCCATCAACTGCCCCAAAGTCACTGTGAATGTTGAGGCATGTCAGCTTTTCCAGAATTACAAAGGTATCACATCCAAGCCGACGAGCACCATGAAGGTGCGGAAGAAACTTTCTGCTATCATGTCTACACTACTTTCTATGAACACCTGGCATCTCCACATACTCTTCATGAATATGCATGACTCTCAATTTTCTTAATTCTGAGAAAATAGCTGGCCAATATGACATACGAGTATACTCAGAATTCCCAAATAATCTAGTACCTTAGGGTGAAGCTTGGGTCACCTCCCTCCTTCCTTACGTTCATCCATCAATCTGCCATCATCCTTTCAATGTGACGAGAAGCTAATGTTATCATGACAACAAAGCCAGGGAAGCCACTAAATAACCACTCGGACTGCTGACCCATAGCATTTCTTTGCACTTCATATTATAAGCTGTTTGCACATCTCCTCCGAACACGCATTTTTGCCTCTCCTTGAGTCCAGCAGAACATGCAGGATTCAGGCCAGGGGGAAGCTGTGTTGATATGGTCCTTTGCATTAACAACCTATGTTGAGGTTGGATAGCAACATCATCTCAAGAATGACACTGCAACCTAAGAATGACATTTAATATAAATATCTTCAACCTTTGTCACCACAGTGTGGAGACACAGGCTCCTTCTCAAGATGGCAAATTTCCTTCCCTGATGAGAAACCATCAGAGTACTTGCATATATATTCAGTAACCAACAGTTTAGAGCATAAGGGATATGACCAGTGCATCAATAACTCAGCTTGATGATTTCCCTCAAGGATCGGTGCTGACAAAAATGCTGTTCAAACACAACTGACCTACCTATGACTTTCTCACAGATGATTACGACCTTTCTCTTGCATCATACCAATTGTGTGTGCTTGAGGCTATGAGCCGAGTTCTCACCAATGTTCTCAAGATTTTGGATGAGACTCCTTCACCAAATTGAAACTCCATCCAAATCCATCAAAAAACATTGTAACCACCTTCCATCTGAGCAACTGTCTGGCGAATGACAAATTAGACATCTCCTTCTGTGGTAAGCCAGTCCACAATGAACCACATCCCAAATTTCTTGGAGTGACTTTGGATCACAGTCTGGCATTCGGAGAATATCTGATAAGGGTCAGTGAGAAAACTAAGACCAGGGTGTCTATCATCCTCAAATGAAGCCACCTACTCTGCAATCAAGTGACTTCCATCACTGCGCATACAGTTACAGTGTCTACATGATCATACAAAATAAGAATATGATGAAGAATAGACAGTTAATGTCGTGTATCTCATGACGCAGCGATGCGCTGGATGCAGCGACGTGCTGTTCCGGCGCATGCTCCCATACCTGACCTGACCTGATGTCATGACCTAGCATCTCAGTTTGTGCATTTTGATTGGTTTTGTTGTTGGTTGGGATTGTATCCCTTGTTGATGTAGTTTGGTGGTGATCTAAACTGAAATTATTTTTGAGTTATTATCATTTCATTATATTTTAAAGTGACACTACCTTCGGCTGATTTTATTTGGTACAATGGTTAATTTGAAGGAAAGTTCATTGCGTTTTCACTGTCGTGTGATGTCAGAAATACACTGATTCTGCTCAGATGTTTCTATGCAGCGTGCGGTATTGTGTTCTGATCAGTTTAGATGATTATGATCCCTGAAACATCCTGAAGTATTGTTGTTGTCATGCCCATGTGGTGTTTCGCTTGAAGTCTTCTTGATGGGACTGTAGATCCGCTTATTTGTTAGGAAAAAAGAAGAAGAAAGAAAAGACGTTGAGAATTCCTGTTGCCCTCCCCTACTTGAGTGGTCAGTCCATGACAGTTTTCCCAAATCCGTACGTATTCGTATGAGGAGCAAGTTGTTACCTGATAGATCATTTACTTGATTTAATTTATCCTTGGGTCATTTAAAGATAGCACTTGGTGCTTTGTTAAGACCAATCTGATTTGGAATGTTGAAATTCTACTGTAATGTGTATGGTGGGAGTGGGCACTGCAATATCATTAACAAAATGAGAATTGAAATTTGAATTGATGGTTCTTCCAGACCTTGTTAATAGGCAATTTAAAGGGTTTGATGGATACATTTCTGAGACTACAACTTGGGGCAAATTGTTCCATCTTATGATGACTCGATGTGTGAAGGAGTTTTCAAATGTCAAGACTTTTCCTTGGCTTAAATAATTTAATTGTGTGACCCCTCAAATGTAAGGTCGTCTGTTGTAACTCATTGTTAGGGTTAATCGTATCGTATTGACAAGCGATCTTAAATGCCTGGATCGTGTACTGCCTTCATCTTCTTTGTTCTCTAACAATGGAAGCCCAAACAATTGAAGCCTTGCGAGATACACCTTCTCCATGAGACAACAGTCATCTTAGTCATCATAAATGGGACAACTACCAATAACCTAATGTGTTTCGCCATGTAGGGATTCCGTACTGGGCTTCAATATTCAATATGTCAGTCCAAAAGGGCATGAAATGACTTGTTCAAAAATTTTTTTTGTATGTTGGCATTTAACTCCTTTACACTTGGTGTCATTCACAAACAAGTGAGTCATAGTGAATGGTGACACATGCAGGTGATTGATGTAAGTTCAGAATGAAACGTGGCCAAGTACACCATTTGATACATTGGCTCATATGGACAGATATCCTTTGACTGCAACCCTGAGTCTTCGATCTGACAGAAAATCAGCTAACCAGTTTGTTACAACGACATGACCTGCAGTCACATAAGTTAATATATTAGTGAGCAAATTAAAGTGGGGGGAACGGTATTGAGAGCATTCAAGTCGTCAAGGTGGGCCACATCACCACCATGCCCTGTATTCAGTGCCTCAATCTATCAAAAACCTTCAACAAATAAAGTAGACAAATGTGGCAAGGGTGAAACCAAAAAATGTTTTTGAAAGCAAATTATTGGGCGTTAAATGCACCAAAATTTGATCCCTTGTGGAAGCCTCCATTAGTTCACATAGAAGTGATGTTAAACTCACAGAATGATTATCCCCCATGTTCTGACTTGCCCCATTTCCTGTAAATTGGTGAGATATTGGCATCCTTCCAAGCTTGAGGTAACAACCCTGATGAAACAGACATGTTGATCAAGTTCTGCAAGGGCATCACAATTTCGACTTCTTTGAGGATTTTATGGGTGAATCATCTGATCCAGGAGACATCGATGCATCAATGCAGAGGACATTGATTTTTTTAATAATGATATCATTTGCAAAATGAATATCGCTAAATTCATCAACGACCTTCTTTTGTTGGGACTCTGGAACATACTATGTATCCTCATAAGTGAATAACCTCATACAGTATATGAGGAATTACATACCACAGCTTTAACTGCAAGTGCAGAAAATATTCTCTTATTGTTGCACTGGTAAATACAACCGGTCACTTCGCTGATGGGGGTATTAAGGGGAGGGGGGGGAGATGGAGAGAGAGGAGGAAGAGAGAATGGAGGGAAGAGAGGGGAAGAGAGAGGAAGTGAGGACTGGGTGAAGAATGGGGAGCTAGGAAGGGGAGAAGAGCGTGAAAGTTTGGTGGAGGTGGGGAGAGCGACGCCTCATCAAACGTTGCTATACAATGCAGGAGGGAGATGTGTGAGGAGGGGTATGGGAGACAGAGAGAGAGAGAGAGAGAGACAAAACAGAGAGAGAGAGAGAGAGAGAGAGAGAGAGAGAGAGAGAGAGAAAGAAGAGAGAGAAGAGAGAGAGAGAGAGAGAGAGAGAGAGACATATGCACACACAAACAGACAGAGTCAGCAAGATAGTGACAGAGGTATGGGAGGTGATTGCTGCATTTTATTTGGAGTGGGGAGCGAGGAGGGGGACAGAGATGGAGAGTGAGTGAGTGGGAGGAGGAGGAGAGGAGATTGGGACCATACTCTGTGCAGAGCGTTGGTGCTGCTTA
>CM068955.1:138983407-139004393 GCA_035128595.1 Eptatretus atami | reverse complement strand
CCGGAGGAAATTTTTTTGACCACAACTTTTGAAGAATATGGGTCCTATGGTTTGGAAATATGATTGTTTGCCAATTGCCGAGGTGTGCTCAGCTGTGTTACAATAATTTTTATTCCTATAATAAGTGCAAACAGTGAAAATAAGCAATTTTTCAAACAATTGGATGTGTCCTGTTTTCCCCCATTCTGAGGCAACAAAATGCATTTTTCAACATTTTTACCTGAAATGACTCATATTTCACATTTATGCATGTTAACATTCAATATCAACACAATTATTACTTAAAATGACAATAAATTAGTTCTTTCGTCCAATAACATATCTCACAAAACATCTAGTAACACTACAAGGGCACTCGGTCAGGTGCGTAACTCCACCATGCAATGCCTGATCCACGAGAACATATCGGGCCGAATACATTTTCCAGATATCATGCTATACAGTACTATATCGTTTTTAGCCCTATCAATGGTGAAGAATCACTTTAAAAATTAAATCTCTCGTATCCAGATCCGGATCCGGATCGTCACCAAAATCGAATCAGTTAGTCCTTGTCACACACCCAACCTGTTCACCAGATTTCATCCGGATCCGTCCAAACTTTTTGAGATATCGCGCACACAAACAGACAAACAAACAGACAAGCCGGTAGGCGACATGGGTGGTCGCTATATAATTGCATACTAGTCATACAGTTTTTGACGGATCAGGCTCAAAATTTTTGACAAAGAGGTTGATTATAGTGCGCATAAAAGTGCGGAAGCCGATTTTTGATTTTCGATGTTTTTTTTGGGGGGGATTTTTTCAGAAATTTCAAAGTCCTGTTGCTAGGCAACGGTGGCGTCCATAGCAACGGTGCTCAAAAGCATACAACTAGATCCTGGTATGAACCTACCAGTCAAGTTTCATCAAAATCGGTTTACTCCTCTGGCCTCCACAGCTGTCCATTACATACATACGCTGAACTATACTCCATAGACGGAAAACCTGAGAATAACGGTAGTCTAGCGACCACCCAACAGACAGGGGTGAAAACATAACCTCCTTCACCTTCGGTGCTGGAGATAATGAATACATTGATCAGAACATCATCAGGGTATCTCAGGTTGATTGAATGACAATGAAATGCGAGAAATATTTATTCCTCATGCAAGTGGTTCATTCGTCCACACGACAATCCACAATACAAGACGTATAAACTAAAGTCTAATCTCATGAAGCACTTTGGTCAAACAATAACATTTTGGCATCCCAACTTCCGGAGTGAATCCGATTATTCACAGGAGTTACCTACAGGTCAAGCAGGAGAAACCACCTTTGAATCTGCAGCCTCACATGACAAGATACTGGAAGAAGCAGTTATGGTATTTCGTTGTTCCATCATTGATTCATTCCGAGAATCTGAATAACTTCCCTAGCCACCATTTGCAGATTACTTGCTCTCAATCACTATTTGACCAGCAGGTCAGCTTTAGTTACTTACCAGCTTGTTATCTGGCGAGCAAGGCTGTGCTCAACTAATCACTAAAAAGGAAAGGTTGGTGAACTCTACTGACCAAGACATTTGCTATGCGGTTAGTAGTGGCCGATGGAAAATGCCTAAACATCTCCTCTTGGGAACGACTGTTCGGTACATCACAGGAAGTGCTGATGTAGTGAATACTCTCAACCACTTTGGGCATTGTGTATCATATTCAACCTTGTTGGAGCTGGAAACAGCAATGGGTAACCACGTCATCGAGGGTGACGGTCTTACATGGGTCGATGTTGATACACAAAGAAATGTTATCCATTTCTGCTGGGATAACTTTGACATGAATGAAGAAACTCCCTCATGAGCTGGCATGACACATTCCACCCATGGTATTGTGATGCAGGAAGTGACTGAAGAGATCCTGTCTCCGACTGAGACCACTGCAAAATCAAAAAAGAGCAAGAAGAGTTCTGTAGAATATAAACCTCTCAAGTCGTGCTTTGTAAAAAAAAGCATGTGGAACCCAATGTGACAGTTGTTAACACGAGCATGTCAGTTCCAGAAGTTGTGAAATATTTTGTTTCGTTTTTTAGGGAATAATTTGTTGAAGTATTTGAGTAGTTTTATCCTATTGTAAGAAAATATATAATTTTAGTTTTGGTTTGGAGTGTTTATTTGTTTCCCTATTTTATTACGTCTGCCACCGAAAGGTGAAGGAGGTTATGTTTTCACCCCTCTCTATCTGCTTGTTTGTGTATACAAGATATCTCAAAAAGTTGTGGACGGATCGGATGAAATTTTGTGTACAGGTTGCGTGTGTGACAAGGAAGAATTGATTCGATTTTGGTGAAGGTCCGAATCCGGATCTGGATACGATAATTATTTAATTTTTAAAGTGCTTCTTCACCATTGAGAGATGGGGCCAAAAAACAATATATAGCATGATATTTCAAAAATGTATTGGGCCCATTAGGTTCTCGTGGAACAGTTGTTACGTGGCGGAGGCATGCGCTCTAGCGAGTGCCCTCGTTGATATATGTGTATGACTCACACGATGCATCGGTGAGTGGTTGTGGTTCTCACTATGACATGGACACTTATCCAACCAACATATTCTAGTTTTGTATTTTTAATTAATTTTCTGATATTTGTAGAATTTGTTTTTCACATGGATGTTGTGTGTTTTGGTGTATAAATAAAGGTGTAAAATGTCTGATTTAATGTAATTTAATTCCCGGATATAAGGCAACAAAAGGTGAAAATTTTGAAAGGGGGTGTAGACTTTCTATAGGCACTGGATATGTATATGTCCACATAGATGGCATGTGACCCTAATTTCACAGGTGTGGCCTGTTTTGTTTCTGAAAACCCACAGGCCCAATTTAGTATCGTTAAAAGCCATATTGGATGGAAAATATGATCAATTTTAAAAACGCAATGTTTTTTTTTCCATTCCAGACTGATGGACCTGTGGAGACTTTGAACCGATATGCTCGGTATCACTCGAGTCAATTGGCTATGTGACATCATGAGCTTCCCCTCCCCAAAGGCCAAGTCACCACCCTCCAGGCTTCCATGCACAGTGTCACTGCACTTCCGATCATGTCTAATAAAATAAGAACCTGCTTTCGATTCCCACCAACCTGTTTTTCATCACGTCCAACTTTCCTTGTGTGTGCATGTGTACGTATATCTTATATTGTCAGGCTTCATGGGTTTTGTTGCATGCAGTGTCACGGCTCGTGGATGAGATACAAGACAGAATGCATCAGGATGTAATATAACAGAAATAATTGCAAAAAAAGGGTGGGTGGGGGAAAACTAACAGCAAGGTTAAGAGACAAAATATACAGATTCTTGGAGGAATAAGGAATGTGGGGAATAATAAGGAAAACAAGAAGGATATAGCCACAAACTCTCAATCACAGAAGTGGAAGCAAAAACTGCAAACTTGGTGAGCTGTTGTTAGTGAGCTCAGTATTCTGCTTGTTTTGAGTTTCATATAGGCCTCATGACAGCCGTGCTGTACATTGGCACTATAAGGCTGTAAGTCTGGCTACATTTTACATCCTGTGTTATAACTGTCATGTTGTTATCGGGTGCTGTATGTTTACGCCACCAGACTCGGTGGCATAAGTGTTGGACTATCTGCTCTCATTCTGATAGGCTGGCAGTTCAAACCCCATAAGGGTCATAACAAAGACTTTAAAATGGTATGTGCTGCTTCCTTGCTTAATGCTCAGTATAAAATATGTATCGAGCATGGACAAACAGCCATAAGTTGGCAATACTAGTGGAGGCTTTGGCTGGCCTAATGGCTGCCAACTGTGTTGAAGTTCCTTGTGAAATAACTTGTATTATTATATTATTATTTGTGATGTGCATTATTTTATCCTTCAGAGTATACTTGTATGGTTAACATGGTATCTTACTGACCTTGTGTTTAATATAAAATGCAGGTTCGGTGTTCATGTTGGACACCAACTGGAGTTGCATTGATACAGTAATGGGGCCGAGTTGATTGGCTCAGATTTGTTTTTGTTGTTGCAATTTGTTTTTTCTTGCATGTTAACAGCATGTTGCTGCCATTTTATTGATTTTTTTTTGACGTTGATAACTTGCTATCTTACCCAAAATAAAGTTTTGCTTCAGTTTTTAAAAAATAAAACAATTGGTCATTTTTTTCACGAGTCACACTGATGCATGCAAGACAGGCATGATTGTTAGTTGTATTGTATTTCTTCCTACTCTCAGTACTATTTAAAAAAAAAAAAAACTTTCAGATCTCAAATTGCCTTTAAGTCCTTCATTGTGATTTTTCCAGCACAGACTTGACAAGTGATAAAATGCAAAATTGAGAGTGTGAAATCCGTTAACAAGCAATAATTGCATAGTACATGCAAATGACACATAGATTAAGGCAAATGTCATCGGTTGGGTCAAATCGGAGATTTGGATTAAGTCTTCACATTAACCGAATACTTGGGAAAAGGAGGACAGGATTGAGCATAACCAATGAATATCCATCAGAGGCCTGCAATGTAAGATGTGCAATTAAGATTTTGTAACCATTACAGAGGGCCTGGCGAAGTGGCTGTGACAGGGCTAATGACTTGGAATTGGAGCAGGCTGCCGTGGGTGGCTCTGTAATCGCCTGAAATGTTCCACCACAGACTCTGCAATTAGCTTCTGATTGCAGAAGCTCATTTGATGCACAGATCTGATGGAAACTCACCATAGGTTATCCTTTTTGGGATACACCGGTCAAGTGGCCATTAAAGTTAGTGAATGTCTCACATCCGAGAAACATATTTTGCCTTTAACCCCCCCAACCCCCACCCACCACCCTATAGGATTTGCTAAGTCCCAAGATGCTTGCTTGGTCATAACTTCTGAAATTGATGAATTAATCCTGTTAAAACCTGTATTGAGGCTGACACAATAGCTTAGTGGCAGTTTACTTGCTTCTTAGCAAACAAAATCTGGCTCTGTTTCCCAGGAGAAAAATAAACAACAGATTGAGTATCAGCAAGGGGGCACTGCATGATAAAGCCAGAGGTCCTTTCAAAAGGGATGTTATGGTAGTTTTGTTTTGATTAGGACAAAAAAAACAAAAGAGGAACATTTCTGGTATATTATGCATGAGAAATCTGTTTGGCAAGTACTACGGCAGAATTCTTTGTTCTCATTGTGTTGGGTAGATCATCGTAACTCTTTCGGGTCCATACCAGTTGACAACTGCTTCAGCAGACCTCATACATATTGATCAGTGAATGATGAAATTTTAACAGCAGACAAGATCAGATGTTTTCTTTCTCCAATAGCTTGATGTTAGGGTGGTGGGCTTGGGATTCCTCGGATCCTGAGTTCAAATCTCGCTCAGCTGTTGAATTAATACTAGGTGGGGTTGACTCTGCCTCTCATCCTTCCAAGGTCGGCAAAATGAGTGCCAGCTTGCTGATATCCTGTGTCGGAGTGGCGACCAATCCAGGATTGTGCCCAATAGCCAAGGAGACTGCTCTGGCAGCACCAACGCTCTGCACAGAGTATAGTCCCAATGGAATGGAATGAAATGGAATGGCTTGATTTGCTAAGATCTGCAATGCAAATCTCGCACACGTATAGATATATGTGAGATGCCACCGGACTTCAAATAAACAGCGACCAAGCTTGGGGGAAGACAGGTAACTTCACAGTGCATTCTGGGAACTGGTAACACCATTTTTATGACGTCTCTTATCTCTCCACAATTTTTAAAGTCTTTGGCAGGACACGACCAGGGTCGGAATCAAACCGCCGACCTCTCAGAGACTCAATCTGCATGTTCTAACAACAACGTCTCTATCTCTGATAAAATTAGAAGATAACTATTTTTTTCAATTTAGAGGCTACTATATATAGCCCCTAAATTGAATTAGAGGTAACTGTTAACTTTGTCTGGTGCTTATTTGTACAGTTATAACCAAGCAAGCAATGTGGATTTCATTATTTGGGTACTGTATTAGTATCTGCTGTTGGACAAAATATTGGATTCAACATGCTCTTATCCAGGACGTGGAGAAGTTAACATTAAACCTCGTAAATCTGCGGACGGTTGCAAAAAATGCAAAATGTATGGTTTCCAGATATAATTTCCAACAGAGGTTTTATCAGTGACCTCTGAAGGAGACAGCACTTTTTGCATTAAAACTCACCAGTGCATTCCTTCAGCCAGTAAGTGTGTGTGACCTTGATAGGGTCATTGTGAAATGAAATCCATCATAGCCTTTTGTAAGTTTTACGGCAATTTGGGATGGAGTTAAGGAAGTAATTTTGTTGCCACAATGACATTCATTCCCCATTGGTAGATTTTATGCAATAGGAGACTGGGGTTTGTGCGAATCCATTTAGCCCTCCCAACCTTTAGGACAAAGAATTGCTGCTGGGCCACACAATACTCTATTTGCACCATTGAGATTGGCAAAGGACCAACACAATGCAACCAGCAAGAAGGGTTCCATTGTCGGTCTGTGTTGTAGGTCCAGACCTCACTCAGTACCTGCGGCAGGCTGAACAGTTTACGTTTTGTATCCCACTGCGAGGCGGGATCTGGATTCGGACCTGAACCAAAATCGAATTGGCTTGTTCTTGTCACCTAACCAACTCATCCAAATAATTTTGTCAAAACTGGTCCACAATATTTTCAAATATCATGCTATATATCGTTTTTGGCCCCATCTCTCAATGGTGAAGAATTACTTTTAAATTAAAAAATTCTCGCATCCGGATTCACATTCGGATCTTCACCAAAATCGAATCAATTTGTTTTTGTCACACACCAAACCTGTCCACAAAGTTTCATGTGAGTCCGTCCAAATTATTTTTGACATATCGTGCTATTTGTCATTTTTTGCCTCATCTCTCCGTACTGAAGTGAATGATGAACCTAAATAATTCTAATATTCTAATTTTAGTCGGATCTGCAACACAAAAGCCAAGCGGTCATAAACCTGGAAGGCCAAGCAGTCATAAACCTGAATAATTCTAATATCTGGATCCGGATCCGGATTTTCACCAAAATCTAAGCAATTCGTCCAAGTCACACACCCAACGTGCCCATCAAATTGCGTCCGAATCCATCCACAACTTTTTGAGATATCCTGCTCAAAGACAGACAGATAGGGGTGAAAATATAATCTCCGCCCACCTTCTGGATATCTTCAACCACAAAGTGATCGCCAAGGGTGAGCCTCTCCCGGCTTATCTTTGGTGATCATGCACGACTTACCCTTGATCTGCGATCCGATGGCCATATTTTTTTCTGGACAACATGTATTTTAGCCTTCAACATTTAGGGATAGAGTCTAAAGGAAGAAAACATGCCCTCATGGACAATATGTCCATAAAACTCAATATCGTGAAAATTGGAGGGAAATAATTCAAGTTATGATCAAAAAGGTTTTTGTTAATTGGGTTACAATCCGAAAAAAATGTAGGTCAAGGCCACGAATAAAATATCAGGTGCACAACTTAATGCAGGTCCACCATTATGATTTAAGAATATCTTGATGAGTTGAATTGAGTAATGAGAAAAGCGAGCATTGGCAAAATTGAGTGATGACAAAAGAGAAACACAATTTTTTTTCAGACCTCCATTTGATCTTGACTCGCAGTGGAATGATGTGAATAAAGCATAAAATAATGTACCTTGCTCTCGACTATCTAGTGAGGGCAATTTCGCTACGATCGGACAAATTTTCGTCGAGTTATGGTGAAAAAAAAATGTTAAAATGTCTATAATTGGGTCATGACCTTAAATATTAGGTCAAGGTCCAAAAAATTATGTCAATGCGTGTACGTTTTATTCCCATTATTGATGAAAATTTTCATTCCGGAAATGCCAGTCGGCTCCGAATGCAGCTCAGAAATTTCGGAATTTAGAAGTGCAGGCAGAATTAAAACCAAATAATACCTAAATGGTCGTTTATTACACCAGGGGTCTAAAAATTCTGGGGTACCATTAAAATTTGGGGTCACTAATTGTTGAAGCAAATCTGACAACAGCTATAATCCTCCCCCATCCTCTCGCCAAGGGCCCTGGAGGGTGGGGCAGGGGGACTTAATAACTGACTGGTAGTTTTGTCAGATGAATCATGTAGTTGATAATCCAAAGAAAATCCAAATCCATTATCTATACAGAGCATCAGTGCTGCCAAAGCAGTCTCCTGGGCTGTTGGGCACAATACTGGACAGGTTGCCTGGACAGGTCACCACTCCAATGCAGGATACTCAAATGGGTCAATCATCCCAGCAAGCTGGAACTCATTTTGCCAACCTCAAAAGGATGACAGGTTGAATCAACCCCACCTGGTATTAATTGAATGGACAAGCAGGATTTGAACTCAGGACGCCAACATCCCAAGACCACCACCCTAACCATGAAGCCAACATCCCAAGCCCACCACCCTAACCTTTAAGCCAACATCCCAAGCCCACCACACTAATCATTAAGCCAACGTCCCAAGCCCACCACCCGAACCATGAAGCCAACATCCAAGCCACCACCCTAACCATAAGCCAACATCCAAGCCACCACCTAACCTTTAGCCAACATCCCAAGCCCACCACACTAATCATTAAGCCAACGTCCAAGCCCACCACCCTAACCATGAAGCCAACATCCCAAGCCCACCACCCTAACCATGAAGCCAACATCCCAAGACACACCCTAACATGAAGCCAACATCCCAAGCCCACCACCCTAACCATGAAGCCAACATCCAAGCCCACCACCCTAACCATGAAGCCAACACCAAGACCACCACCCTAACATGAAGCCAACATCCCAAGCCCACCACCCTAACCTTTAAGCCAACATCCCAAGCCACCACACTATCATTAAGCCAACGTCCAAGCCCACCACCCCAACCATGAAGCCAACATCCAAGCCGACCACCCTAACCATTGAAGCCAACATCCCAAGCCCACCACACTAATCATTAAGCCAACGTCCCAAGCCCACCACCCCAACCATGAAGCCAACATCCCAAGCCGACCACCCTAACCATGAAGCCAACATCCCAAGCCCACCACCCTAACCATTAAGCCAACACCAAGCATAGTTGATAATCCTTGACCTGTTATTAAACAATGTAGGCCCAGACTCCATTCTGGCAGCACTTTTGAGGGGTGAATGCTCTCAGGGTTTAGAATTTGACTTTGCTTGACCAGTATTGCAATGCAGTCTGGAGGGATAAACATCACAGGAAAACACCTGCTTAAGAGGCACACCGTTACAATGTGTGGCAAATCCTCGACAAACTTGTTTAATCCTGCCTTAACTGCAAAGACGCAACCACACCACACCAGCTGGCATGGACATTTTGTCATTGTGATTGATAGCATGCAGGAAATATTCCAATAGTCGTCATCATCATCATCAAATGCACCATGCATATATATATATATATATATATATATATATATATATAGTGTCGGTTCGACCAAAGTTTCATGGCCAGGGTTACAATCCAGGACAGCTCGCCACTCCAACTCACGATACATGACCGAGTGTGTCACATTTTGTAATTTGGTTAGGGTGCCGGTGATAGCTCACATACTCTTCGCAAAGAACACGGTAGGATCTTTAACAACCACGAACGAATGCCAGCAAATGGAACGCACAATTTAGCATCCTTCCGAGGGAAGGCACACACATCAATGCCTCGCCCTGCCTGCGCAACACCAGGATGACAGTTTGTAGCAAAGTCCAGATTGAAACCCAAGCTCAGAGGTCAGAGGCGAGTGTAATAGTGGACATGAAAGGATAATTATTTGGATAACATTTTTACATGATGATGATTCTAATTTGCTTTCCTTCTCTTTAAATGAAATCGTGAAGGGTAATTTTGAGTTTGCTCCTCATTGGAATAAAAACATAATTGCTCTATCTGTCATAATCATGAAATCGTCATGGTTTTCAAGTCTGTTCTCAGAATCACAGATACAATCAGAATAAGTGTGATTAAAGCAAACACAGAGAAATGCACATGTAGATGTATGTATGTATGCACATGCACACGCACACCTTTGCGAGAGGCCACCATTTCAAGGAAGGTGTTTTCAAGACATTCAAAAATACGAATGAAAGAAGCACGATCCAAAAGCGCAATGTGTTTACAACACATATCTGTTTCTAAGCCATCAATAAGTGAAATGCTTATCCTTGGAGGGCTTATACCCAGACAGTCTTATATTTGCACCTGCAATCATTAAATTATACAATATTGAAGCTCAGCCAATTGAGCCAACCCATATATGTGTGTGTATATGTGTATGAAATGAGATGAGATAGCCTCGGTGCTGCCGAAGCTGTGACTGAAGAAGGATGATGCCAGGAGGTTTGCCATTGCCTTCCCAGCAGTCAGTCAGGGTAGGATTTGTAATTTGTTCAGGGCAGTCACAATATATCGCTTTCTCTTTGTGAACAAAACGGTGGGATCATTAACATCCACCAATTAATGCTGGCAGGCAGTACACCAAGTTCAATGTCCATCCATGGCTCTGCACACACATTGATGCCAAGCCCGAGATCTATGAAACACCAGGATGATATACATTGATATATATATACATATATATATACAGTATATATATATATATATAATTATATATATAATATATATATATATGTATATATATAATAGTTACAAATCTGGAAGCCATGAGCACTCAACTACAGGTCCTATGGAACAGTTATATCGGTAAGTGTGTGTTTCTCGTTAGAGTCCCGTCCCTTGTTTAATGGGTAATTAAATGTACATGCGCTGCGAAGTTATTTTGATAGTTAGGATTTTTATAACAACCATAACTACAATAACACCAGCATCACCTTCACCTTCACCTCCTTCCTCACACGCGCCATTGCCTGGGTGCATGTCAGCACGTACGTGAGCGGAGCCCAGGCAGGATAATGTTCCTCTGCCTGTTTGGAGGGCGGAACGCGGGACGGCCGTCACGCCTCCCAGTCCAATCAACGGCCTTGGCGCCCATTTTGCCAATGACAGGGTGACGAGCGCATTTTGCACGCCAAAACTGTCCAGTGAGGGAGAGCGGGGAGGGAGGAGGCATCCCCCCCCCCCTGCCAAGGGTGAAAAAGGTTGCGGCCGATCAGAGGAAGAGGAGAGTTTTGGTTTGCGGCTCGAGCGCGGAGGAGAACATCTGCGCCCCGTCTTGTTCTAGCGCGTGCTCTGGCTCTCTGGTCATCTCGTCGCTGGCGTGGTCTGGCTCTCCGTCGCATCTCGTCGCTGGCTCGGGTCTCGTCGCGTGCTGGAGCCTGGCGCTGCCCGTACCCGGTGTTGCAGCGGCATCGAGCTGCGGGTCAAGTCCCGCCGAATCGGATCGCCAAGGGCCGCATGAGGCGGGAAGGTCCTTTCTTTTTGGGGTATTTGTGTGTGCGCGTGTGAGTCTGGGGCCCCGTCTTTAAGTAGTAACTTGTTAAGTGCTCTTTTTGCCTTGCACATACTTGCATTTCTATTAGTCGTGATAACTCTGCCCTTATGTGCTTCCCTCCTTCCCCACCCACTGTTAATAAATACCCCATGTGTTAAATGTATCAGCTCGTGTTTATGTTTTCTTCATTGGTTTAACGCGGTGCATGTTCGGAGAGTTAAAGGAGGCCGTTGTGGCCATAGTGGTGTGCATTTGGGACCGATGGAAGCGTGGTGGGCCATCCACTCGGGTCACGCACGGGTCGAGCACGCATACGGCTCATCCCGTACGAATGCCGTCGAGGGTGTGAATACTCGGTAGCTCACCACGTGGGTCGCTAGGTATTTTGAAGTTTGGCAAATAACCCTGTCCACGTGGTGGAATTATTGACGATTCACGGTCCTGTAAGGGACCCGTACCTCTCGGAGTTTTCCGAAAGGTACGATCTAGATTCCGGGTGTTCGGTGGAGCCGACTCTACTGCTACATGTAGCGGTCGTGATCGCAGCTGATACCCGGCCCGCAACAATACATCCATATAATATATATATATATATATATATACTTTTTGGGGTACACAAAAAGTACAAAGTAGCTGCATAAAGTAACCCAAGAAGACTTACTTATATTGAGTGCTAACGCTGTTTCAAAACCTTCCCAGAGTTCCTCAACAACTATAGAGACGTTCGCACATAGTACACACATGAGAATCCAAATGCTACACACCCCCTCGGCTGCCTGACCAGTTTCATCGCTTATTGACGGCTTTTATTTGTTGACCTTTACTGTAATGAAGGTGGATACTTTGAGCCCACCCTGATTGGATTTCATTCCACATTCTGAAACCGATTGAGTCTTCAGAATAACCTCAGGAGTTTCTCACATGTACATGCCAAGCTTATATACAAATACTACTGGAGTATGCTTACACATTGTAAGCAATAACGAACCCTGCTTCCCCATTGCCTCGGGTCGCTCACCTGCAGTGAGCACAACAAGGCTGCACTTATTGTACACCGCTCCTTCCAAATTCCATATGCAGGCGATGCGTGACGTCATCGCTGGGCGCCGAGGGAAGGAAGTACTCAGTTTTTGCTCCGTTTGTTTGCTTGATTTTTTGTTTGTTTGTCCGGGCAATATCTTAGCCATCCTTTGAGCTAGAATGCTGAAATTTGAGGACAAAAGTGAAGATGTGCTTTGGATAAAACTCTATTTTTTGTTTTTTGATTAATCACTTCGCTATTATCGATTTATTAATTACTTATTTACTTTTCTTTCTCATCCAGTTAATATCTCAGGCACCTTTTGAGCTAGGAAGATGATATTTGGACTTGACAGTAAACAAGTGATTTGGCTAAAAATAATATTTTTGATTTATTGATTAATCAATCAATTAATCGATTAATTACTATCTTTGTGTTGTCCGGGCAATATCTCAGCTATCCTTTGAGCTAGGAAGCTGAAATTTGGGGACAAAAGTGAAAATGTGCTTTGGCAAAAACACTTATATTTTTTGATTAATCAATTAATTGATGAATTACTTCATTATTATCGATTTATTAATTACTTATTAATTTTATTCCTCATCCTGGCAAAATCCCATGCACCTTTTGAGCTCAGAAGCTCATATTTGGACGTGCCAATGGCCAAGTGATTTGGCTATAAAGAGTATTTTTGATTTATTGATTATATTTTTTCTTGTTTGTCTGGGTGATATCTCAGCCATCCTTTGAGCTTGGAAGCTGAAATTTGAGGAGAAAAGTAAAAATGTGCTTTGGCAAAAACACTTTAATTTTTTGATTAATCAATTAATTGATGAATTACTTAATTATTATCGATTTATTAATCACTTATTTATTTTATTTCTCATCCTGGCAATATCTCAAACACTTTTTGTGTTAGTGAGCTGAGATTTGGACATGATGACAGTGAACAAGTGATTTGGCTCCAAAGGGTATTTTTGATTTATTGATTAATCAATTATTTATTTACTTTTTCAATAAATTACTTAATTTTCAAAAAGTTAGCGATTCAGATGAAACAGTTGTAGTTTAGGTATTCGCCAATTGATTGAGAAATTAATAATTTTACGATTATTATTTATTTATTTTAATTATGCAATTAATCGTTCTATTTTTGTCCACTGCTCCCTCCCAATTCCCTCTCCATGTGCTGAATGGCAGCATTGCCGGGTGCCAAAGGTGCCTCGGTGATGTCGCATGCTGGAGGATTTGTTATTTATTTATTTGCCATGGAGGCGGTGTACTTTGAATGTACCTGTACTTGTTTTCAGATATTTTCATTTACAGACACTTTCCGATGGTCCTGTGATTTTTACTAGTGTAGCGGCTTCGATGTCTGTCAGCACACGGAATTTCAGCTTTCTACGTCACTCGGAAAGTACCGAACCTTAATATCAGTCAGTCAGTGAGTCAGTGAGTGAGTGGTCAGAATGAGCTTTATATATTAGATATACACCAGAAAAAGTACTCATCTCCAATGACAGGAAAAGCAAGCAAATGTATCCATCCCCAGTGATGGGAAAAGTTTATGGTTATCCATCATTTTAAATTATTTTATGAACTTTGAAAAGGTTATGTGTTGCACTCTTGGTTTCACTCAGATTCAAAGCTCTGAGATATTCATTCTTCCGACTGTAAAATGGTGGTGCAATATCGGGCAGTGGAGGTTCAAAATATTCTGGTTCAATATATATAAGAGGGCAAAATATTCTGCTTTGCAAATAAAATTTGACATCAACATTATTCATGCCTGTTCTTCCTAATTTCGAAAGTGATTATTGAGCTTTTAAAACACAGCAGCTACCGTAAACGAGAGACAGATGAACGCATGGACAAACACAATGGTTCACAATACTGCATATAATAGATGACTGCCCTTCCAAGGAACTTCAACACAGAGAGACTATTTGGCCTGTCAAGCTTTTACAATGGTTGCCAACCGATGACAGTTTTTTTGGTATACAGAATCAAGGCTTGTCGAAGAACTAGAACACAGAATGGATCAGGATGCAACAGGACAAAAACAGCATCTCAATAGTAGTCTCTCGACATATCCCTATCGCTCTAGATAAGAATGAGCCTTTCTCGAGCTGTGAACCCACAGTGTGGCTCTCGACCATGGGTGTTTCTAGTTTAAATCACTATGAAGATCGAGTCCCAGCTTGTCTAGATCCCCTTTATCACAATATTTCCACAAATTATTCAAAGATCCACAAGTCCAGTGTCGTCGTTCCCCCTTTTTATTCCTACTCCATACAAATTATGTTTGCCATAAGACGTGACTGTGTCCAATGGCTGCTCAATCTGCTTCTGTTGCTGAGTAATATCTTCCTGATGTCTTATTAATGAATCTGGGTGCTGGTATTCAGTTGGTGTTTCATTATATTAGAGACTGCGGCTTTTACTGGTTTTGAAGCGTTAGGTGATCCACCCCACCATCTAATCACACGATCGTGTAGCTCAAATAATTTTAAGTCTGGGCACTACACATTCAGTCTCCTAAGCTCTCACTTTAGTTCATCATCAGCGATTGCCTCAGCAAACCTACCCTTCAGCGCCAACTCCTGAGATGACTTGAAAGGTACAGTCAAGTTATACTATCCTGTAAACAGATCACAAGTTTCAAAGAACAAGCTCAAATGAGCTAAGATCCTCGTCTCTTAGATGACGTCATAAAAAACGAATATGACGTCATTGTGATGAATCAGGTTGCGATAAATAATTATCTGTGCTAATGCCCGGCTTGATTCCCGCAAACAAATTCAAACAGCTTGCCTAGTTTCAGAGATAATGGTATAGGTGATTTCTATTAGCGGCGATATTATCAGTCAACTTTTTTTCTAGAGAATTTCTCACGAGATGGTTACTGCGCGCGTGGGCTTTCTGCATATGCATGGCAAGTTTCACGAAGATCCGATGAAAACTCTGGGTTGTGAAACAAAAAATGTCAAAAAATAAGGAATGACGTCATAAAAATTGATTGACGTCATAGTGATGTATCATATGTGCGGTAATTCATTCTGTAATGCCCCTGTTCGTTCCCCAACAAGAATTCAAAAAGCTTGCCTAGTTTCGGAGATAATTTTTAGGCGATTTCCATTAGCGGAATTATTTTGACGTCATCACTTTTTTTCTAGGAGGAATTTTCAAAATCGGAGATGGTTACTGTCTGGCAGGGTATTTTTACATATATATGCCAAGTTTCAGGAAGTTTCGATGAAAACTGTAGGCTGTGAAACAAACAAGCTCAAATGAGCAAAGATCCTCGTCTCTTAATGATGACGTCATAAAAACGAATATGACGTCATTGTGATGTATCAGGTTTGTGATGAATTATCTGTGCTAATGCCGGCTTGATTCCCGCAAACAAAATTCAAACAGCTTGCTAGTTTCGGAGATAATGTTATAGGCGATCTCCATTAGCGGCGATATTATGATGTCAACTTTTTTTCTACGAAAATTTCCAAAATCGGAGATGGTTACTGCCTGCGCATGGGCTTTCTGCATGTACATGGCAAGTTTCATGAAGATCCGATGAAAACTCTGGGTGTGAAACAAAAATGTAAAAAAATAGGAATGACGTCATAAAAATTGATATGACGTCATAGTGATGTATCATATGTGCGTTAATTCATCTCTGCTAATGCCCTGTTCGATTCCCGCAAACAGAATTCAAAAAGCTTGCCTAGTTTTGGAGATAATTTTTAGGCGATTCCATTAGCGGAGATATTTTGACGTCATAACTTTTTTTCTAGAGGAATTTTCAAAATCGGAGATGGTTACTGTCTGCACAGGGTATTTTTACATATGTATTCCAAGTTTCAGGAAGTTTCGATGAAAACTGTAGGCTGTGAAACAAAAAAGTCCACAAGAAGAAGATGAAGAACAACAACGTGAGTAAGACTTAGAGATCCTCCACGAGGATCGAAAAAATGTCAAAAAATAGGAATGACGTCATAAAATTGATATGACGTCATAATGATATATCATATGTGCGATAATTCATCTTTGCTAATGCCCTGTTCGATTCCCGCAAACAGAATTCAAAAAGCTTGCCCAGTTTCGGAGATAATTTTTAGGCGATATCCATTAGCGGAGATATTTGACGTCATAACTTTTTTTCTCGAGGAATTCTCAAAATCGGAGATGGTTGCTGTCTGCGCAGGTATTTTTACATATATATGCCAATTTCAGGAAGTTTCGTTGAAAACTGTACGCTGTGAACAAACAAGTTTCACGAAGATCCGATGAAAACTCGGTTGTGAAACACTAGGAAGAATTTCCAAAATCAGAGATGGTTACTGCCTGCGCGTGGCTTCTGCATATACATGGCAAGTTTCACGACGATCCGATGAAAACTCTGGGTTGTGAACAACTAGAAAGAATTTTCAAAATTGGAGATGGTTACTGTCTGCGCAGGGTATTTTTACATATATATATATATATATATATATATATATATATATATATATATATATATATATATATATATATATATGCCAAGTTTCAGGAAGTTTCGTTGAAAACTGTACGCTGTGAAACAACAAGTTTCACGAAGATCCGATGAAAACTCTGGGTTGTGAAACAACTAGGAAGAATTTCCAAAATCAGAGATGGTTACTGCCTGTGCTGGGCTTTCTGCATATGCATGGCAAGTTTCACGACGATCCGATAAAACTCTGGGTTGTGAAACAACTCGGAAGAATTTCCAAAATCGAGATGGTTACTGCCTGTGCGTGGGCTTTCTGCATATACATGGCAAGTTCACGAAGATCGATGAAAATTCTGGGTTGTGAAACAAAAAATGTCAAAAAATAGGAATGACGTTATAAAAATTGATATGACGTCATAGTGATGTATCATATGTGTGGTAATTCACCTCTGCTAATGCCCTGTTCGATTCCCTCAAACAGAATTCAAAAAGCTTGCCTAGTTTCGGAGATAATTTTTAGGCGATTTCCATTAGTGAGATTTTTGACGTCATAACATTTTTTCTAGGAGGAATTTTAAAAATCGGAGATGGTTACTGTCTGCGCAGGGATTTTTACACATATACGCCAAGTTTCAGGAAGTTTCGATGAAAACTGTAGGCTTGTGAAACAAAAAAGTCCACAAGAACAACAACGTGAGTAAGACTTAGAGATCCTCCACGAGGATCTAAAAAGATGATGTCGGATTTATCAGCAGCAGCCTGCATTGGGAGGTCTTTCAGATTGGAGCGGAGGCCTCGGATGTTTGAGGTCTAGACAGTTATGGACAGGGAAAGAGTCATTGGAATGGTATGCGATGGGTGGAGGCTGTGAGGGTATGACATGAGGGGGAAGGGTAGCTGGGTGGTGTGGGATGGGGGGGGGTGTAGCTGTGGAGGTGTGGGTCAGTGGGAGACTGGGATGGTGCAAGTCCTTGGGGAAGATTGGAGGGTGCAGGACAGGGGTGATGGGGGATGTGCAATGAGGTATTAGAGTGTGCAAGATGATGGGAAAGAGGGAAGTTTGGATGGTGCAGGGATGAGGGGGAATTTGAAAGAGGTGGGCCAGGTGGGAAACTTTGAGGGTGTGTGTGAAGTGGAAGCTTTAAAGGGGTGGGGTGATGGGGATGCAGAAATAAGGGACATGAAGTGGAGGAATACTGAAAATGGGGACACATAGAAAGGGTGGGTTTGGAAGGATGCAGGTTTGGAAGAGATGTGGGTGAGTGTACTCACATGCAGGAGTTTGACACCATTGAAGGACGTGAAGGGGCATTTATTGTCGTGAGCAGAGAACCTCTACAAACCGGAATTCTCAAGATTTCCAAACTGGACATGCAGAGGCAAAGATTATGGGATGGGTGGAAATATGTTTTGCTGAAGGCACGGAGAAAGGTGGCACAGTAGGTACAGGGGGAGGTTTGATGGACGAAGCGTTGAGGTGAGAGACAGGTTTGGAAAATAATCCATGTTAAGAAGAAGAGGAATAGATTGTAATTAAAAAGAACACGTAAATCTCGACCCAGCTACTTGGGGGAAAAAAGAAGTGAAACGAGGAACGTGGCATCAAAACAGAGACAGAATTTGCACCCCAGCTATCCTCAAAATAGGCCTGAGCAAACACGAAATCAAATTCGACAATACAGCACAACACGGTACTATTTAATACAGAAAATTGGATGAAAACACAAGCAGCAACACAGAGATGAAAATATAACAGAAAGAAACGAGGAATCTGGTGCAGAAAACGTAGCTTCCAATTGAACTTACATGTGCGCAGACCTCTGTTGATTAGTCCTAGCATTTGGTAGTGCTCTTGTAGCCTTTTGTAGAATTTGAAATTTGTTTTTGCCTTTATTGGCTGAGCAGTAATTAAACTGCTCAGTTGGTCGTTTTGTGGTCTGCATGCATTCACAGTTGCTTCACTGATCCCTCGTACCATCAAGCAGCATGCAGCAATTGAGCCACCCGAGGTGAAAATTCCATCCATCCTTTTTTTGGTCAGAGAGGGGGTGGGTGGCAGGGTAGCGGCAGAAATATTTATCTGTTGATTCGTCGAATTCATTAAGCGATTGCCAGGTTTGCAAGGTCAGGTTCACTCTTTCATAGGTGGGATTTGCACAAAGGAAAGTACATACATTGCTCAGATAGAATGGTGGTTAAGTCCTCATCACAATCTATTTTGTATTGAGTTTTGCTTTAATTATATACTTTGAGAAGAGGAATTGAAATGATCGCAGAATCACAGTAAGTGTCACCCATTCTGCATTATGACTAGAGTTCCATTTGTACATTTAGCTCATTACATAATGTACCTGCTGGCTACTTCTTCAACACATGGGAATTCTCAGGATCATGGAGGATTTTTGAAGTAAAGCCATGAGGTCAGAATAATTTCAAAGGCTTGTAAAGACCCTAGGGGTATTATTTCTATATATTTTCAGGCCATACGATAAATTATTCTAAGAACAGGCTTCAACAGCACTTAGTAACTTTGTATCCTTCTGATCTTCTCTGGACTACTGAATTTTTAAAGTTGCCCCAAGTGCAACGGAGGTCTTTCTGATTGATGGTGGTGCTCGAGTCCTAATTGTAATTTCTCTTTATTTTCTTTGCCAAATACATACCGGAGCTGATAAAGCATGCAGCCAACAGCAGATGTACGTACATTACTCCGGGCATTCCGGCAAATGATTTGCCATGATCATGAGCACAGCTGTTTGAGAGAATGCAGCTGGAAAAAAGCAGAGACGCTGCATCGATGCCACACCGGTAATTAGCCGATGCCGAGTTCATTCCCTGAGGAGTCTGTAAGAAAGCGCAAAACAGCCAGTGGCTCGACAAGATGAATAATCGGAGCATTTATAGGCATATCTTGTGAACTTAGAGACACCTTCTTATTGCCTGTCTACTTTTATAGTGCCCTGACCTTTTTTTTATGACATTCATTCTTTATCACCTGATGCCAACTTTCTGCGTAGACTTCTTCTTGAAATAATTGCTTCCAGAAAGTGCTTATACTCATAAACAGCCTTGATCACTAAACTTTTATTACGAGGCAAATTATGCTGTGTTACAAATTTACAGTTTATTGATTTCTCCATCTCTCCCCTACTTTTTGTTTTGGGGCTTAGGAATAGACCACGTAAGCGAGGTGGGTGAAATATTTTGGAAGTGGAATAGGGGTTAGCATGTCCTAAATGTGTCAAAAATATTTGACAAAACTATAGGAGTTCAGACAAAATTGGACATCTCCAGCCATCAAGGACAAAATTCATGTGGATAGGGGGGGGGGATCATATTGCCCCGCACATTAAGCAAAAAAGCAGGACGAAGCAATTGGTTCCTTTGTCTGTCTGTCTGTCTACAGACATTGGTCTACGATTGATGAACAACTTCATTTCGTTGAATGTTATATTTTGAACACTGTGGAACACGAATTGGTACTTGAATCGGACCAAGAACCTGCAGTTTGGCAGTCCCTTGGCTCTGAATTTGTCAAATTGTATGCAGTCTTGTCCCGATTGTGTATGCTCAGAGATTAGTAACGTAATTGTTTTAGTCTGTTTGCCTGTCTGGCACTCAAATATAATTTAAAATCATTCCAAACAAGAAACTTACTGTTTTTTACAGACATCATAAAGGACACAAACAGCAGGCACAAATATATAATTTAACGTGTTAAATAAGGTGGTGGAAAAGACGGTGGATGCATCAAAGGCGGCAAACTTCAGAATCTTTTTTTTTTACTCTCCAGCCTTTAAAACCTTTATTTTATTTCAATTGAATGAGACCGCAAGGATTAATTAAAACTTGAACACTGTAGAACACAAATCACCTTCTTGCAACTTCCAAAATCCTCGAGTTTAGCAGTACTTAGACAAAATATTCCACCTTGAGGAGGAGGTAAACAGCCATGTTGAAGCTCTGGCGAAATTATAATTCAATTGAACAGACTGACGAAGTTTGTTCCACAGATGAGAGATAAGAGCGCCAAATGAGCGGAGGTGAGCAGTGAGCTTGCATTTTTGAGGTTTCACAAGAAGTGGGTTAC
>CM068955.1:138944731-138983397 GCA_035128595.1 Eptatretus atami | reverse complement strand
GCTGGAAAAACTCAGGGGGTGGGAAGAACCCGGAGAGGGCAAAGGGTGCAGGACTAGAAAAGAGGCTATCAAAAACAAAAGCCACTGGACTGTCCATGATGTGTGAGTAATTGGCCCCGTGTTTCAGCTTCATCGCAAGAGATTCCAATGATATTGAGGCTCTTTGTCTCCACAACATCAACATGTTAAAGTTGTGAGGCAGGGATGACATCCCAATTCTGGATAAGAATTCTGGCTAAGAAGAGATCAGTACTCCATCAAACTGTGGATGAAAGTTTTGTACATTGTCAGAAGTTTGGATTTCCCAAGTAAAGACTTTGCCCGATGGAGGCCAGTCAGTGGCTTGCTTTGGAGGTCAACTTTGAAAAGTGGTTTGCCCAAGAGTGATCGTTGCTGTTGATGAGGCCCAAACCTTTTTTGGACTTAACTTTTTCCAAGTGGTTTGTTATGGAAGTAGATGAGAGGGTTCATGAGACGGTCGTTTCAGAAACACAGAATGTGAGATTTAGCAGGGTTAGCAATATTTCAGGGCAAGCAGGATATCCTTAGCAGGGTAACTTCCTGTGTTGAAAGCATAGCCTTGAGCCTAGAAGTATGCACACTTACATATGAGCTGTCTAGTTTGGGTTTGAATCCTGACCCAGCTATTAACAATCTCCTTATTGTTTCACAGGCAGGGTGATTGATCACTGTGTATGCCATCCCTTGGTGGGTTGTTAAACTGGATGACCCATCTTCTGACAATGATTGGTTGACGTTAAAGATCCCACGGCATCCTTTTTGAAAAGGAGGCGAGTTAATGCTGGCACCACGAACAAATTCCATATTCCTGCTTTGACTACCATTGGGAAGACAACAGCAAACCAGTGATTGTAATCCTTGCCGTGAGGTTGCTTTTAGAGCATATAATCTGATTTTGGCCAGAGTACAAAAGATCGTTCATTGACATATTCCAAGTGTTTGACCAGTAAATAAGTACAGTTGAATAAATAAAGAATAATATACCATTTTATGTTTTTTTTGTCTGAAAGTGAAAATGGGGAGGGGTAATACAGACAGATTTGAACCTTACTTTTTTTGAACCCCCATTTCTTACTGGATCTACTCCTTACTTTTAGCCTGTAACCACTTTGAAGCACTTAATTGGTACTTTCAGAAGTTCTTTCCAAGGAGATTTATTGGATATTGTTTGTTGTATTTGCAAACACCTATGATGGAAATGTCATGATGGTGTGAATCTCCTTAAATGTCCAACATATTATTTCCTAACATTTGCCCCCTATGTTCTTCTTCTACATGTTTTGAGGGTGTGTAGATAGTGAATTCCGTGTAAGTTTTGTCTGAATTCACCATACTATCACATCGGTGGGATCACATGCGGTGGTTCTGCCAACTGGAAACCTGATGTGTATGTGATAACTTAACCCAAAAGTTTTGTCTGTGTAACTGCAAGATCATACTACATGGGTCCCCATTTGAGGTTGCACTGAATAGTCTTTCCATAAACCTGATGTGTGTGTGATGTACCTTTGATCCCCACAACTTCAGTTGATATGTCTTTGAAATTTAATTCTGTTGATGTATCTTATGCTGCTCAAATCTCAGATTATGATGTTTTTTTATGCTAAGAAGAATTATGACAAGGGCCACCATGAATATGATTGGTGTTAGGTTAATGGTGAGAGTAGTGGTCTTGGGACCCTAAGGTCCTGAGTTCAAATCCTGCTTTCCTGTTGAATGAATAGCAGGCGGGGTTGACTGCTTGTCATCCTTCTGAGTTTGGCAAAATGAGTACGAACTTGCTGGTTATCCTGTGTCGAAGTGGTGATAAGTCCAGGATTGTGCCCAATAGCCAAGGAGACTGCTTAGGCAGCACCAACGCTCTGTGCAGAGTATGGTCCTAATGGATGGATGGATGGCCACCATGATGTCTTTCAAAGCTTGTTTGTCTGTTTGAAAGATATTGGACAAATTATTCTTTATCAAGTTCTGAGATATAATGCAGGTTTTGTATGATGTATGGTCATAGTATAGTTGGTGACCGTGTATATGAAACAAATTACCTTTCTTCCTCCCATGTGCTCACAAATTATTTGTCCTTCAATAACCTCCACTTGTCCTTCCAAACAATTTGTCCATTATTTTAGAGACAACTGCCCTAAAACAAAAACATTCTGCGAATATTACTGGATAATCAGGAAGATCCCATAGACGCTTTGACCAATACTGGAGCTACGAGGGTTGTTGTGGAACAGGATATCATGTCAACATTTAGGTTTGAGGAATAGCAAAAGAAAATCTTGTGGAATTATACTGTATATCTGAGAATGTTACAGCACTCAGATAAACCAAACAGACAGTATAATCACATGAACATTCTCTCTGAAAGAACATTTTCTTAAGTATGATATGGATCGATTGTTCAGGAATATGAGAGTAAAAAGAGATCACGTGATCTAGGCCTGTGCGAAGTGGTGATAACATTTATTACTATACGAGGAGTTTAAATTATTCGCTGTATTGCTGTTATCCAATTGGTTTGAAAGTTTAACCATGATGTCATTCATCCTCCATCATGAAAAAAAATCGATCTGATTGACCTCTTCCAGAATAAACCTTGACCTTTAAGCTTGCTACAATCACCCTCCACCGACGATAATCCATGACAGAGCAAGATCGTGGAAGCAGAGGAGCAATAAGGATTAATACCTTCACTCATTTGAAAGCCGCACGCAAAAAGGGCTGGAAACTAAATAACATTGGGTTGTCACAGGCATGATGGCTTTTAAAATAGCCTTTTCTTGTTTGATTTTTGCCATTGTATATCGGATGTGTTCTCGAGTGTTAGCTCATATATATATATATATATATATATATATATTAAAATATATATATATATATATATATATGTATGTATAGATATACGAGGGACAGTCAATAAGTAACCTTAAAATGGCGATTAAATTTGAGAATGTAACGTGTGTAATTGTAGACGACATATGTTATGTCTGTGGGTAAGAGTCATGCTTTGCTTGTTTTAGATCTGGAAACATTGAGTGCATGACGTCAGTAGAGCAGTTCCAAGATGGCGGCTCCCTTGGAAGCATGCAACAGGGAGGAGCAATGTTCTGTCATTCGTTTATTGGGAAGTGAGGGTGTGAATCCCAGTGAAATACATCACAGAATGAAAACGCAATATGGTGACGCACGCATGTTTATCTCTACAGCAGGTGTACGACTGGGACAGGAAGTTTAAAAGTGGAGTTCTTTCGGTTCGGGTGCGAGTTGTCTGGGCACCTACCTTGCAGACAGACACTTTGCGGAACCCCAGCACGTTGTGAATGATATGGTGTGCTGAACCATGGCTAGTGTTCAATTCAGAGACCACTTCATCCAGCGTAATGCACCAGTTTTCCCTCAGCATGCACTCAACTCCTGCAACCATTTCTGGTGTGTCGGCTGTGTGAGGCCGACCCGAGCGAGCAGCGTCTGCCGCACTAGACATTCCACTTTTAAACTTCCTGTCCCAGTCGTACACCTGCTGCAGCAATAAACATGCATCACCATATTGCGTTTTCATTCTGCGATGGATTTCATTGGGATTCACACCCTCACTTCCCAATAAACGAATGACAGAACATTGCTCCTCCCTGGTGCATGTTTCTAAGGGAGCCGCCATCTTGGAACTGCTCTACTGACGTCATACGCTCAATGTTACCAGATCTAAATCAGGCAAAGCATGACTCTTACCCATAGATATAACATATGTCGTCTACAACTACACACATTACATTCTCGAGTTTATATCACCATTTTAAGGTTACTTATTCACTGCCCCTTGTGTATGAATTCATTCAGTCATATCAACTCGAGTTACTATCGCTACCTTTACCTACAAAGGTGGTTTAGGTATCATTTACAGGCACCTGGCACAGAAAATTGATTTCAGGATTTTCACACTTATTTTTTCATCAGCATATGGAGAGCATGCCTGGTGTTGGCTTAATGGTTATGGTGGTGGGCTTGGGATCCGAGAATCCTGAGTATAAATCCCCCTTGGCTGATGAATTAATACCAGGTGGGGTTGACTCTGCCTGTCATCCTTCCGAGGTTGGCAAAATGAGTGCCAGCTTGCTGGTATCCTGTGTCAGAGTGGCGCCCTGTCCAGGATCGTACCCAAAAGTTAAGGAGAGTGCTTCGGCAGCACCAATGCTCTGCACAGCGTATGGTCCCAATGGATGGATGGTTATGGAAAGCAGCGTTGAGATAATTATTGTGTTGTCTTGAAGGAAGTGACTATTATGCCAATTATATTCATATAAGAAAGCATGTTCATTTTATGTTGGAGAAGCTATTCTCTTGCTTAAATGCCTTTAGAAATGTACCAAAGCATATGGGAACACATTAATGCAAACATGATGTAAACAACAGGTGGGGTAGAGATGCTATTTGCATCAAATATGGCTACCATTATAGATAGGCCTTGATGTTATCATTTGAAGCTCTACTTGAGTTCAAACTGTTACTTCGTGATGTTGAGACAAGATGTGAACATGCACGCTCTGAGCTGTGTCACCGTTCGGCCATCTTTTATACCCAAATGACTGATAGTTATAGACCAATTGTACCTTCCGGTGTAGACATTGTGAGGAGAAGTTTTGCTATGATTTGTACGGTAGAATCTGTTCAAATGCCTTTGAGATTGTGTTATGCTGCCATTCCTGGTGTGGCTTTTTAACGACACAATTCTAAACGCATCAACCAACGAGTGCATAACATTAGCACGTCAGGCAGTGCGATCCCGTTAAGAGAACCTATCTGGGTGTCTTTTTGCCAAAATAGCTAAGTTAACTCTCGACAGTCATCTAAACCTCGCCGCAGAAGCATGGCTGTGCTTAATCTCTACCGGTACTGATCGCATGTGTTACCGTTCATAGACTGAAAAAAATAATTGGGGGCTCGGAGCATGGGCTCAGTAGGTCAAAAAAATTCGTGAATTGAAGTATTTGTAAAAAAATATTTCACTTTTGTGTTCAGACATAAATGTGATATGTTTTGAATTGTGCAGGTGGGAGAGCCAACAGGTATGCACATTTGTCTCTGAGCTGTCTAGTTATCCCAACGCTTTTTGAAAAAAACAACGGGGGGATATTGTTTTTGGCTCCATCTCTGTCTGTCAGTCTGTCTGTTTGTCCGTCATACTATATCCTCCTAAATGGTTGGGCAGAAATTCACAAACTTGGGAGTTATGATCATTACAGCGCAAGAAGCTGAAAGCGCAGTGTCATTTTGGCTGCGCCTCCTGGGGCAGGAGGTCAAATAGTGAAAAATGCAATTATTAGCACATTTTAAAAATTATTTTAACAAGAAGGGCACTCGGTAGAGGGCATACCTCTGCCAGGCTGACTAGTTTACGTTTTGTATCCCACTGATAGGCCGTATCTGGATTCAGACCTTAACTAAAATTTAATCTTGTTGTTCTTGTCACCAAACCAACTCATCCACCAAATTTCGTCTGAATAAGTCCGCAACTTTTTGAGATATCCTGTTCACAAACAAGCAAATAGACAGACAGACAGGGGTGAAACCATAACCTCCATCCACCGTCGGTAGCGGAGGCAATGAAACTTTGTATATGCAATCAACATTGGGGAACGCATGAAATATGTAACAATTTTTCGATTTGACCCAAGACTTAGGGTCACATGGATCAAAAGGAGAAAAGAGAAAGTAAACTCAAAATTTGATGTTGGGTCATTGCTGGTGGAACTTTTTGCCCTCTTTCAATTTTTCTTTAGGTGGGAAGCGTGGATATTTGCGATGCTATGCCATCGACTTTGCTTTAGTTTGGGTTTGAATGCTGACCTAGCTATAAACTGTCACTCTGGTGTTTCACATGCAGGGTGATAAATCAATGTGTGTAGTGTCCCTCTGGTGATCGTTAAACTGGGTGTACCATTTACTAGCATTTGTTGGAAGATGTTGAAGATACCACAGTCTTCTTCTTCGTCTTTCGGCTGCTCCCGTTAGGGGTCGCCACAGCGGATCATCCGTTATGATCCGCATACTGATTTGGCATAGGTTTTACGCCGGATGCCCTTCCTGACGCAACCCTGGTCGCCTCTTATGACACAGGGATAAGGATTGGGTTTCACCATGATTCCAGGCTGCCCTACACCCTCTCATAGCGCAGCCCAGCGCAGAGCACCAGTCCTCAAGCAATCCTCCAACCCAAGCCTCCGAGTAGCCGGATTACTGGCGCACGCCACTACGCCCGGTGTTGAAGATACCACAGTGTCCTTCACAAAGAGTAGGCGAGTTAATGCCTGCACCCTCAACAAATCAAAAATTCCTGCCTGGACTACAGATAGTAGCAACGGTACAAGTCTGCTCTTATTAGAAGTTCCATGACACTGAACTGAATTGCTTGCTATCATGGAGCATGGTTTCTTTCTGAGCACCAGCGTCTACACCGTAAACAAATTGATTGGGTAGCTTGCATGTTTCATGGTAATGGCTTTCTTAGGATACGAAGGGCAACCAATTGGGAATGTTTTGTATTTGCACATCATTCGGTCATGATAATATGAATTGCACCCAGGAAAGGTGTTCGTATCCCGTTCAATAAAGTATCCCTATATTGCAGCTGAAGCTTGGTGGTGGGTTAATGGTTAAGGTGGCTGGCTTAAGATAGTAACATCCTGAATCAAGCCCCCGTGGTGCCATAAACACCACCAGGTGGGTTGACTCAACCAGTGGTGACCTGTCCAGGATTGTATTCCTTACCCAACGAAGTTGCCTTGGATAACTGATGAAACTACCTTCTGGCATGAAAGGGATGGTTATCTATTATTATTATTATTATTATTATTATTATTATTATTATTATATGGGAACTGGTACTTTCCATCTTCTCAAGTGAAGGTTACTATGCCATCTTTTAAGACTACATGGAGAGTAAAGTGGACAAGATAGCTGGCGTAGCAATCTTTGGAACAAGGGAAAGTCAATAATCGATAAAGATCAATTTATTTGTGATTATGCACAATTTACATTTTTTTTCGGGGTGGGGTGGGGGTGAGGGGGGGGGTGACAACACCAAAGCCTCAGCAATCCCCAAACCTAGCTTGACGAATCTGGGACACAGGAGGTCAACCATGCATGGAGATTGATGGCACAACTTAATCATGGTGGTTAATAATGGCCATAATTATGAACTATTTGCACACATTACAAACTGATTTAGCACCAAGGAATAATAACATGGTATTCAAGCAAGTATTCTCCTGTGTTTTTATCCGTTATTAGCAAGGGTGTTTAACCGCTTCAATGCTCACAAAATGCGTGATCTTTAAACCTTCTCTTTCAATCAAAGTGTGCCTGATTTGATTTGCGTCTGACAGCAATCTTTTCACATTACACATACTCTAACTTAAACAGACAGATCAGCGGTGGCAATTCCATCAGTCCATAAACACAAATTATATTGGTGTCTCAAGTAATTAGCAACCTCAGCCTTCATGTGTGACATTGCTTTTTGGCCTAATTATTTCAACGTCTTTCTTTTTCTTTTTTTTCCATCGACACCACCATTCAGCAGCTGCAATCACTCTACCTTGCATGTCAACGCACGCCCACACGTCATTTTACACTGACCATATTCATTTATCGCCTCTTTTAAATATACTTTGTTCAAATCCTTAAAGATTTAACCTGAGATTTTTTTTTTAATAATCCAGCTTGAATAACAATGTGATCTATGACTAAATTTGATCCATCATCATGCGAAGACAGGTGCCAGGTCACATGACTGATAATATAATCTGGTATATAAATTTTGTTGAATAGAAAACACAATAGTCGCTCTGGCAACAACATTTCATTTTTAGCTTCTTGCTTTCAATCATCAATTTGAACGCCAATAGAGTGAGGATGTGAATTCAAAGTGACAATCAAACTTACAAGGATCGGAACTATGACGAGCAGAGCAATGATTTGATTATGCAAGTCCACAACAAGTTGGGCGAAAAAAAAAAAAATCCAAGTTGTTGTGAAACTTCTTGGAGATGAACAGGAAATCATTCCCACGGAAGTGACAAAGATGGGAATGGACTTGGACACCGTTCTCATCTTTGTTACTTCTGAGTGAATGACTGAAAATTCTGAGTGAATGATTCTGAATGAAACAAAAGAAAATAGCTAAGAGAAAATCTCCTTTAAAATTGCCACAAAAGCGTTGACTCAGAAGTGACAAAGATGGGAATGGACTTGGGTCCAAAATTATACGTTCAAACGTGAAACGCAGTTGTGACTTACGAGAGTGGTGCAAAAAACTGTCACATCCCTCTGGGTTGTCACGAGCCATCTTGAGCACACTTTATTAGAACAAAACAAGTTCATATGCTCGATCTCTTTATTTACAGAGCTTTTCAATCACATTTACTTTTAATTTTAGGTCTGAAAACAATGTGCAAAGCAGTTGAGACATGTTGTGTTAATTTGATACGACCGAGAAGTTTGTTCCGACCTGGTTGGAGGTTCCGTTACTATACGAAAAACATTCAATCTTTGGTGTTAGTTGGCAAACGAATCCCACTCATTGCTATGTTTATCAGCAGTGCCAAAAGCAATTGCTGGTGATAATTTGATGCGCTAATTATTAAAAACTGAAGGAAGCACCATAAATTAGGAAATACAAGTAAAGTGTGAAAGTATTTTATTGAACTGTACGTGCGATTTCTCTTTTAAAAATATATTTTTAATCTTGTGGTGAAGTCCTACACAAGCCGTAGTTGGAGAAACGACAAATTGGACAAAATAAAGATGAAGTTTAACAAGTTGGAATAATGTTGCCAATGTGGTATCAAAATAATTATGTGAGTAATCTAAATTTGGAAGCGGTTTATTAATATTCTTACTACTACTACTACTACTACTACTACTCGAATGACCCTTGGGGTTTTCCACCTTGGACGAAATCCTTGTTAATGTTGCATACAGAGAGATCGCTCCATATAAAGGGAGGTGCGCTTTGCACCTCACTTGATATACGGAGCGGTTTCTTTGGATTACATACATTCCATGTTTCAGCCAGTTTTCTTATAGAATTACAGCACCTGAAAAACCGCTATTTTTTCCAAACTTCACTTTTTCGGAGTCCCTAATTTTTGCTATGTCCCTAATTATGCGGCTGTGTGTAACTTTTGAGTCTCAACAGTGTCTCTATTCCTATTTAAAATTTCACGAACTTTCATCCAACAGTTCATAAGTTATGAGCCCTCGCATTTGACAATTTTACAACCAGAGTCAAAATTTTTCTTTGTCAAACATTTTGGGGTTTGCCCCCATAAGCAACAATAGGAGCAATACCCCTGGGTGCTCATCTGGTAGAATAATGTTACTGAGGAGGAAGTCAATGAGGGAAAGAATCAGCAAAATGTACCAACAAACCAATGTTATCGCAAATACAACCACAAAAAATATTTTTGGGGGCAAACACCCACAAAACTTAAGCCATCTTAAGACCAGGATTTTTTAAATCGCATAAACAAATTTTGTTAGATCACAGCTGATGAAGGTTGTAGTAAAGTTTCATCAAAAGTGTGTCGTTTCTGAGAAGAGAACAAAGATATTTGGGTTGGGGGGTACCCCCCTCTACACCCCTTAGACCTCGATTTTTTTTTAATGTCATGAACAAACTTTGGTAGATCATGGGAGATGAAGGTTGTGGGCAAATTTCATCAAAATTGTGTGTGTAGTTTCGGAGAAGAAAGCAAATACATGTTTTGTCCTCCCCCAGTCCGCCCCTGATACCCCGATGTATTTTTTTTAATGCCATGAATAAACATTGGTAGATCATGGGTGTTGAAGGTTGTGATCAAGTTTCAATAAAATTGTTTGTGGTTTTGGAGAAGATAACAACTACCTATTTTGGGGGGCAACCCCCACACCCCTGAAGGAATTTTCAGTCCCTGTGCTAAAGTTGCATACAGAGAAACCAGCTATCTATACATTACTAAAACTCTCATCTTGTATATATGTATGTATGTATGTATGTATTATGGATGTATATATGTTTACGAATTTGGGATTCCATTGCACACAACATACAGGTTCCTTTAGTCAGCTATGTCGATAAGTGCTTGTTCCCTAGATAGCTCACTTTCATTGTTTAAATGTTCAGAAATCGATTAGATGCGCTGCGGATCGATTTAATAGTTAGAACGAACAATGGAGACATCCCTCCCCCTCTTCTGCGAAGAGGAAGAACCCTGCCGTCCCGTGACTCATGATGTCAACAACTCCCTCCCACCCGTGGTTGAGGGGGGGATGGATCACGAGGCATGAGTCATGCTGGGCGTGGAGGGGGGGGGGGAGAAGGATAAGAGGAGATCTTTTCTTTTGTTCGTGGGCAGAGTTGGAGAAGGGAGTTGAGAGAGTAGCCATTCAGGAGACCTTCGGGTCCTGTTTGGCTTGCGTTAGGGTTGAGGCCTTCGGAAGCATTTGCTTCGGCTGGCTCAGTGAGCTTTGGCTGAGGCCTGGCTCGGGAGGAGGCTTTTTGGAGGTTCTTTGCTTTGATGGTTCCGTGAGCTTCGGCTTCTGCTTGGCTCGGGAGAGCTTTTTGCTTCAAGCTGCCCTGTTTGGAAGGAAGTTAAGCCGGTCGCTCGGCTCGAGCTGCGAGTGGTGGCTTTCTTCTTCTTGGTTTGTGGAGCTCTTTGTTCTCCATTTTGGTTCCCGGCTTGGTGCGACTCATCGACCTCTTCTGGAGGTGGTTCCTCGGGGAAGCGACGCATCGACGGGAAGGTTCGGCGCCTCGTCTCATCAGCACGTGTTGAGAAGCGCGGGAGGTGGTTCCTCGGGGAAGCGACGCATCGACGGGAAGGATCGGCACCTCGTCTCACCAGCCCGTGTTGAGAAGCGCGGAGGATTCGCGGGAGCTCGGAAAGGATCGCGGCTCTGCGATTGGATCCAGCTCGCTCTCGCTGGAGCCCGGGTCGAACAACTTGAAGACCACACGAGGTGGAGAGGTTCGAGATAGGCCTTGGGTTTCAGCTCACCTGTCCTCCGAGCTGGAGCTCGTTATTAAAGGCCTCTGCCACCATTTCTTGGGTGTGTGTGTGTGCATACGTGTGTCCGTGGGCCGTCTAATAAGTAGGAACTGCTGTTTAGTGCAAGTGACTGTACATAATAAGTAGACGGTTGTAGTTCTTTTGTCGTGCTTTGTTGCTTGCATAGGTGCATACGTGTTTGCCTTGTTTAATTGCATACGTGCTTTATTATAATAAATGTCCTTGTGTGAATGTAAACCTGTTCGTTGCGTCCATTCCTCATTGAACTGCCCCATCTTGCACTCGGAATATAGTTGGTTTTTAAATAGCCGGTAAAGTGATCGGGTCCGGCGAGGTCTGGCGATAATACCCGCTCGGTTATTCCAGAACGGAACGGACCGCTTAAGCGGTTCGTGTCTCAGCAGGCCTTCGCCGAGTACGGTCCCTCGGTAGGTTACCCGCGCGGTACTTAGTTATATCGATATTCAGCGATTGACCCTATTTCGCGCGGGTAGAATACGGACTGGGCCGTGGTGGATTAAAAACCCACCCGTGACTGGTTTCTGGCGTTGTTCCAGAAAGTCACGACTGGATTGTCCGTTCGGTGGGCGAAGCGACCGCTATTGGTTAGACGCGGTCGTTCGCACGCTGACGGGCGAGAATTCTACAACACTGGTGTCAGGACGTGGGGTACAGATTCATCCCCTCCACACTAAATTAACGGAACCGGATCAAGGGTGTGCGAGGCGACCCTCCGGTTCCATTAATTCCGAGTTTAAATTATTTCCGATACGCAAGATGGCAGTTCAAGGCGAACGGGAGCAGGGGGAATGAATTTAGAAATGTTAGAAATCATGGCTCAGGGCGAAATGACCATGCAGGACATGCCCATTATGCAGTTGAACACCCCCACAACACAATGCAGAGTCCGCAATGGGCGCAGCGGCGGGGGCCGCGGTGTATGACACCCCCCCCTCCCCTCCTCCGTCAAAATCCCTCTCGGTCCCCGGCGGATCCGCGCCCGATAATGGCGAAGCGACTGCCACCGGGCCACCTGACATGGGCCAGCTATTAGAAATATTGCTGGCAAAAATGGCTGGAAACGCACTCGAGGCGAAAAACATAATGAAAACGAATGTGGAAGAGATGAAAAACGAAAATGAAAAAAATGCGGGGTGAGATGCACGCGTGGGCGAGGCCTGCAGGCGGCATAATGGCGATTGCGTGCGACGAGATACGGGCAGTGGAGCACAAAATGGCGGCGCCACGTGCTGGAGTGAACGAGCTGAGGGAGAGTGTGGATTGTGTAGGCCCACAGTGGAGGACAAAATAATACGGGAGACGTGTTGGACGAGACTGCTAACGGCAGAGAGAGTGACGTGACGGAGAGGGAAAAATTAAAAGGGGAGACCGAAACGTGTAAGACGAGACACGAGGTGACGACGGCAGAAATAATAGTGGAGACGAAGGAAACGAACAAGGTGACGGAAACGCAAATAGTCACGCAAACAGAGACACGGGAGATAGAGGATGAATTGGACGGGGTGGAAGAAACTAAAAACGAACACACACAGAGGTAGTGAGGGACCATGAGGGGAGCTCGGGGAATGTGTTGGGACCGATGCAGCAGGCAGGATGGCCTCCTTCAGGAACGAGGGGAGGGACTGTGCCCCCTTGAGGCGATTGCGACGAGGAGAGTCCGGTCGAGCCTTGCGAGGTAGAGGGGCGAGTGCTGCGAACGGGTGTACGCGGAGCTTAGGGGTTATGGAAACCCCGGGACCCCTGTTGGTGGTGCTAATTCCCAGCGTGGTTGTTCCGTTGTGTGTGGTATCGAAATGTGTGTTTTGCGAGTGTGCCGAAATGCGTGCTTTCCAGCACGCATGGTGGTATGAAGCACCGTGTGTGGATGAAACACGGTGTGTGGATGAGGCACCGTGTGTGGATGAAGCACCGTGTGTGGATGAAACACCGCGTGTGGATGAAGCACCGCGTGTGGATGAAGCACCGTGTGTGGATGAAACACCGTGTGTGGATGAGGCACCGTGTGTGGATGAAGCACCGTGTGTGGATGAAACACCGTGTGTGGATGAGGCACCGTGTGTGGTTGAAGCCCGCGTGTGGATGAAACACCGTGTGTGGATGAAACACCGCGTGTGTGAGTAGTATGGTGTGTGTGAGTGAAAGGCGATGTGTGAGAGAGACCGCGTGTGTGAGGTGGCGGTATGAGAGGGAGATGGCGGTTAGCATGCGGGAGACCGCAACCGCATGTCCGAGTGTAATGGTGAGGTGTGTGAGCGTCGTGGCATGCAGGAGTGTGCGCGTTGAATGGCGACGACGACTGCGACAGAGGAGGGACAAAGGCCGAGTAGCGGCCGTAGCTGCATTGGGGACCGTTCCGGGTTTGCACAGCAGCGAGCGCGGGGTCCGTGCTGTGCTACGCACGAGGCCGCCACGTGCGCACCTGCGGGAGTGAAGCCCGGACCGTAAACGCACACGGTGGATTTGCCGATCCAGCGGACGGACAGAAGGTAGGCTGGATAATGGATTTGGACCGGATGGGTTTCTCCAGGCGGGCATGTGTGAGAAGCTCCGACGAGCAGAGCACATGTGTTCGCGTGGGGAACCCCTCGAAACGCGAGGCTTGTTTTTGATGCGCAGGTGAGGTCGTGGCTGCAGGGTTGGAATCCGGCAGAAGGGAAATCCCTGCCGGATTGGTACGTCCGAGGAGGGACGAGATGCGCGAACAGCTGCCATGACGTCACGGGGAAGGAGCGCAGGTTGCGAGTTGCCGCGCTGGTGCACGCATGAAAAAAAAAAGCAAGCCTCGCTTCGGTGAACAGGATTCCCCAGGCAAGGGGTGAAGTCCCCTGTCTAGGAGGCACAGGAACTAATAGTTAGGGGGATGGTTAGCGATAGACCAGCTTCATGGGCAGGGACAAGTCCTCATGGAGCCCGTGGAATGGATTAGTTAGAGGGATTTCAGTTTAGATTTAGGAAATGGGAATTGTTGGATTTTTTTTTGGAGACATGGACAGACATGGAAATGTATAGAGGGGACGTAGCTTAGCTACGTAGAGTAAATTGAACGTGCATGAGAATAAGGGATGACGAGGGAGCAAGAGTTAGTTAGGGGATTTAATTAGGAAGGATGGCAGTATAGAGTGTTGGGTATGAGTTGTGAAATGGAAAGTGTGTGAGGAATGAGTGTGGGACAGCGGGCCCAAGTGTGTGAGTGAGGCGAATGTGGTATGCATGGTGCGAATGACGGTTGGGGGGAGGAGTGATTCCCACCCAAGGGACCCCGGGGTCAGTTTAATGTTAGTTAGTGGGTAGTTAAATTTACTAAAGGAGGTCGTTTTGTTGGTGTCTAGAGAAGCACGAAACCCATTTGGAGGGTGCAAGAGTTCATGGACCGGCTGGGAGCGTGGCTGTGGAAAGGTGAGTTTTGTTTATTGGGCACCCCGGCACCGGAGTAGTCGGCCAGAGTAGGCCAAGGGCCCAAGAAGGTGGGTAGTGTAATGGGCACGGGCGACCCGTCGGAAACGGGACCCGTAGCGCCAGAATGCCACGGGGACAGTGTAGTGGGCACGGGCGACCCTCGGAAAGGGACCCGGGGCATCAACACGCCACGTGGGCATCGGAGGGGGCATTGCCACAGAGGGCAACCCCCCGCGTTGTAGGGAGCAGCTAGGCTCGGAGACAGCCTGCGGGCCTGGGGTGCATGGTTAGAGTTCGGCAGAGGGAGAGTTCCTGCCAGTTGAGCCACGCTGCCCAGCCAGGAAATTGTGCGAGGGCACGAATGAAAATTTGAGGGCAAGGCCCAAATTTATAATGGACACCAACACAGGCGACGGGAATCATGGTTTTTAGAACCGACAGTATAAAAAGTGTGAGGCGTTTTTGGAAAGCCCCGGGGTAGTTCAGGTGTAATAAATGTTAGGGTAGTTAGGAGATGTACCCCTTCGCACCATCCATCCCTTCGCTCGTTGTAGGCCGCTGGACCCACCTTGGTAGATCGCTGAACTCTGAAAAGCCATTCTGAGGCTTTGTGGCCTCGAGACAGGACGCTAGTCTCTCCCTATTCCCTCCAGAGAGGGAACATAGGGGTTGGGAGTAGGCTAGGTGGACATGATAGGCTAGCCGGACAATGACGATAAAGGGGGTTAGGGAGACAATTATAAAAGGGAAATAAAATAATAAAAAGAGGGGCAAAATTTGTTGTTGTTTTGTGGCAAATTAAGGGAGTGGGTATGGACAGAGACAGGCAAAGGCGATAGAGTGGGGGAGACAGTCGGCTAGGTCCGAGCCCGCTTCAGAGCGGCCGGCACCACCGCACTCTCTCCAGACCTGATGGAATCACACCAGAGGCCGGCCAGCTCATTGCCGGCCTGTTGTGCTGCAGCCGCCTGTTCTGCATGGGCTTGCATTGCCATGCCTAGTTTGCCTGCCTCTGCCATGACACCATGCCTGCTAGCCCTTGTTTGCGTTTGCCCCTGTGTCCGTCCATCACCATGTGCGCCAGGACCATCCAGTTTTGCAAGGACTGCCCTGCAGGCAGCCCGTGCATCCATCATGCTCATTTGTATTTTGCGACCGTCTCCATCCATTCCCCTGCATCAATGAACTTTGAAATGACTTTTACCTTCTCCCTTTCACAGATCACAAGTCCTGGGCCATGGTTAAGTAATGGATAAGTTGAGTGAAAATTGTAAATACGTGGAACCTCACCTGCATGTTTGTTTTAGCGCCGGCATTTTAGTTAAGTTTTCCGAATGAGTCTGAGAATTTGTTTAGCTAGTTACGCAGCGCATTAGGTTATTTATTTTTGGGACACGTATAAAGAAATGTCGCACTCAGGGATCCGAAGGTAGAACGTACTAGGGGAAACTTACACATGCTGGTCACACGAAAATTTGATGACTCGGGACGAGTCTGTAAAAAGGGGGGGGGGGGTGGTAGGGGTGTTACGAATTTGGGAATTCGATTGCACACAACATACAGGTTCCTTTAGTCAGCTATGTCGATAAGTGCTTGTTCCCTAGATGGCTCACCTTTCATTGTTTAAATGTTCAGAAATCGATTAGATGCGCTGCGGATCGATTTAATAGTTAGGGAACGAACAATGGAGACATCCCCCCCTCTTCTGCGAAGAGGAAGAACCCTGCCGTCCCGTGACTCATGATGTCAACAACTCCCTCCCACCCGTGGTTGAGCGGGCGATGGATCACGAGGGCATTAGTCAGCCGGGCGTGGAGGAGGGGGCGGAGAAGGATAAGAGGAGATCTTTTCTTTTGTTCGTGGCAGAGTTGGAGAAGGGAGTTGAGAGAGAGCCGTTCAGGAGACCTTCGGGTCCTTTGGCTTGCGTTAGGGTTGAGGCCTTCGGAAGCTTTTTGCTTCGGCTGGCTCAGTGAGCTTCGGCTGAGGCCTGGCTCGGGAGGAGGCTTTTTGGAGGCTCTTTGCTTTGATGGTTCCGTGAGCTTCGGCTTCTGCTTGCTCAGGAGAGCTTTTTGCTTCAAGCTGTCCTGTTTGGAAGGAAGTTAAGCCGGTCGCTCCGCTCGAGCTGCGAGTGGTGGCTTCTTCTTCTTGGTTCATGGAGCTCTTTGTTCTCCATTTTGGTTCCCGGCTTGGTGCGACTCATCAACCTCTTCGTGGAGGTGGTTCCTCGGGGAAGCGACGCATCGACGGGAAGGTTCGGCGCCTCCTCTCACCAGCACGTGTTGAGAAGCGCGGGAGGTGGTTCCTCGGGGAAGCAATGCATCGACGGGAAGGATCGGCGCCTCATCTCACCAGCACGTGTTGAGAAGCGCGGGGAGGATTCGCGGGAGCTCGGGAAGGATCGCGGCTCGGCGATTGGATTCAGCTCGCTCTCGCTGGAGCCCGGGTCCGAACAACTTGAAGACCACACGAGGTGGAGAGGTTTGAGATAGGCTCTGGGTTCCAGCTCACCCGTCCTCCGAGCTGGAGCTCGTTATTAAAGGCCTCTGCCACCATTTCTTGGGTGTGTGTGTGTGCGTACATGTGTCCGTGGCCCGTCTAATAAGTAGGAACTGCTGTTAAGTGCAAGTGACTGTACATAATAAGTAGACGGTTGTAGTTCTTTTGTCGTGCTTTTGTTGCTTGTATAGGTGCATACGTGTTTTGCCTTGTTTAATTGCATACGTGCTTTATTATAATAAATGTCCTTGTGTGAATGTAAACCTGTTCGTTGCGTCCATTCCCTCATTGAACTGCCCCATCTTGCACTTGGATATAGTTGTTTTTAATAGCCGATAATTGAATCGGGTCCGGCGAGGTCTGGCGATAATACCCGCTCGGTTATCCCAGAACGGAACGGACCGCTTAAGCGGTTCGTGTCTCAGCAGGCCTTCGCCGAGGTACGGTCCCTCGGTAGGTTACCCGCGCGGGTACTTAGGTATATCGATATTCGGCGATTGACCCTATTTCGCGCGGGTAGAATACGGACTGGGCCGTGGTGGGATTAAAAACCCACCCGTGACTGGTTTCTGGCGTTGTTCCAGAAAGTCACGACTGGATTGTCCGTTCGGGGCGAAGCGACCGCTATTGGTTAGACGCGGTCGTTCGCACGCCGGCGGGCGGGAAATCTACAACAATATGTTCCTGAAATACAGCCAAAACAGAACACGATAGCGCAAACATTTTAGGGACAACTTACTCACCATTCTCCTGCGGTGTGCAGTATCAAGTTTCATTGAAATCTGGCAACGAAAAAATGATTAAAAAATCATTTCCCGATTCCAAGTACTCTTCAGGAGAATTGCTCAATGCAAACCTCAGCGGTATAGTTCGCTGGAGCTATCTTTTTTTTTTTTCTTGAAATGATTTATTACAAAATCTCAAACATTTAGTATCGACAAAGAACGATTTATTTTTAAGCATAAAATAAACATCGCCATTTTGATCTAATACTTCCATGTTCATTAATAAATAAAATTGTGTTTAGAAGATTACGCACAATAATTTCATCGACTTTCTTTTCTCCGTTTTTTTTTTTTTCACATTGACGCGCAATATCAAGTTTCATTCAAATCGGGCAACACAATTTATTTATTTTTATCTATTCCCGATTCAGTCGAGTACTCTTCGGGATTACTTGATCAATGCAAAAACCTCAGCGGTATAGTTCGCTGGAGCTATCTTTTTTTTCTTGAAATGATTTATTAGAAAATCTCAAACATTTAGTACAGACAAAGAACGATTTATTTTTAAGCATAAAATAAATCGCCATTTTGATCTTTACTTCCGTATTCATTAATAAATAAAATTGTGTTTAGAAGATTACGCACAATAATTTCATCGACTTTCTTTTCTCCGTTTTTTTTTTACATTGACGCACAGTATCAAGTTTCATTCAAATCGGGCAACGAAAAAAATTATTAAAAAATCAATTCCCGGTTCAGTCAAGTACTCTTCGGGATTATTTGATCAATGCAAACAACCTCAGTGGTATAGTTCGCTGTAGCTATCTTTTCTTTTCTTTTCTGAGTGATTTTTTTATCAACCGCTGTCACAACGGGAACCCAACGGGTTCATGGGTCGTCTAGTTCCATATAAAAGGAGGGGTGCTTCGCACTTCCCTTAATTGCTGCAGGAGTCTGCTTCTAACAACACCGCCATTGCATACTTGTACCGCACAAGAACAGAACTCAAGCTCATAGCTAATGAGCAAAAACTAGCAAAAAAACAAAAACTATGGCACTTATGTGGAATTTGTTTTGAAAGCCATTAATTAGACGTAATGGCCAATATATATTCCAAGTTTAAACTAGCCTCAATGTCTCGCCTTTGAAATATGAGCATCAACACATTTCGGATGGATGGACAGACAGATGGACAGACAGACTGAAAGACAGACACCAACATGAATTTCAAGGGTTTTCGTTGAAAACTCAAGAATGTGGAAATGGACATTGCTGAAATTTGGGACATATTACCTCGACATACAAAGGATTTACTAATGAAATTTGCAGCCGATTTCGTCCAGTATAAGCCGAGAAACTAATTTTCAGTCCCTGTGTTAAAGTTCCATTCAGATAAACCATCCCATATAAAGGGAGGGGTGCTTCGCACCTCCCTTGATAGCCACGGCTCCTTTTATAATATAGAATTCACCATCACAGAAATTTAAAAGAATTTTGCAAAAACAGATCATCTCAACTACTGAGCAGGAAGCTTACAACAATTGTAAGCAAATTAATGGCATCCATAATTGCTGGTGACATAAATGCTGTCATCTTTTCAAACAGTCTTATCTTGGACCATCATTTTAGATTCCATCAGTCAGTCAACTATGGACATGCTGCTGATTCTCTCTCAGCCATGGTTAATTGACCAAATCTCAAACAAGGTGACAGTACTGTCTCCCTGCAAATATCTCTGTTTTTTGGTCCAGTCTGACATGCCATGCTTGTGAAACTAACTGCTTGGTAGAAAGGCTGCTTGATACCTTGCTTTCTTAACTTCCTACACTCACACAGTTAATGCTTTGCAATCAATGGGACTCTCTTATTTCCTCTCCCATGGGATTCTGGAATCTCCAAAATAAATGTTTTTGGCCCATTATTTTTCTGAATAAACATAACTGAACTCTGTGATAATGTGTAAAGTAATTTCTTCCTTTTTGCAGATGAATCCATATTGTGTGGCACAGCAGTCCATCTCACTGATAGGCAGACGGCATCTCCTTCACTGTGTGCTGATATGAAATTGATGAGATGCTGATTGGACATAAGAAACATGGCTTTCATTCCTGGGAAGTCTTATTCTGTCACTATGTTAGTATTGTCAAACAAACCCATTGATCTATTTCAAGTCAGCTATTGGAAGAGGTTCAGTCTCTTAAACTTCTGGGCCTCAACATCAGCCATAATCTCTCCTGGGCTCAGCCTATAGCAAAGCTGACTTCCAAATCCAGCCAAGCATTGGGTATCCTCTGTTGTTCCAAGTATTTTTACATGAAAATTCAGAACTACACACAGCCTACAAGACCTTTATCCATAGATCATTGGAATACTCGTCTCCCATATCAGCTAGCACTTCAGTATCACATCTGTCCTTCCTGGGTTTGGTGGAATCTCTATCTCTCAACATCATTCACATCTCCTCTGATGAGGCTGAAGCACAATAATGGCCTGCTGCTCTCATATCGCAGGCAAGTTGGTGGCCTGTTTTTCCTTTAATGGCCTCTCCTCCACTCTAGCTCCCTATTCTCTCTCAGCCAACATGGTATATAATAAAACTCCTAATGGTTCAACATCTGAGAGATATTAAACCACCAGATTTACCCCATAAGCACTTATTATTCAAGTGATAACATTTGTTTATGACCTCTGACTCGGTACCCTCCCATAACTGCGTTCCACTCAGAACGATCAACGCAAGTCAGGATCGCATTTCTTTCCATGTCACAGTCAGAGGCTAAACAAAAGCCAACAATCTAAATTCCAATTTTAAGGATTTCTCCAGGATACTCTATCCAGTAATTGCATTGTGTTGGGATGTAAGATTGCTTCAAATGCTCATTTCTCTTGCAATGTTGCTTCTTGGACACTACATATCCAAAAAAATCCTGTGACTTTGTTTTGCTTCCAGTGTTCTTTTTCACCTATTATATTTTTCAAATTCAATATTATTATTTAATTTTACAAAACCTATTGTCAAAAAAAATCTTCTTGCTCACATGTGGTAGGAATGGAAGTAAAAATGCTTTCAGAATGGAATGTTTTTCAAGTAATCGGAGCAAGTTTCCTTGCAATAAACCTCGAGTGTGATGCTAAATAAATGCTGAGTGTGATTATTTGATGTTCATCAAATGCCTATAACTATGGAAGTATTAATTTTATTATTTTGCTCAAAAGCTTGCAGTGGGCATCTCTGTAAACAATTTGTTATTTTAGTTACTGGTTTCTGTTATTATGGTCTCATTGTGACGAATGATGTGTTTCCTTCTTATATAACTGGTGAGAGAAGGACTGAGTGAAGTTGAAACATTCAAAAAGGCGAAGACCACAAAATCACAACTAACTGGAAATTTAGTCTCAGAACATTAGATGTATGACTTTTTGGCCAGAGAATGGCCTTCGTCTGGGGTGAAGGGGGTGGAGCAAATGGGAGTGAGCAGAGCATAGGGAAGAATGTTGAACAGCGTAATAAAACAGGGAAGGGCAGAAGAGAAGGGTTGAAAAAGGGGATGAGGGTAGAGTGACGTGGAATGGGCGAGTTAAATGTCTGCAAGACTTACAACATCATTGTATAGACATCTTTAAACCCCACGAGAACCCTATTTGGAATGTGTGAGGACCCTTTTTGAAAATAGTCAGACTTCATGAGGATAATATATGGACGTCAGACTTCATGAGGAGAAGTCAAGATGGCGAGAAGCTGTTGAAAGCATCAATTTTACCCACTCAAGCTGCAAAGCCTGGCAGCTGAACAATCGTCTAACTGGGAGAACAGCAAAACGACAACTCTCCCCTGTTACTCCGGATTTAATTGCCAGTACACTTGTTAACAATGGCAAATTTCTGCATCCGAATGGATAAAGCTTTCTCCTGCAATGCCAAGTCCAAACTTCAGCAGATTAGGCACTCACCATCTGTTGATCTTGGCCTCACCAAAAGAGTGTTTCACCTGAGCAACTAGGATGCCGATCGACAATTACAAGTTCGATTGAATGGTACTCCAATTCCTTTTACCAAGACACCGACCTACCTTGGTATTAAGTTGGACAGGGACCTTACTTTCCGCAACCATGCTGAGGATGTGGCTGGAAAAACGGCAGTAATGGTCAACCTGCAAAGGAAACTAGCAGGCCATAACTGGGGAGCAGATTTAATAACCCTACATTCCACCACACGGGCATTGGTGAAGGCTCCAGCAGAATACTGTGTTTATGCTTGGGATAGAAGCATGCACACAAGGAAACTGGATGTCCATCTCAATTCTACCCTAAGAGGCATCCATGGCTGCGTCAGACCGACACATACCCACCACCTACCTCTTCTCGCTGGCATCCCGCCTCACCACCTAAGGCGAAAAGCAGCAACCAGCCATGCTGCACTTAATGCTTCTGACTCTGAAGTTCATCCTCTCTACAACAAGATGCACAAATCACTGCAAACTCAACGATTCAAGAGTCAGAAAATCTTTCAGCAGGGCAGCCTAGTCTTTCATCGAGGCCGACAACTCAGAAGCAGACAACAGTAGCTACTCTCAGAATGGAAAAGGAGGCAACCTTAAGGCAGACTGCAGCATCTGCCACCCATTTCTACCTCTCCATCTGGCTGCAGACTTTCAAGAAAGGGCGGGTGCTGCCTGAACAGACTGCATATAGGCATTTGACGCTTTAAGGCTTCCATGCATACCTGGAATCTGGCTACTCCAGGATGCAAGCATTCTTCCATTAACACCTTCCTCGTTAAACTCCCAAAATCCATGCTGACCACACACCTCCATTCGGTTATTCTTATTTTATCTTGTTTGAGGAATCGCTTTCCTCAATATGTTCATTCGCACTCTCCCCTCCAGAGCTTCATACCTATGGTGCAGAACCATCTCATGCATGTAATCCCCCATCCTTACCCAAAATATTTTCTTCCTCCATTAATCCCAGCTAACACAACCCTCTTACTTGCTGGTTACTGTTTCCTTTCATCCTTTATCTGTTCTTTTCCTGTTCGTCCATTCCCCTGCTTGTTGTGTCCCACTGTTACCCCACAGCTGCACTGTCAGTCCATTGCCTTTTATACTCTCCTTGAACTCACTTTTCCATGACCCTTGAAATATAAAGTTTTCCTCTTGATTAGAGAAAGTACGAGAATCTCCATTTTGGATGTTATTGATTTCATTGTCACAAATACTGTATTATCGCATGCGGGAAACATTGCAAATGTTGACATGTATTCATTTAAGTGTTTAACACTCTGAGGACCCTCCGCGTCGTGAAATTCAGGTGCGATCCTCAATTACATAAAACCAAGAATACTCAAGCAAATTTCAATTAACAAACTCATTTTCACCTGTTGAAGAATAACAAGAGCAAAGCTTTCAGATTTATTTTACTGAAGCAGTTTTGACCCAAAGGTTTCACTTATCGAGGCAGTATTTTAATTTTGCAAACGACATATTTATTTGTGGTTCATTTTTGATCGACAAAGCATCATGAACGATTTTTGTAAATTTATCATTGTTGCCTGAAGTCTCCTTAAAACATGTAGGTGTGCTTGTAAGTGTAAAAAGAGGACTTTTCACTTCTACAACTGGAGTATTATTGTGCAAATAGTATAGCACATAAAATAGTGAAAATAAATTATTTTAAGATAACTCATTCGAGGCTAGGCTCATGGAGGCTCGGCCAAATCTAGGCTCATGGAGGAGCTAATCGAAAGAGAGTGTCATATTCACAGACTGATAGAGCATCAAAGGAAAACAGACACCAAAACAATGTGCATGAATGGAGGATGAACAGCAGAAAGGAATGAGGCAGTGGGGAATTGAGAGGGTCAGTAAGAGTAGAAGAGAGCAGTGGTCGGTAATGTAGAAGCGGCTACAGGTGGTAAAACAAATAAATGACCACTGACCTGTTTGCGATGAGAGTGCAACAGTCCTTGACTTTGCCTCTCCATGGGAGATGCCATTGATGTGGACAGCTTATTGCTCCACAGAATCCAGGAGCTACAGTTGTGAAGCCGGAACACCAGCCCTTAGGAGAAAGAGTTATAAATCAAGCAGCTACTGACAAATATTTTATAGGTGTGATAAGTTCTTATTGTATCAATGGAGGGCTTAGCCATTATAAGATGCCTAGTCTGTGGCAAGCTTTGGAGGCCAGCTTTGATAGATGCTCTGCTTAGGACAGGTCATATTGATGATGAAGCCCAGAAGTTCAAGAAAATTGGCCCATTACAGTAATTGTTCATGGAAATAAAGAGGTTAATTTGTTCGACAATCGTTCCAGATAAACAATATTATAATGTGATAATAATTTGGATTAAATGGCATGTTGCAAATATCGAAATGAAGTCTGAGATTTTGCACTTTAGCAGAAAAGTTAGCAGCTCCCGGCAGCCTGTCCATGGCGCATAAGGTTGTACAGCATAATGTAGCATTATTTTCCTAGAGGGTTTATTTCAGCGTGTCAGGTAGGTCATTGATGGCTGTGAGGAACTGGACCCAGTCCAACATACTGCCTTTGTCCACTTCAGATTTTACTGGAAGAGATAAGAAAGAATTTGCTTGATAGCTATGTGCTGACAGAATGAGTGGAGGAAGTCAGTCGGCGAGGAATGAAGGTGGTGGGCCTTGTATTTCCCAGGCAGAAAGATTGGCAAGCAGAGCTGGGTGCCTGATTGTGTGATTGCCTGAGATATGCCCGGAAACACAGCTCTTTCATTTAGTGTGTGATCCAGGACCTGTATTTATTGTTAACGGAGAAACAGCAGCATGTCTAGAGTTGAGTTAAGTCGACATTTTTTTTTAATGCAAATAGCATTTATTTTGAAATTTTTGTGTCTGCCGTCTTGGTTCTGCCATTTTTTTTGCAATCTGTTGAACATATTATATTTATTTTGTCAGAAAGTAATAGTGGATTGCATTATTGGCATCAGTGGCCCTTCAAGAAGCAAGAAGATTGTGTTAGATGCCATGAAAATTTCTCATTGGTGAAATTTTTGTTTGTGAATCTGGCTGAAAGCTAATTTGAGAAAAGGTTTTCTCCACTTTGGCATTTTAGTCCAAATCAACATCATTAAATATAAAAACGAACAAACAGTTTCACTGCACATTGCACCATTTCGGCTGGAAGCAACTGGTGTCCAGCATGAATTTTGCTCTGAAAGCAAACCACCTATCCAAGTTTATGGCTATTAAAATCAGAAGTGAGTGAATTAAATTATTATTTCGGATTCGTTGGTAAACCACACTCACTCTACTATATACAATGCCAATCATGTTATCTGCATTTGTTTTTGCATTAAATATTCTCCCATAAAGTTAACATTCTCATTGGTCACAGTTTCTGAAAGCCATGTGACAATAGCATTAACAGTGTTATGTGCCAGTAATATCAGCAATTCATGTTAAAAAGTGTGTGTGTGTGTGTGTGTGTGTGTGTGTGTGTGTGTGTGTGTGTGTGTGTGTGTGTGTGTGTGTGTGTGGTCATGAGTGTTAAAATCTCCACGAGGTTCTTCTTCAGATTCCAAGATCTTTTCACTTCATTTTTGTGATCTTGGTGTTTGGACATCTTGATTTCTGCATTGTTCATTTCAAAATCACTGGTATTAACACCTCAGTTAGCAAGGCCTTCTCTTTTAATTTTGCACCTAAGTGCTATGTCTGGTCACAATGCTTTGTTTTCTATGTTCATGCTGGATGGGATCTTCAGGTCATACCTGAGTATTATGTCCTTGTTTTCAATGAACGCTTTTAGTTCATGTTTCCATGAGTTTTCTAAAACTGGAATATTGAATTTTTTGCAGATGTGCCAGTGGATTACTCCAGACACTTTGTTGTACCTTTGTGTGATGATCAGGTGCGAGGTGAGGTCTCTCTGCTGCAGGTGGGCATCGAGTCTCCATGTGATGTGTGATGGAGTGTTTGACTGCCACATCACAGTACACTGGTCGAGTTATGCTGGGGTATTCATGAAGGATGGTACTAAATCATGAGGTGTTGGTACCCTTCACAGACATCGGACTGATGGTGGATGCTTGTGAACTGATCCCTCGCACAGTAATGTTGGTAGTGGTGTTAATAACTTGATGATGTTTGACATCCACTCACAAGCCAGACTGATTGAGAAAGTCAGCTCCGACTAACGCAGGGACGCAGGTAACGCAGGGACGCAGGTAACGCAGGGACGCAGGTAACGCAGGGACGATAAATACCCAGCGAAAAACTCAACGCAGTCCCAGATCCAGCGTTAAAGATCTCTCTCCATCAGTGTCAATAGGTGAGTAGTTAACTGCATGAAGCTGGGGGGCATTGTTGTTCAACCAAGTCTTGTTTTCTGTCATGTATGACAATATGCTCACTTCAGCCCCAGTATGAAATAGGATGCATGTGCCCATGTTCTTGTCAGTACCGTAGAAAAGGCGATTCTCACTGTGACTGGCATAGCTTGTCGCCCTAGCTGCCTGTCCCACCGTTTCCCTGTGTGGTGGAAGGGGCTTCTTGAATGAACATGGCGGCACACACTTCTGGGCTGCCGTATCCTAACTCCAATGGTACCAACATTATGCAACTTCACACCCGGAACGAGGGCGACTATGACTCCAGCTCTGGCCATGCTCTTTGCTTTGGGCCCGATCACGAGAAAAAAAAAACCCATGCTCTTCCTGCAGGGACAAATGAGCACCTGCAATTGTGCCATGAGCTGTTTGACAGTGGACTGCAAATCCTGGATGACCGAATGATCCGATTTTGTACCAAGTGGCTGGCTTGTAGCAGCAGTGATGGAGAGTGTGAGTGCTGCTACTTCCACAATCTTGTCAACGATCTCAGCGACTTATTTGATGGTAATGGACAGGTTGAGTTGAGCATTGTTGGGTAAGCACTGCAAGAAGAGCTATTTCAAAATGTTATCTTCCAGCTTGGCATCACTCAAAAGCTTCCTCATCCTCCAAAGAAACTGCGATGGTTTTCTCTCTCCCAGCTCTTCTGAGATGAGAATCTGGTGTAAGTGTTTCTGCAAAGACACGGAAGTATGTCATATGAGCTCAGTCTTGAGCTAATCATATCTGGCAGTCCTTGGCAGGTTGATAATAAAATTTCTGACCTCTTGTGCAATTTCTGGTTGCAGGGAGACAACGATACAAGCAAATTTGGTATCCTATATTGTGATCTTTCGAGTCAGGAACTGTGCTTCCACCTGCATGAACCATTGGGCCAAAAGTGAGAGTTTCAGTCCAATCGACGTGACTGTGGAAGGTGATGTGGCTTCTGTAGACATGCCATCTGCAGGTTTGTGTTCCTTGGAATCAGACATCATGTTTGGTAATCCAAAATATAGACTATTCCATATGTGCAGAAACTCTTGGTCTAAATCACTGTTTCACTATCACATCAGGGTCACCAATGTCGAAATCAGGTATAAATGAATTTATACTCCTGGTCATACAGTGGCGAGACGAATGCAGGCAGTCCCATGGTCTAAGATACGTTTTGTGAATGTAACATTATGCTCCACAAATGGAGGGGAACAAGAACAATTCACTGAGATCCATCAGCAGCAAAAGCTCCTCAACTCTGCGCCGGAGGCTTTTGGTGCGAATACATTTCGCAAAGTGTTGAGTTTCAGCTCATGATCTGGTGTTGCATGTGTGTGGATGAGCACGTGTGTGCGCTTGTTGTTGTTTTTGTGTTTCCGAGGCATGAACACGGCTAGTTTCATGTCTGGGTTGGGCATGATGAGGTGTTGGTTGTGTGAGTGTTGGAGTTCTCATTGGGTGTTGTGCACATGGGGATGTGGTGTTTGGGATTGAGTGTTGCTTGTTGCTCACCTTATCCAGCTGCTTGCACCATCCAGGTTTTTCCATTTGCATCAGAGGTGTGTATTGTGTGAGTATGTCCACCATCTCCCCAGTTTGACCACCCTCCTGGCTCTTCACGTGCCATGCTTCCAAAATCAACCTGTGGTGTTTGTTGGACATTGTGTCTAGGACACGGGTCCCATCAAAGTCAAATTTTGGCCAAATTGCAGGCAATATAATATCGCTGACTGGGTCACCTTTCCAAGCCTAATTGTTCCATCATGCTCATCTAGCCTTTGTTTCAAATTTATTCCAGCTTCACCAATGTCAAATTCGTCACAGTCTTTACATGATAAACTACTCCAGGTTTATGACCAGTTGGTATTGGGTCCTTTAGTTTTGAAATGACATCACGGATGGTGCGTAGTGGCTTGTGGGCTATGCCAATCCGTGCACCACATACTATCCTGCCAATCCCTTCAGAAAGGCCTGCGTAGTATGGCTGTACCCATAAACTGGTGCCCAAGTGTGTCTGACTCCTTCTGTTCTGTCCTTTTGGGTTCTTCCAAGGTGGGGAGTATCCCCTTGTTGTTCCCATTTTTGAGCAGGACTCCCCTAAATAATCTGATTTCTTTTATTGCCTCGGCTTTGGAAGATGACACCACCCTTGCCCGAGCTGCTAAGGTCCGTGCTACACTGTGTTTGTGGGACATTGGGTTACAAGAGTTAAAATCCAGTAATCTGCTGGTGTGGGTTGGTTTCCTGTAAACCAAAGTCTTCAGGGAGCCGTCAGGTTTACGGTGAACCTCCACATCCAAAAAGGCCAATTTGCTTTTTTTTCAATTTTGATTGTGAAGTTAATGCTGGGGAATACCCGGCCAAGTTGTCCCAATAGGTGGTCTACCATGTCTCTATGCACAATGGTGAAGGTGTCATCCACATATCTGTTCTAGTATCGTGGGAGCCAATTCTCATGAGACTCAAATATCTTTTGTTTGAGTTCCTCCATCACCAAATTAGCCACAACAGCAGAGACCGGTGAACCCATAGCTGTGCCAAATATTTGTCAGTAGTGTGCACCGTCATGGTTAAGAATAGTGGTGAATTTGTTGAAAGGAGAAGAGAGGTTAGAATCCAAGATGATGAGACGACGGTATCTTTCGATGTGGTTTCTCTTCTCACCAACATCCCAGTCCATCTAGTGGTAAGCATCACACTAGACCAGTTGAAACATTCAAACAATTGGAAAATGGCTTGTCAAAACAGCCAACTTACACCTGAGGATGTTGCGAGCTTGCTCGAGATGTGTGTGAACAGCACGACCTTCATTTATCGTGGGCTAGACTAGACATACACATCCACGGTGTCAGCCTCACAGGCAAATCGTGGGCGAGACAGACAGAAAAACAAACAAACAACATTAACATTGGATTATCTAGGATAATGCAAGCTTTATCACAAAATTACACACTTCTATGTGCATTTTAGCTTGGCCAAAAGAGTAACCACATATTACAGGTTTTACTATATTTCAAATTGTCAATGAGTTCCATAACACACAATGTGCCATAAAGTACCATAAGCACTGATGAATATTTATATTTTGCTCCATTTCCCAAACAAAATTCTCCCAAGAGAAGGGAGTAAAATAGACAAAGGAAAACCTAAACTGGTGAACAGTGAGAAAGGCATCACACTAAGCTGTCTCGGAGTGTGCAATCCCAAGCACCCCACGCAGACAGCCCATGACAGGTTCATTATCGTGATAGCCCGTTCTCAACAGAAATGCTGTTTTTGGAAATTCCCATGACAATTAGGACATTGTTTTCAGACGCAGAAATACTTTTGCATGCAAGGAGGTGTTGATCATAAAATAGTAGCACAAAATTATCTTAAAATACATGTTTTTGTGGCTTCGAGTTTAGAAGCATTTTAATCCTCAGCAGGAAATTCTTCAAAAATAAAATGAAACACTTTCTATCTTAACAAGATGACGCTGATTAGTACTTGAGCGTCATTGGTCTTGTTAATAGATCAAGTAGGTCACCTTCCAAAAAGGACTTTAACGGAGAAATGATGATCAATGTACGTTGATCACAAGATCTTCCGTTTGTAATAGAATACCACGAGAGATGCACAACCACAACGGGGTTATAAAGCAGAGTTAATTATACTATATGATTTGAAAATAATAAAACCCTCAAATTCATCTCCATTACCTCCCTCTGAATTGCTGTAATGAGATTGTTTTGTGCACCTTATCACTAATCTACCTGGCCTGTCACACATCATCAACGCTTGCAGGATGTCCAAGTATGAACTGACCAAATGTCAAACGTAGCCAAATTTAATTAATAAAAAAGCTTTTCATCAAATACGTTTATAAACGAGATGTCCAACCAAAATGATGGCTAATTTCACCAAGGCCAGAGAAACTTGCGGTGGTGGATGAGCCTGTAGTCTGTTCATGAGTCGTGAAGGCTTCAAGGCAAGAATTGATTCTGGATGGGATGTCACTCCATCATCGGCTGTGGAAATTTCTGTTGAGCAGCAGCTGGAATCAAACCTACACAAGTGCAAGGACAATGTGACAAGGCCTTACTCACTCAACCACAAAGCCGCTCAGAAAATACTGCGGAATTTACTAAATACAGTTATGTGATTATTTGACGAATACGAGACTGTAGAAAGATTCGCACAACCATGCTAGTCATTTATTTTGGAGTATATTTTAAACCCCATGCAGTGATAAAACACCTTAATTCCATCTTGCCCTTCCGATAAAAGGATTCTATTTTACAAAAATTAAATCATTACTTTCAGATCATTGATATAATTATCTATTTTTTTTTTATTGGTAAATGGATTTTGTTTCATATGAAAAGAATGAAAATCATACTATAATGGAGCGATGGTGTATATATGTATGCGTGTATGTCTATATTTTAACGTGAAAGTGGTGGGGTATCCATAGCTGGACTGTACAAGTGTAACATGGCTCGTGTGTTTCGAGTAGGTGAGATTGCCATGTTCCAGGGACCTGTCAGAGTAAGTCGTTTTGTTACATGTAGTACAGTCAAAATGTCGGATGACCTCCCACAAATTGTAACAAAAGCAAACTCAACAGATTTTCATTCCTGGATATGTCCTCAGTGACAGAAAAAAGTCCTAAGGGATCCTTCCGGGGGGAAGTCCTGAAATCATGGAAATCCAATATGGCCGCCACCCGGCTTCGGGGAAAATGAGAAATGTAAAGATTGATATTTTAATATGTAAATATATGTTTTTCTGCATTTAATTGTTTCTAGTTATGGTCAGTATATTTATATAACAAGAATAAATATAAAAAAATGAAATGTATTGAGGGTAAAATAAAAAATTATAGCTTTTTTGTCCAAAAATGTCAATTTTTTGTCCCGAAAAAAAATATATTTACCTGATACTGATTTGGCTCTGGACCAAAAAAAAATAAAAATGTTGAAGACACAAGATGAAATCAAGTCTATGGCAATACAATATAATTATGTAAATCATTGAAACATGACAAAATTCACAATTCCACTCGGGGCAATCACATCTGCCTGACAAAGGTTTCGAAATGAAAATGAAAATTCGCATTAAACTCAGAAACTACATCCATTATAAACTTACTATACATGTTGAGAAAATCAAGCGTATTAAAGTTAGAATCGACAATGTCGTCATCATCCTCATCATTGTCACATGAGTGTTTGTGCAGCCAGAGCCCTGCAGTTTCCACAAGCTGGAGTGCACTCAATGTTGTGCTTCTTGCATGTGCATCTCATGATGCTACATTCAGCCTGCAGTTGCACCTAATGATAGTAACATCTTTTCAGGAGCTGAGCTATTGATGTCTGAAGTGGCACAAAACCCTCGTCACACTTCTGCCAACCCCAGTCTGTTGGAAGAAGTTCATCAGCACATCCCTTCCATTCTTGGACTTGCAGATACACGCGCAGGCTGTGATACTTTGCTGCTTCTGATTGGTGGGGTAACGTCTGTGGTTGCACGTGAGAGAGCTCCAAGCCACCTTGCCCAGTACCGCTGATACCGGAGGGTGTCCAGGTTCAGTTGACTTTCCGTTGTAGATTATCACCAATGTTTTTTCTCCTGCATCTGCCACATCACATACGGAAGCTGGATATGTATCAAAACCTTGGTCTGCTCACAGAATGTGTTGTTTGCTTTGAACTTTGAGGAAGCTCCCTTTCCAATCCCATGAAGAAGAGATGTCGTGTCGCACCCAAGAACTGCATGTAGAAACAGTATGTGCTTGCATATGTCTGTACCAATCATTTTCTTTGTAGCCTTATGTTCCAGATGGGAGGCTTCTTCGTGTTCTTCTTTGGCTCGGGACAAAAGAAGAGGTCATGGGATTCTAAGCTTGCATTGTAGCATAGGAGGACGAGAGGTCTCTGTCATCACCAACTAACACAGTGTTGGTGACAGTAGCAGACTGTACGGCCTTCAGTACAATCAGGAGATCAGCATCCCCTGAGGCATGGTGTGTCTCACAGTCTTCTTCTGAAGCTCTTCACTCAACATAAAAAATGAACGCTGTTTATTCTGCCTATTGGCAAAAAACTGTTCCTTCTTCATTGTGAGACGCATGTCAGCTCTAAATGTCACAGTAGTCAGCATTCCCTTTAGACCGTTCTGGTGTGTCATGTCCTTCGTGTTGGTACTCTCATAACCATCAAACATGACTATGGCATCTCCGTACTTCTTCGTTACATAATCAGTGTACTGGTGGCATATGTCTCTGTATTGTAGATCACGAGACCATGGAATGCGTTGAACAAGTGCCCGCCATCCAAAAACATAATGTTGCCCATCATTGGGATATCGGCTGGGACATCGGATCTCAAGAAGATCCCAGATGGCATCAGCAAAGACTGGCTTGTGTGCTTCTCTGAGCTGAAGAGAGGAATCAAAAGAGGGCTGGTGGATAGCTGCACAGTTCATATTGAAGGCCGACTCCAGTTCTTCTGCTGTCTGTGCAACAGTGATCAGTCTCTGGGAGAGGAGTTGTGGGTCAACCTGGACTTGCTCTCCATCATCTGACAGATAAGACTTCATGCCGAGGGTGGCACTTTCTTCTCTTAAATGTGTACTCGGCAGGTGTTTTCCCATCCATAGATTTCAATATTTTGGCTCCTACAGCATGTGCTGTATCGACGTTGACGGTGGGGTGTGCATGAACTCCAGTGGCAATGTTCCTCAGACGTGGATCACTACTGAACGGATTCCGTTCCTGTAAATACTGAAGAGCTGATAGTGTGTCCTTCCAGTCACGAGATTGTCTTGCCTTGGTCATGTCCTTCTTCTGCTCTCCAGTGTTGTAGTTCACACCTGTGAGCTCCTGCATTGCCTGGTTTATTTCTGCACAGGCAGGCATTGATAGTAGCCATACCAGCCGTTGTTGCTCTGTGATTCCTCACCCTCATGTGAGCCCCCGCTGGTCTTCAAACTTCTCATCAGAACTTGTTCGATGATCAGGTCAGATGAAAGACCTGCCCACAGGCGATCACTTCGTCGAACCACATGGAACCCCTCATCAAAACGTTGTTGGACATTAGGATGTTGAGTTTTGAGGTTGGACATCTGCTGCAGATAAACCTCATAGATTTGGCATACAGGTTGTGGCCCGAGGCTTCCAGGTAAGGCAGCATTTCCTGGATGGCCTGTAGATGTAGTGCCCAGTTCCCAGTGCGCTCTGCCCGATGTATTTGCGTAGAATGTCTAGCATGTCCATATACTGAACCCAGAGTGCTGAAGTTCTAGAAGATATCTTTGCAGACTCGGCATGCTTCTGAAGGTGGTCTTTGATTCGTTTCAGACGTCAGACTTTGCATACTTCTTCCACAGACTGGGGTTGGCAGAAGTGTGACGAGGGTTTTGTGCCACTTCAGACATCAATAGCTCCAGCTCCTGAAAAGATGTTACATATCATTAGGTGCAACTGCCAGGCTGAGTGTAGCACCATGAGATGCACATGCAAGAAGCACAACATTGAGTGCACTCCAGCTGGTGGAAACTGCAGGGCTCTGGCTGCACAAACACTCCAAGTGACAATGATGAGGATGATGACGACATTGTCGAGTTCTAACTTTAATACGCTTGATTTTTCTCAACATGTATAGTAAGTTTATAATGGATGTAGTTTCTGAGTTTAATGCGAATTTTCATTTTCATTTCGAAACCTTCGTCAGGCAGGTGTGATTGCCCGAGTGGAATTGTGAATTTTGTCATGTTTCAATGATTTACATAATTATATTGTATTGCCATGGACTTGATTTCATCTTGTGTCTCAACGTTTCTTTTTTTTTTTGTCCAGGAGCCAAAATCAGTATCAGGTAAATTTTTTTTTTTCGGACAAAAAACTGACATTTTTGGACAAAAAAGTATAATTTTTTATTTTACCCTCAATACATTCACTTTTTTATAATTATTCTTGTATATCAATATACTGACCATAACTAGAAACAATTAGAATGCAGAAAAACATATATTTACATATTAAAATATCAACTTTACAATCTTCCATTTTCCCCGAAGCCGGTGGCGGCCATATTGGATTTCCATGATTTCAGGACTTTCCCCCCCCCCTCCCGGAGGATCCCTTAGGACTTTTTTCTGCTCACTGAGGACATATCCAGGAATAAATCTGTTGAGTTTGCTTTTGTTCAATTTGTGGGAGGGTTGACCAAATATTTCTGCTAAAATGCCTGTACTTATGTGACGCTGAGAGGCAGGCATAAAACTAAATTTATAGTCAGGCTAATATTGTATGCGTAAACACAAGTTGTTTGTGGTAGGGACCAGGTGAGGACATTACATCACAAAAGGCACATGTGTTATACGTGTGCAAGAAGGCCATCATGTCTGTCTGGCCAGTGTGTTCCAGCCACGGTGTCATAATGCACTGTTGGGCTGAGAATAAAGGAAATGTGTATTTTTATTGGGGCCGCCCCATGGGTGGGACGGTCTGAAAGAGGACTCTGCTCAAGGAGAAGAAGAAGCATGCAGGGAAGTGACATTGGAGATAGAGGAGAAAACGGAAACTCCAGAACTTCTGGGGAAAGAGAAGGTCAAAGTAGAGCTGAGAGGACAGACACCAGAGCTCCAGGTGTGCGGGAGAGGAGGGTCACAAGGGCTGGTTCAGGGTGCAAGTCCTGAGGTGCTGATCATCATTGGTTTACTTCGTCACTGGTTTACTTTGTCACTGACTTATTTCATCACTGGCTTCCAGAACCATGTGCATCATACCCATCCACCCTGCACATCATAGTCAAAGGAAAGTCCTTACCTGCAATTTAAATGTTTGTACAAGGGTGATCTGAGGCACCGAGTGTGGTTTCGGTTTAATATATTTTTATTTCATCATTAATGTATACAAGTTGAATATTCCCTTCTACCTGCTCGTGTCTGTTGATTTTCTTGGACTGTTCCAAACTTCTTGTCTCGTCAACCTTTACCCCCATATTCATCAAGAAACGTGTTCGATTCATCTGCCTCATGGGTGTGCCATCAATTTTGGCTCTTTTTGGTGACCTTTTTTTTTCTTTTTTTGGTGGTAAAGAGTAATAATTGAATGCAATGTAGTGGAAGACAGAAACCATTTGGCCATTTCCTGGGACAAAGGATCCTGGCGCTGAGGCACATCATGTTGGTGAGCCTCAGACGTGACAATATATATGTAGCCGAAAATTCAGGGATTGCATTTTTCATAAATTCAAATGATTACATGACTACTTTTGGGAAACTTAAGCTACAATTAAAATGTAAAGGTATATGTGCACACAAAACCATTTATTTTGAAACTAATTAAGTAATGTAACTATTTTACCGCTCATCGTAGATGGGCACTTCAGCTAGTATTAAAAACATGCTCATGTGAAACCAAAAGTAGAGGATTGAGTGCATGGTATATTGTACTGACAATGAAGCATTGAAAAACTTCCAGAAAAGTACAGGATATTCGAAAACATGCAGAGGAGAAGTGGAATGGAAAAGGGGTAAAACAAAAAGATCACTCACATTTAAATGGCATATTTGTTTTTGACAGATATGTTGGCACCATAAAATGCTGTGATTATAATTATTGTTACGAGCTGAAGTGCCCTTCTACAACGGGCATTAAAAGTCCCCGTGAATACCATAAATATTATTTCAGCTCATATTACCATGTTCTATGATAGTTGCATTAGTCAATTCGTTTAAAATTTAATTATTTTGTGTGCACATACAGTATATCTTTACAATTTAATTACAGCTTAAGTTTCCCCAAAAAAGTCATTTACTCATTTTAATTTATGAAAAATGCAATCCCTGAAGTTTTGGCTACATACACACATACATACATAAATATATACTAGCTCCATTATTGTATGATTATTATTACTAGCAAAGAGCCTGTCCCTATGTAGAGGAGGAAGAGAAAGCAGGAGTTGCAGTTTGTGTTTACTATCGCGTTGCTTGCTGCAAAAAACAAGCAATGAAGTCAATGGATAGGGCCAAAGGTGTGATCGGGGCCCCATGTGGTTCGTCAAATAGAAGCTCGTCCTCCAGTTCCTGTACTGACTTTGATGCTGGATTCTTGCTGGGGTTCTTTGCTCTACCAATCTCAATGGTGATGTAGTGTTCCTGAAGCAGCTCACCTCCTGAAATGGTGGAGAACCTAGGGGCAGGATCAGTCCATATGATAGCTTGTGGACCATCCAGTGGACAAAACCCAATGCACAATTGGAGGAGAGCATCCCTTAAGGTGTCATGGCGTTCATTAGCAATGATGCAAGCAGCGGTGTAAGAAGTCACACACTCTCGTATGACTAAAATGAGTTGGTGCTAACGCTTGATAACATCAGTAACAAATCAGATGCCGACCACCTCTGCAGGGTCAGTGGAAGACTGTGGAATGAGTATGTATGGGATACTTTGGAGAGACCATGAAAACAACTGATAGTGCTTTTGCTTACATTGCTTAGTAAGTGGCAGTGTCACGTCATCTTGGGGAGGCTGTGAATCTTTGTTGTTTGAGGTGAAGACAGGTCATACCTGAGCAAAATGCACATGGCAAGACAGGACTTGTGATTCATGGGAGATGTTCGTGATGCAAATTTTGTCAGCAACACTATTCAAAATATGTGGTGGAATTAATATGTTAGATGGCTTTGTACATCCTGGTCCTGAAGGATAAGAGGATGGTTCAACTGCAAATACCATGACGAATACAAGATCAACTGATCGGGTCATCTCGATGAGCTCCCTTGGCTAAATTGCTGTTGACCTTGGGTGTGCACGAAGGACATGGGCTCTTCTCACTTCGCATAGGCTGGTGAAAGTATGGGGTTGGGATCCGTAAATACAGGCCTCCAAAGGAAAGCCACATTTCCAACCAGGCCTCCAAAGCCAGTCACCGACTGGGAATCCTCCATCATGCAAAGTCCTTCCTCGGCCCACCTGAGCTCCTGACCACATACAAAGCTTTCGTCTTTCGTCCACAGCCTGATGGAATACTGCTATCCCCTCTGGGCTGGTGCTCCTGCCTCTCACCTTTCTCAGCTTCACACTGTGGAAACCAAGGCATTTAGGATCATTAGTATCTCCCATGGTGAAGCTGAGTCTTTGGACATCTCACTCTCTCACCGCAAGCAGATCGGTGGTCTTTCTGTCTTCTACTGTCTCCTCTCCGGTCTCGCCCCCCACCGCTCTGTCTGTGATATGCCCCCACCCCCCTTCCGCAGGGCGCTGTTGAAGCTTCTTCCTTTTTAAACTGGTAGTTTGATGATCAATCTGCTCACATGCAGCCATAAATAAACTCAATGCATACGAATTGCAGTCAATTACTATTGCACCTGTTTTTCTTAATTATTGCACCTGTCGATTACTGTTTCAATTACTGACATGTATTTATTTCTCTGTAACTCATTTATTGGAACCTGTAATCAAACATATTTTAATCAAATGTATTTTATTGGAACTTGTATCTTCTCTTGCTTTGCTAAAAGCCTAATGCCAACTCTCTTAACCTTTCCATGCACGCAATGTTCTTTCCTGCTGCAGCTTTTGTTCAATGTCTCCCCTCACTTTTCCTCTTCTCTCTCTGTTAGATTTCTAATTGAGGTACCTGCCATCGCTTGACAGGCTTTAAAGGAGGATCTATGAGGAGAGGAGGAGGAGGAGGAGGAGATTGGGACTGTACTCTGTGCAGAGCATTGGTGCTGCTTAAGCAGTCTCCTTGGCTATTGGGCACAATCCGTGGATGGGTCGCCACTCCGACACAGTAATCCTCATGCGGCACCATTTTGCTGACCAGGGAAGGATGACAGGCCGAGTTAACCCCACCTGGTATTAATTAAACAGCTGAGCGGGATTTAAACTCACGACCCGAGGATCCAAAGCCCTCCACCCTAACCATTAAGCCAACACCAGGCATAAAGATCTATGTAATCTGTCCAGAATTGTTTTACTTGCAGTGGCACCCTTGCCTTGTTCTAATCCGTTTGTCATCTTTGACCAACATGATAAGAACTTTGTAGGATGTCTCTCTCATGTGCATATTGTTTAAAACTGGCCCAGTCAACGTCAGATATAGGTCTTTATGACCCAACTCCCCTCCTTCTCTTGTTCTCTGTTCTTCTTCTTGGTCCCCATAACTTTCCCCAACCTTCCCTTAGGCATGATATATATAGATGTTTTCTGTAACTCCGATTTAGCGGAGAACATTGTGTCTTTTACAACGATGCTCCTTTGCTCCGTGATATCATGCGTGATAAATATTCTCTGATTGAATTGTACTTTGCCTTGAGTGGACATTGAATATTAAGAGTTACATTGAGTAATAAGAGTTACCTTGAATATTAAGAGTTCCACAACATGGCTCAAGGTCTGCCAGCAACCCCCTTCTGGTAAAACTACCAAAATCATGAATCAATGCTCACCTTCCTCTTTTATTCCTCTTTTTCCCGCCTTTGGAATAAACTCCCACACTCTCTTCAATTCCATTCTTCCCTCCAGGCCTTCAAAACAGCTGTTCACCACCACCTCATATCTTCCCACATCCAAATCCTCAATCTTTTCTACCCTGTTAATCCACCCCAAACCCACCTCC
>CM068955.1:138915118-138940190 GCA_035128595.1 Eptatretus atami | reverse complement strand
CTTGTGGCTTAAGGTTGATTTCGCCAACTTCCAAGTACATTGAAGGTAGTCCTAGGTGAAAAAGCTGAAGGTAGTCAAAGGTGCAGAAAAGAATCGCTCGAGTGGGTGTTAGATGAGAGTATAATGATTTCTTCTCAACACATCCTCGAGAAATTATGCAACAAAACGCACTAACTGCAATTTTCATTTCCATTTTGCAAAAAAACAAATCGGTTAATCAAGCTTACCCAGTCTGATTGATACATTTCCATTAACAATGATGCTTCAAGTGAATTTTTGCATCTCACCTTTCACCAACTCAATCTTTGTTTCCAAAATAATTGGTTTTGTAGTTTAAGGTATTTCATTTGCATATTGAACACAAAGTAAGCCTTGCTTCCTTGTCAGTACAGAAGAAATATTAAATGAACGAAACATACTGAAAAGCTCCCTTATGGCTCTGTTGTTTGGGAAGAGAAACTTTGCAATCTGCAAGAAATATATTTCATTGCCTTTTCAACCTGGAAGATCCTTTAACACCCTCAATATATGTCACAAAGCACACAAAAACAATGTTTCTCATCTGCTTTCCTTAGAGCTCTTGCTTTGTCTGAAACTGGTCCTTCTGAGATGTTTTTCTATTGTTAATGTTCAATTATTAAGCATTCACTTCACTCCATAACCCATGTTCCAAACCATGAATGTTCTTCAAAACATTGTTCCTTTGATCGGCAGTCAAGATTATATGTACTTAAATCCTTCAGAATGTTAGTGTAACTCTTAAAATTATTTTCAATCAACTGTTCAATCAGAAGGCGCAGAGTTAGGATACTTGCCTTTGAACTGTCTGGTCTGGTTTTGATTCCTGACCAGTCTCTCACCTATCACCCTGGGCCTTTGTCGGCATGGAATTACATCAATGAGTACGCCCTCCCTCAGGTGAAGATTAAGCTGAGGACGCATTTGCCTACATTTGCGGGTGGACAATAAATATTATGCAGAGTCTTCCACATCGTGTAAAGGAGTAGCATAATCGCCAGCTCTATGAACCTACTCAAAATTGCTGCCCTAATTATTCAGGGTTCAGGGGCACAGCAACATAAGCACAGCTGCACCTGAGTAATAATGGAATCAGTGGGATTAATTTGTACTTGAAACCTGGCCCAATATACAATGACATATATATATATATACAACGACAACAATATACATTCCTGTCCTAAGATTATAGATATAACTTTAGTTATAATGTTGAATGTCCTCCTTCACTCCTGACATATTAGATGATGAGGCTTAACTTTTCAAGAAACTATGAGGAATTCTATCTGAATCACCAAGTGTTTTCTCAAACTCCAAAATGATGAGCTTTACTGAGTATTAGCAGAGGTACCCGCACCTTGTGCTGAAGGAATTTAGAGTTTAGAAAAAGAGAGCCAGGTATTATGTATAATTCAAATTAATTAAACACATATAATTTAGCAGGGAATACTATCATAATATTAATAATTATTATAACAATAATAATAAAAATTTAATGATTAGTACAATATTTTATATGAAATAACAAGAAAAACAGGCAATAATACAATACAAGAAGAGCTAGAATTGCTTTACAATACATGTCCACTTCCGATGTGATATTTTCTAAGTCCAAAAAGGGCATAACTCTGTGAAAAATTGACGAAACACCCTGAAACTCGAACTTGTTCCGTAACTTGTCATAATAAAGTCATGTACCAAGTTTCAGTTGAATATGTTAAGGAGTATGAGAAAAAAGATGGAAAAACCAGAGGTGGGACGGATAGACGGACAGACGGATGGATGGACGTACAACAAACCTGTAGTCCCCTCTGGTGTAAATGGTCGGGGAATAATAATAAGGCAATACTACACAATAATGACTACTGCAGTGCCGTAGTGCCTCTGGATAGACAACATTTTGAGTCTAGTTGTTGGGTGTCAGAATTGTGAGCGATTATAGATAAGAAGATGATTTGTAATACTGCCTACCACCGGGTGGCGCAACACGATACATATTTATTTAGAGAGAATTGGGATCATCCTCCCACCCTGAATCCCCCACCATGTAGGTTTGAAAATGTTTTCTTGCATCTCCATTTGCCGAGGATTCCAACGGTATACAATATGATGGGGATACTACTGGTGCAGCCGATTCGATCGATGGACAGACAGACAGAAAATACAACTTTATATATAGATAAGATAAGAGAAAATGAGAGAGCCACACAGGGATAGCGTAATTTTTATGTGACATTGTAGCTACAAGTAGTCAATCTGCTGATTTTATTACAAAAACGTTTTTCCTTCAGAAAAGGTGGTGTATATCATTTAATAATTTATTTTTTTTAATCTGATGCTGGACTTGCTTTCTGGTTACAAGTGTGCTGTTTTGACCTTTGAGTTGAAAAATTTGTAAAATCTTTGTAAGTTAACAGGTTGGGAAAATTATTTAATCACCTCTACAAGGGAATTTCATCAGCAAAGGCATTATTAACAAGAGCTAACAAAGAAATCCATACTATGAACTGTATTCTTGTGAAAGATAAAATCAATTCACCAGGTGCTTCTGTCTGTCTGATTGGCAGTGTAGGGTGGATGCAGGATATCTGTGCCAATGGAGAGAAAATTGAATGGGTGTCCTGGGGCACTGATAACCCTGGCACACCATCAGACAAGAAGGATGCAAAGGCATGTCACAGCAAGGACATGAGCTAACCTCATGTCTGTGCCACTCAGATACATCCGACACACAATGTCCGTAATGGGAACGTGGGCCACATGAATGAAAAGATGTGTTATCAACCTCGCCAATTTTGCACAAGACAAAATGATTTGGAACAATCACACATGGACATCTGCTGCGTACAGTGGCCGTGGCTCATGCATTAATTTCCTTCTCCCTAGATCTTGCAGGTTGTGGATTGATATCGAATATCATGGTGTGTGCCCTCAGCAGCATTAGATCAAGTAATGTTCTGCAAGAAAAGCAAAACACAGTTGGTACTTTACAAGTCATCCAGTCATTTCGTTTGTGACTGAATAAAACACACAGACTGAGTATTTTATTGACATTTGGATGGTGGCGTGTTTTTGTTTTCCTCCTTGAGGTATGTGTCATTACTTTCACGACTCAAGAGAAGGAATCACTTTACAAGCAAAAGACCATCTCTAGGAATAAACATAAACTGCCTGTGAGGTGGAGTGATTTCCAGCAGTGTAAAGAAGAATCCTCATAATGGTGTACAATTTTTTTATTTATTTATTTTTTAAAGGCACTGTCATAAAATGGATTGATTCCAAAGTGATGGACTGGCTTTTCCAAAAAAAGTTGGCTGGTTAGCCTGTGGGTTGCAGTGTGGCAACTGACATTGCTTGTTTGGAATGGGCAGTTTAGTCTTTCACAGGTTCTGCCCACTGTTGTCTGCAGCTTCAGCTGGTTGCACATATTTTTCCAGGTTAAATATATATATATATATATATATATATTATTATATTATATTATATATCTCTTGACACACTAGTACCTAATGAGATATAATTTAGCAAATAAGATATTCAAATTGTGCAAAATTGTCTGAGCAGGGTAAACGTCACAACAGTAACAGATATAGTGCTTGATTATACCTCATTTAAGAGCACCTGGGTCTGGACAGTGCATGCAGAGGATTACAAATATCGATATTCATGCAATTTTGAGTTATGTGCATTTTGTTGCACATACGGGTGGTGATAGCAGTGCCGGATTAAGCCTCGGCTGGCCCTAAGGCACATTTTGAAATTTTAGAGAATGGCCTGAAAATTTTAAATTAGATCTCGGGCTCATGGAAATGGACCCAGACAAAAGATGAACTGATTCAAGAACAAATATTTAATACAAAAAAAGACAAATATTTAATGTGAAAATAATTTTTGGCTGGCCCTAAGCACATGCCTTGTCTGCCTAATGGTTAATCCAGCACTGGTGTATAGTACAGTATAGGCTTCGAGTCCCTGCCATTGGCACACCCCCAGAAGTAAAAAAAAAAAAAAAAGACAAAGAATACAACCACAAACTATTCAGTCAATGCCATCCAATGTATAACTACCTTTTCCTCCATTTACTTCACTGAGAAACCTTAGCAGTCTTAAAAGTTAGTGACTCATTGTGTGGACTTAGGTTGGTGGGGGGGGGGGGGTGGGCTGGGGTGGGTTGGAGTATATGAAGAAGAAATTGGGGAGTGGAGGACAGATGGGGTGGAGGAGTGGGGGCAGAAAGGGAACAGAGAGCTGGGAGGAGGGTTAGGACTTGGGGTGGGGGGGGCTTGATGACTCAGGGCTAGGAAAGAGAGTGGGGTGGGGGGTTCAGGACTTGAAGAAGAAAAGGGTTCAGGATGTGAAGTCACATTTTACATGGGTCCCTGCTATTATGCTGTCAAAGGACATTCCTAGCAAATTCCCAAAATATTCCACACTCTATTGGGAAAAAAATTCCCTTATAACAGCTCGTCGAACCACGATACTTGCATAATGTTATATAATAATTGGTTCACGAAAAAATATTTTCACGAAAAAAATAAGTGACCACTATATCGTTATTGTTGTGTGTCTGTCTGTCAGTCTGTCTGTCTGTCTGTATGTCTGTCTGTCTGTCTGTTGGGTAGTCGATGTAGTCGAAAAAAAATTCAATTTTTTTTTTTGAGATTTGTTCTGCCCTTATTAATTTATCAGTATTTAAAATGGCGATTCAGTTTATACAATGGCGATTTCGATGAAACTTGGTTGTAGGTTCATACCATGACCTAGTTGTGTGCAAATGAGAACCGTTGCTATGGACACCACCGTTGCCTAGCAATGGGACTTTGAAATTTTAGAAAAATCATAAAAAAATTATTTTTTCGAAAATCAAAATCGGGCCACGGGCGACTGTGGGCAGTACATTCAGCCATATTGTCAAAGATTTCAGCCGGATCCTATGAAAACTGTCGGAGAGATAGACTTTGATGAACCCTGGTCGAAAACAATAAAATAACGAAGTCAGTTCATTATTCTCAGAGACTATGAGTCAGATATACATGAAACTGGTATGGTAGGTTCATGGTATGTCCTAGTTATGTGTGAGAAAGAACCGCTGCTATGGAACCTCCGTTGCCTAGCAACGGCCGAAAAACTCTAAATGTGGGGGTATTTTAACGAAAAAACAATCTGCAGCATTAACCTTGAAGCTAGAATAATGAATTTTCTTGTGCTTAATCCTCAGGTCATTCCCATCGAACGGGCCCATTGCGTCAGGTTCTATTGGGTAGTCGACTACCATGTCCGCCTACCGGCTTGTCTGTTGTCTGTCTGTCTGTCCCGAGCATAGCTCCGTGGGTTTTGATCTGATCCTGATAAAATTTTGGTGGGAAGTTTATATCACGATCTAGTTGTCTTTTCCTGCGAATGGGCGTGGTGCGCCCATTATGGGAGGAGCCACGCCCAAAAACATGTTTTTAGGGGTAGCCGATTTCAATTTGCATCTTCTCTAAGGGTTGTCGATCTGACAGGGTTGGTATTGGTTAGCCAATGGCACTGCATAGCCCCGGAGCTCGAATTTCATTTCCGTCCCAAGGTCAAGGTCACAAGGTCACGAACTTAGAAATTGCGAATTTTGACATAAAAAATTATCTTCTCAAGGGGTTTTTCGAATCTGGCAGGGGTTTCAGTATTTGGTTAGCCAATGGCACCTGCATAGCCTCACGGAGCTCGATTTTTCATTTTCGTCCAAGGTCAAGGTCATAAGGTCACGAACTTAGAAAATTGCGAATTGTGTTTTTAGGGGGTAGCGATTTCAATTTGCATCTTCTCCTAGGGGTTTGTCGAATCTGGCAGGGGTTTCGGTATTTGTGTAGCCCAATGGCACCTGCCATAGCCCCACGGAGCTCGATTTTCATTTTCGTCCCAAGGTCAAGTCATAAGGTCACGAACTTAGAAAATTGCGAATTGTGTTTTAGGGGTAGCAATTTCAATTTGCATCTTCTCCTAGGGGGTTTGTCGAATCTGGCAGGGGTTTCGGTATTTGGTTAGCCCAATGGCACCTGCATAGCCCCACAGAGCTCGATTTTTCATTTTCATCCCAAGGTCAAGGTCACAAGGTCACGAACTTAGAAAATTGAGAATTTTGACATAAAAATCCATCTTCTCCGAGGGTTTGTCGAATCTGGCAGGGGTTTCGGTATTTGGTTAGCCCAATGGCACCTGCATAGCCCCACGAGCTCGATTTTTCATTTTCGTCCCAAGGTCAAAGTCATAAGGTCACGAACTTAGAAAATTGCGAATTGTGTTTTTAGGGGTAGCCAATTTCAATTTGCATCTTCTCCTAGGGGTTTGTCGAATCTGGCAGGGGTTTCGGTATTTGTTAGCCCAATGGCACCTGCATAGCCCCACAGAGCTCGATTTTTCATTTTCATCCCAAGGTCAAGGTCACAAGGTCACGAACTTAGAAAATTGAGAATTTTGACATAAAAAATCCATCTTCTCCGAGGTTTGTCGAATCTGGCGGGGTTTCGTATTTGGTTAGCCCAATGGCACCTGCATAGCCCCACGGAGCTCGATTTTTCATTTTCGTCCCAAGGTCAAGGTACAAGGTCACAAACTTAGAAAATGCGGTTTTGACATAAAAATCATACGCCCGCCCAAACTTTGAGAGCTAGGATGACAATATTTTTTATGCATAATGTTGAGGTAATTCCCCACCTAAAGTCTTGAAACCATTTTTCTCTATCTCGAACACCTTGCCCGTGGCGCCCCCTTTCAAGTTTGTTTTACGCTGATTTCATCAAAGTATGGATAATCCGAGGAGTGTGAAAAGCCATATAGCCTATATGATGTATTATTGTTCCTGGAATTTCCAGAGGAAGTTTTGCACCAAAGGTCATAATCCTTGACCTTTGACCTTTAAAGTTCACAAAGGTCAAATTTTCAAAGTTGTGGGAATCAAACCAGTTTTCGACCTCTTCGACGAACTAACTCCAATAAGCTATAGCACGTATCCTTTCCTTATTTTAATGTCCACAATATGTTTTTTGTGCCTTTAAAGTTATGCAAAGGTCAAATTTTGAAAGTTGTTGAACAAAACCGGGTTTTCGACATTTTGCACCTAATAACCTGTCACTCCTACCACATATGTTGATAATTTTTATAACTGGTCAAACATTATCACATTGTCTCATCCTTGACTTCTGAAACAATCTACATTGTCAAATACCGCTCGTGAACCATCGTCGTCTTCAGACTTGTATGTCTATATACACTGTATATCTGCACACTGTATACATATATGCACACTGCATGTATACAGTATCCAGCTTTCAACTGCTATGAACCTATGTCCCACACCAGCACTTGCTGCAAGGGTCCTGATCCAGAAGTGTTTCCTGTCGTGCGTCCACATTGTTTTTCTGTCAATTCCTACATTTTCTGTCGTGCGTACATTTTCTGTCAATGTAAGTCTGATTTTGACTTTAAAAAATGCTAATTAAAAAAACAAAAATTTGGATTATTTTTTTCCTTAAAATTGAGATAGCATAAAAACTTGACCTGATTGAGCGAAATGAGATACATTTCTGAATTCAGCATGCAAAAAACTAATAGGAACCGTTGAGAAAACCTAGACCTCTGAAAAAATATTTCAAATGCAGCCCAGTGAATTATCAGTCAAGTTAAATAACTTTAATTGACATTTGTCTCTTTGTCTGGAAGCTGTGCTCTTTTGAACACAGTCAAATCTGTCTTCAGCAATTCCATTCATCTTCCATCCAACTCTCATCAACCCTGATGGCTCTATTTTTTTCATAATTGAAAATCCAAAGCAGATACCCTTGCCACTCTTTAGATTTCCTTTCAACTCCTTTCTCGATGACTTTGTGAAGACTCCATCCAATCATCCACCATCAATTTTGAAACAAGGAGAGTCTGACAACATCTTCTTCACTTAGACCTCAAAATGACAAATAGTTGTTGTGGTGTATCCATGAACTGGCTCCGGTTCATATTCAGTCATACAAACCTTTTTATTCCACAAGGATCTTTCCTGTACTTTGCACCTATAAAAGCGAATTTATCTCATTTATTGAATTACTATCGATCTCATTTATTGAATTACTATCACCTTCTCTTTGCCTGAATTTCCACCCTTTCCAAGGTTGTGAAAACTGTAATTGCCACAAAACATTTCCTGTCCTTCCTTGAAAATCTAACTTTACATACTGCAGCAATCATCAATCGAGTGATGTCGATGCCACGCCATCGCAAATTCCCACAATTCCAACCTAAAGCAAAGTTGAAAGATGGCAAAATGTTCCAAAAGGAATGAAACAATATCAAATTTTGAGTTAAAAATTATTTTCTGTTTTGACCCCGTGACCCTAAGTCCCCATTTTCTGGGGCATGAACCAGAGGTCAAATCCCAAAAAATCGTTACATATTTCATGCAATGTTAATTGCATATACAAAGATTCATTTAAAAATGTTTAAAAATGTGTCCGCAATTACATTTTTGGGGATTTGCCAAAATGATATTGCTCTTGCATCTTCATCCTTTCCATGTATCATAACTACCAAGTTTGGTTAATTTCAGCACAACCCCTGCAGGAGGAGATGGCGTGACGGCCAAACGGACAGATGGACAGACGGACAAACAGACAGGCAAGCAGATGGACAGACAGATGGAGTCAATTAAAATACCCCCCTCCCCTCCTCCCCCCAGTTGTATTTTCAAAAATCATGGGGATAAATATGGATTCCATCAAACCATCCTTGTAATTCAATTACTTGTTCCATCAACATATCATATTCTACTCTCAGTAAGATAGCTTAACAAAATTATTGTCACATGGCAGATAAAAGCACCAAATTTGACATGAAGTTTTCTTGGGTCCTACCGACTAATTTTAGCAAAGTCCTGTTCCTCTTTTTTCTTCTTTAGAGTCATCTTCGAATTTTCCCATAATCCCTGTGGCATTGGAAAATCCAAGATGGCTGCCAATTTTGGACATTTTGTCTATAATTTTGGAGCCGCAGGCTATAATGGATGTTTTTGGTCTTATACCCACATTTAGGGCGACAAAGGTTATGATGGTTCAGCAAAATAATTAAAAAAAAAACACCATATTAAAATCCAAGATGGCCACGACCTTTGACTATTTTTGCTATGTCATTGCATTTATTTTCTTTCAGCCCTTGTTCACAGTCAATAATTACAACATAAAAGGGAGCAAACAACCTACCCATCTAAAAATGTGTCTTGTGCACGTGTGTATATATATATATATATATATATATATATATATATATATATATACATGTTGTTACAGTTTTGGGGGTAGATGGAATGATTTAATAAGGAAGTTTAGCATTGTGTAAAGTTGCTTGGTCTGTGGATGAGTAGAAGCATCTCGATTAAGAATTAAGTTCAGCATCTAAGATAGGGAATCGGTGAGCTTAAGTGTTACGTGTCACCACACGAGGGGTGGTCCGGTGTTAATTAGATTAGGAAGTAAAAATAAGTGCCCCAGTATGTGATTGCCCTCTGAGATTTTCCATATATTTTTTTTATTGCAAGCCAGGCAATAAAGCTGGGAAATGCGTCCTTACAACGACAACAAACAGGAGAAGCCCCACCTTCCCGGGTTTCGGGGCGAGCAGGCCATACCCCAGAGGGCAGAGGATATATAGAGCACCAGGAGGAGACTGGGGATCGAAAAGACAAGAGAGGCTGGCGCATCGCATGGGTGGATTGTGGAAAGCTTCCGTCTGGAAAGGACGGGAGTTCGGCAGAGCACACACAAGGCAGGTGGCTCCTTTGGAAGAGGAAGGCTGTGACATTTGGAGCCTTCATGTGTGAAAAGCTGCTTGCGGATTGCCTGGCATACGTCGACCGGGCTACGAGTGATGGCGCCATTTTGCACAAGTGTGTACGTGCTGGTGGAAGCACTCCCCATTCCGGGTTTGACGGGGATCAGCTCTGGCCTAGGCTGAGTACCAGTACACTTGAGAAGGAGAGTTTTTCTTATTATTTTAGTCACCCTTTGTCTGTATTTGCATTGGTGTGCGAGGCCTCAACCGTAGGAGTTATTTATTTATTAGTATCATTATTTCCTTTTACATTATTGTCTTTGTAAATATTTGTGCATGTGCATTAAATGTGTTTATTTTGAAGAAGTTCTACTCGTCAGTTGTAGTGGATTCACGGATAAATGCCCCCTGTTTATCCGTTCCATTCCGAGTACTCCTTCGCCGTCCACTATTGCCCTCTGCCATACCCTTCGAGCACGTGTTAAAATCTCTGTCGATCAACGTGTCTGCCTCCTCTTAATAAGGAACCGCTTGGACCTTATGTCACCACCATGACAGCATCATGCCTGCCAACCACAAAGGAGGTCCAGCAGTTCATGCAAGGTAAAGTCAAAAGCTGTCACGAAGCACATGAAAAGTGAAGCCACTGACCTGGTTTCACCCTTATTCAGGCTCATAAGGGCAACATATCACAACATATCACATATATCTGGTGACTTTTTAAGCCTTTCAGGCTTATATATTTGCTCTTTATGCCCCACTGAATGTGACTGGTGAGACCAGATTGCATTTGGCCCAACAAGTGCCATCTGCCAGATGGACACATTGTGTTACATCCTCCAGTCACAACCAGGAAGCACCATTGATGTTATTCAGCAGTCGGGGAATGTATTAATGGAAATTATTAAATTCTCCTGAGATGGACCAACGCCGTGATGACCTCATCATGACGGCATCATGCCTGTCAACCCCAAATGGCATCCGGCCGTTCATATGAGGCAAAGTAAAAAGCATCAATGTGTGGGGCATCAACTTGCAGATAATGGTATCACTATCACTTGAAGATTGCTTACTTGTTCTTGATGTACATGTAGTTCCATGCCTGTCTGGATGAACCTCCATGCAGTTAAGATTCATGGTGAACTTCTTGTAATATTTGCGATGATATCCATCTTAGTCTCTATATGGTTCTGGGATGAGAGCACACACCTGTTGCATTCTATGTACGGAACCAGCTGGTTGGCAATGTCTTAGGGATCACACTTCTTTCAGTTTGGCCAGTCTCTTGTTACCACCTTTCATGCTGATGAACAATAGGAGTGGTCCACATTGTGATCCCTGAAAATGTATTACACATCTTGGTTTCACTTTGGAGGTTGATGCTGATCGAACGTTTCGTTTTCTCTTCAATGTTGGGCTATCCTCCATGACCTGGATCTGCAATAAAGAAAAAAAAAATCAACATTCAGAATTCATGCACATCTAAACATGGATGTTTATTTTAATTTATGACTTCGATGATTAAAGTCTCACATATGCACTTCAAACAAAAGTAAATGTAGAAATTTGATCATTTGGTTACACGCCAGATATGTACGCGGGGTGTGGGCATATGTAGTCCAATAACTCACATTAAATATTTCTGAAACATGATAAAATTGATTTCACAAGAACCAGCAGAAGCTAAGCTTTCATTTGGTACCTCATTTGCCTGGTGTTAGCTTAATGGTTAGGGTGGTGGTCTTGGGATCCGAGAATCCTGATTATAAATCCTCCTTGGATGTTGAATTAATACCAGGTGGGGTTGACTCTGCCTGTCATCCTTCCGAGGTCGGCAAAATGAGTACTAGCTTGCTGCTATCCTGTGTCGGAGTGACGTCCCATCCAGGATTATGTCCAAGAGCCAAGGAGACTGCTTGGGCAGCACCAACACTCTGCACCTAAGTATGGTCCCAATTATTGGATAGATTGGTTAAGCATCAAATGGAACCATCTATACAGATTTCGGGCTTCTTTGGCATCACTTGAAGGTGCCCTTTTTTTTTTTTAACAAAAAAGGTTAAAAAAAACAAAACATTTAAACAGCTTGGGCGTGGCACTTTAACCCCATGGCCAAAGTACACAGTCCAACAAGACTGTCCCGTTGGCATACATATGCCCCTCAACCCAAAAGCTGAAGCACACAGTCAAACAAACATGCACATCTAAACCCCGAAGGGCCAGAATGCATGGTCATACAATTGGACCACTCCTTAGGAGTGAGTCCACATGACTTCATCGGCATGCTGTCCTAAATCCGGGCTTATTTGCCCTCATCAGGACAGCATACCGATAAATATCTAACCAATGATGACTACAGTCGTTTAAATTCAAATCACGCCTCCTGTCTGTAACGGTGAGCATCGTTTTCACTTCTGTATTGTTTTTGGCTGCAACATCGTTTCCTTGTGCAAGCTGTCAATGTGTTTCTCTCATAAATCGCTCAGCAGCTCCAAACACCAGCGAATAAACAAAACAAAGACAAGAAAGACGTTGTTGCAGAGCACGACACTTGCAAAATCCATAAAACAAATTTGACCTTAAAAATAATTGGTGGTTGAATTCAATGACCAAATATGCAACTCCTCTTCAAATTTCAAGTCAATCGGATGAAATTTGAGGATTTTAGAAATCTCACCAAAGTTGTTGACCTTTGACCTATGTTGACCTTTTGACCTAAAAACAATAGGCTTCTTCCTTATCACAAACTCTACCTTTTGTGAAGTTTTGTGAAGATAGCTTTGAAATTGTGACCTGCAGGCGACAAACAGACAGACAGACAGACAAATAACAAAATCGACTAACCAATATACTTGAAAAATCTTCGATTTTGCAAGTAATAAATGCACTCTCGCCTCGACCAAGCTTATTCAAAACCTTCACTTTCTGAGTCAAAGACATCACCTTCGCGTTTCCTCGACTTTTTTGCATTTGGTTCACCACTAGCAACAGTTTTCCTCTTGGTGGTCATGGTTAAAATCACTTAGGGCAATAACAACCAAAACCACATAAATTGATTATAATTACACGGAAGATTACACCGAACGTGTAACGAGATGTTGACACGAGATCATGGTACAGTGGAGCCTATAGTACCGTATTGTACACGCTGCACGTCTCAGTAACCACCTGCACCAATCGCAGCAGTTGGCCTACAATTGAATGCGTAAAGTCGATTTATTTGTGTAAAGTCTAATTGTTTGTGTAAAGTCGAAACTTAACAATCATTTCTTCTTTTGGCCATCGCTTTAAGCTTCAACGATTAATGGTGCACTATGAACAACAAAGGCTCGTGGTGTGAGATAACCACAACTCGGTTCAAAAGTGCAAATGTATCAACTTTTATACTCCGAGGAAGCTTCTTGCCAAATTTGGTGTTTTTATCCACCAAATAAGACAACCACAAGAAATGATACTAAGCTACCCTGCTACCTGGAGTAATTCAGAGAATGCTGTTTTGCTGCAATAGTAATTTCCAAGGTCTTCGATAAAGTTTGGCACAAATACCTTCTTGCAAATCTACACCAATACAGCATTCCTCCATCTCTAATTACCCAGCTGGAATGATTCCTTACAGGAAGCTCCATTTTTACCTTTGTTGATGCTTCCTTCTCCAAGAGGCTTAATAATAACTCCAAAGTTTTGACTCGGTAATCTCACCCATGTTGTTTCTGCTTTTTATCAATTACCTTCTTTGTATCACGACAAACCTTATCCACTCATTTGCCAATGATCCGACTCTCCACTCCTCTGTTAGCTTCAAATTTCAGTTGTCTTCTGAGTCATTGAGTAGAAACCACACCTCAACTGTCAACATTGAATCCTGATCTTGAGTTAAATGGAATGGGTACTCAAACAACCTCAGACAATCAAGTGCATTTAGACCGATCTCTTCTCATCTCGAATAAAGGTAAAACCATTGTCTCTCTCTTTACAGATCATGAGCAACCTTTCCAAAGACTTACACCCTCAGGACTCTGAGATTTCTAAATTTCCGATGACATCTGGAAGTCCCATATTGTACCTACTGCTAGAACAACTCCCCACAAATTGGGATTTATTTTCTGAGACAATACTTTACTTTTTTTTCCCAGTGGTTGACTCTAGGAACTTCAAATTCAACCACTGATGCAATATCGCTCACACATCTGTGCTGTGTATCTTTGATCAGGCACCATCGATGGCAGTACGATTTGTGGGTGACAGCTCACTTACTATCCACCTTTGGCCCCATCCCACTTTAAAGAGGCTTCCTTGCTATTCCTATTCTCTAATTACTACTCTGACAATTTTTCTGCAGAATTACCAGATATAATTCTTCCACCAATGATATGTCCTCGTTTCATTTAGCTGTCTTCAGCAAGACAAGTGAAACGAGATTGTAAAAATAATTACTTTTGCATTCCAAACAACAAATCTTTCTTCATATTGCTGTGAAAAAAATACCTTTGCATTAACATTGTGCATAAACGAGATATGTTGTTTCCCATCTTCTAAAAAAACTTTGAAACCTTCATCTCATTTGATTGTCTTCTTCTTATTATTATTATTATTATTTTTGGACCCATATTCTTGAACAGAGCATTGGAACTGCCAAAGCAGTTTTTTCTTGGCGAGTTGGCACCATCTTGGACAGGTCACCATTCCAACCATTTCCTGGAGCACAGCTGTGCCACTCTATGAGTACACTGGTACTCATTTCACCAATCTCAGGAGGACGACAGGCCTAGTCAAACTCATCTGGTATTAATTCAATGGCCAAGCAGGATTTGAACTCAAGACCCTAGGATTCCAAGCCCACCAACATAACCATTAAGCCAACACCAGGCATACTGGTTTTCACATGGACTAGTATTTCGTTGTACCATCCTTTAAAGCCTGATGATTTTAGTCCTCATCTGCCTGATGCTGTCTTTATAGAGTACTGGGACATCTTCTTTGGCTGCAACATCTCTTCAGTCCAAAAATATAGGCACAATTAACCGATGGTTGCATTTGCTCACGTCTGCTTGAAATAGTGCAAATGAGTGGTCCCTTCTGGTTCCCAGTAAATTTACATACTTTACTCATTACATTTTCAGTTCAACAGTGAATCTTTCAACTCCCAAATGAAAATCCTCAAAAACTTTTATTGTTTTCACAACTGGACATCCAAGCAGTGAGACCTGATGATAGAGAATACTTCGAAGATTATAACTGGATGTTAGACTCGACATTAAATGATTGTGGGTGGGAACCTGCAGAGACTTTGTCAATGTTATCAAACATCTTCCACAAATGGGATGAAATTTTGCAAAGGGGTTGGGCACAACTTGTCTGTCGGTTGCACTTGCAACCACAAGGATTTGTAATTGCAAATTACCATATAATCACCCTTTTTCATCGGCACATAACAGACCTTGCGAAACAATCAAAACGTCATCTTGACATAGCAAGGTGGTGTTTAAACAGTGTTGTTTGCCACAGTTTCAAGCCACGTTTCAAATGCTGATATGTAACAAAACTTCCATGGCATGGACTTGTTTTTTTTTTTTCCCCACAAAGTCATAGTATAGTATAGCATGGTTGATAAATCTTCTACTATTTTTCTTCGTAATTGCTAAGTGACACACTCATTCATATACCCGTCCCACAATGTTACACTGCGTTATGCAATCTTTGGGACTAGTTCACAGTCCTTTCAGGACACATGCTTTTGTCCCTTGGATATACAGTGACACTCAGATGTTCTTTGAGGATTCCACAACATTCCAGAAATACCACATTATTAAAATCATTACGGTCCCAAAAATGTGCCGTCAACTTTTCTTGTTAAGGGCTGAACCTTTCTTTTTTTGGTGATCTTCACTCCGTGCTGGCTCGCTTTGGCACAGTCATGAAATCGGAGAGCAAGGTCTCATCACATCACAACCTTCTTAAATAAGTAATCTCCCTCCCTCTGGCAGTGTTCCTGTAGCCCCATTGTGATGGCCCCATGGAAATCTGTTGCAATGGCCACTCATCACCTTTTGATTAAACGTAAGGTGCTTCGGTACCCACCTCAGACTAACTTTTTGAATTTCCGAGTGTGAATGAACGAGTTTCCACATTTCCAGCACTGACATCCAATTTTTCTGCATCTTCATAAGTAATAATCCAGCAATTATCTGCACAGCAGCTGGTTGTATGTGAGCTCCACTACAGTTTGCTCACCAATTTGCAGCCATTTTTGGACTCACTACACCATTTAACCACAAATACCGTAATTACCGTCACCACTGAAGATGAAAGAGGTGATGATGTCACCATTTTCTGTCTGTTTGTTAATTGCCGGAAACCTTCGGATTTCGGCAATTATCTTTGGTCGGTTGTGTGTGTCATTCTGTGTGTGTGTCTGTCTGTTTGTTTGTTTGTGTGTTTGTTAACCCTGTAGCAGCTACACCGTTCAGTGATCATGACCAAACTGGGTACAGACGTCGGCCATGGTCCAACTGAGACACTTTGTCGTTTTTGGTGAATCTAGGTCAAAGGTCAAGGTCTAGGTCACCGAAATTCATATTTCGCAATCACGTCCGCTAAAACGGTCATATTGACTTCAAACCAAATCCAAAATGTGCCCTTCCAATACTGCATCCAACCATATGTCTCATTGGGGTGTCACACCAACACCCTTCTTAGAGGTCGGGGTCGAATGTCAGGGGGGTCGGGTCAAAAATTTCAAATTGCGATAAAAACGCCATTTCAAGTCCGATGACTTCCAAGTTATGATCATGACCAAACTAAGTGCTATAACTCATAAACAGTAGCACTATCGACTTATAAGAACCAAATTGATTTCCAGGTTTTTGTTTTTTCAGAGATCATGGAGATATGACAAAGTTATTCCGGCAATTCCTTGCTCAACAAGCAATTTCATTTTAGATTTCGTAAGTATATTGATGACTTCCGTCATCTGTTTGTGTGTTTGTGTGTGTGTTTGTTGTTTTTTTTTTTTTTTAGGCACGATAACTCGAGAACGGAAGAAGCTACCAATGTCAAATTACACCACGTGATTTAGGAGGGTAATGGCTCGCGCTGATTAGATTTTGGTCAAAATCGGTCAAAGGTCAAGGTCACAGTGAGGTCAAAACATTCAATTTTTGATGGTTTGGTACAGAATCATCGTAGAAACTTCTGGTTTGCGTCGCTACCTTCTCTAGAGACAGCTTTTATTAGACAAGGTCAGAGGTCAAGTTGACGATTTCGTAAGTACCATCTATGACTGCTTGTTTGTGTGTTGTTTTGTTGTGTGTTTGTGTGTTTGTGTGTAGGCATGATAACTCGAGAACGGAAGAAGCTACCAATGTCAAATTACACCACATGATTCAGGAGGGTGATAGCTAGCGCTGATTAGATTTTGGTCAAAATCGGTCAAAGTCAAGGTCACAGTGAGGTCAAACATAATTCCGTAAATTCATGTGGAGAAATGGAGTATTTTTGCTTCGGTCGACGTTACGAGTTCGTTTTAACTTCGATTTTAATTTTGTCTTCGGTTTTTGCGATCGCTTAGGACGCTTAACACTCGGTTGTCGAAATTCTGGTAAAAATCGATGTTTTGGAGACGTTTTAAGATTGTATAAAAATATTTCACTCACCGCATCACAGGCTCGTCACGTGGTGCAGCGCTCGAGCCGACACGTCGTTGAGTCACGTGAAGGTTTTCCGTGTGCGTGCTGACGGTGTTTTCGATAAAGATGGTGTTAAAAGTCATTTTTTTATCCCAATAAAGGTTATCGTCGCATGCCTGACTCGCTAAGCCGTCGGATTATGTAAAGATTGTTGGTGGATGGCCGAATATTACGGTTTTGTGACTTTGATAAAATAATATTAAATAATTGCGTGGAGAAATGGAGATTTTTGCTTCGGTCAACGTTACGATTTTTGATGGTTTGGTACAGAATCATCGTAGAAACTTCTGGTTTGCCTCGCTATCTTCTCTAGAGACAGCTTTTATTAGACAAGGTCAGAGGTCAAGTTGACGATTTCGTAAGTACCAGTCTATGACTGCTTGTTTGTTTGTTTGTGTGCAGGATATCTCAAAAGTTGTTGTCGGATCCGGATCAAACTTGGTGACAGGTTGGGTGTGTGACTCGGAAAAACTGATTCAATTTTGGTGAAGATCTGAATCCAGATCCGGATCTGATAATTTTTGAAGTGATTTTTCACCATTGAGAGATAGGGATAAACCGAAGTATTGCAGGATATCTCAAAAGTTTTGGAAGGATTCGGACGAAACTTGGTGGACAGGTTGGGGGTGTGACCACGACAAATTGATTCGATTTTGGTGAAGATCCGAATCCGGATCCGGATACGAGAGTTATTTAATTTTTAAATTGATTCTTCACCATGGAGAAGGCCAAAAACGATATCGTACTGTATAGCATGATGTTTCAAAAATGTAATGAGCCCGATATGTTCTCGTGGATCAGGCATTACGTGGCAGAGTTATAAGCTCTACCAAGTGACCTAGCTTTCTGAATGTAATACACATTTTTTCACTTCAAATTTTATCGTAAGTTGTTGCATATTAAGCTTGGTAACAAATAATTATTTTTTTGCACCCAGTCCAGAACATAATTAACCTCCGCCATCGAAGATCGGAGGTTACTGTTTTCACCCCTTTCTGTTTTGTTGTTACTTACGAAATCTAAAGATTTCGTAAGTATATTGATGACTACCGTTTCTGTTGTGTTTGTTACTTACGAAATCTAAAGATTTTTAAGTATATTGATGACTTCCGTTTCTGTTTGTTTGTTTGTTTGTATGTTTGTTTGTTTGTAGGCACGATAACTCGAGAACGGAAAAGCTACCAATGTCAAATTACACCCACGTGATTCCAGGAGGGAGTGATGCTAGTGCTGATTAGATTTTGGTCAAAATCGCTCAACAGTCAGGTCACGGTGAGGTCAAACATTCGATTTTTGATGGTTTGGTACAGATAACTCGAGAACGGAAGAAGCTACCAATGTCAAAATTACACCACCTGATTCAGGAGGGTGATGGCTAGTGCTGATTAGATTTTGGTCAAAATCGGTCAACGGTCAAGGTCACGGTGAGGTCAAACATTCGATTTTTGATGGTTTGGTACAGATAAACTCGAGAACGGAAGAAGCTACCAAGTCAAATTACACCACCTGATTCAGGAAGGTGATGGCTAGTGCTGATTAGATTTTGGTCAAAATCGGTCAACGGTCAAGGTCACGGTGAGGTCAAACATTCGATTTTGATGGTTTGGTACAGATAACTCGAGAACGGAAGAAGCTACCAAATGTCAAATTACACCACGTGATTCAGGAGGGTGATGGTAGTGCTGTTTAGATTTTGGTCAAAATCGGTCAACGGTCAAGGTACGGTGAGGTCAAACATTCGATTTTTCATGGTTTGGTACAGAATCATCGTAGAAACTTCTGGTTTGCATCGCTACCTTCTCTAGAGACAGCTTTTATTAGACAAGGTCAGAGGTCAAGTTGACGATTTCGTAAGTACCAGTCTATGACTGCTTGTTACTTTCGAAATCTAAAGATTTCGTAAGTATATTGATGACTTCCGTTTCTGTTTGTTTGTTTGTTTGTTTGTATGTTGTTTGTTTGTTTGTTTGTATGTTGTGTTTGTAGGCACGATAACTCGAGAACGGAAGAAGCTACAATGTCAAATTACACCACGTGATTCAGGAGGATGATGGCTAGTGCTGATTAGATTTTGGTCAAAATCGCGTCAAAGGTCAAGGTCACAGTGAGGTCAAATATTCGATTTTGATGGTTGGTACAGATAACTCGAGAACGGAAGAAGCTACCAATGTTAAATTACACCACGTGATTCAGGAGGGTGATGGCTAGTGCTGATTAGATTTTGGTCAACATCGGTCAACGGTCAAGGTCACGGTGAGGTCAAACATTCGATTTTTGATGGTTTGGTACAGAATCATCGTAGAAACTTTGGTTTGCGTCGCTACCTTCTCTAGAGACAGCTTTTATTAGACAAGGTCAGAGGTCAAGTTGACGATTTCGTAAGTACCAGTCTATGACTGCTTGTTTGTTTGTTGTAGGCACGATAACTCGAGAACGGAAGAAGCTACCAATGTCAAATTACACCACGTCATTCAGGAGGGTGGTGGCTAGCGCTGATTAGATTTTGGTCAAAATCGGTCGCAGGTCAAGGTCACAGTGAGGTCAAACATAATTCCGTAAATTCACGTGGAGAAATGGAGTATTTTTGCTTCGCTCGACGTTACGAGTTCGTTTTAACTTCGATTTTAATTTTGTCTTCGGTTTTGCGATCGCTTAGGATGCTTAGAACTCCGGTTGTCGAAATTGTGGTAAAATCGGATGTTTTGGAGACGTTTTAAGATTGTATAAAAATATTTCACTCGACGTGTCACGGCTCGTCCCATGATGCAGTGCGCTCGAGCAGACGCGTTGTTGAGTGACGTTAAGGTTTTGCGTTGTGCGCGCTGACGTGTTTTCGATAAAGATGGTGTTTAAAATCATTTTTATCCCAATAAAGGTTATCGTCGCATGCCTGACTCGCTAAGCCATCGGATTATGTAAAGATTGTTGGTGATGGCCGAATATTACGGTTTTGTGACTTTGATAAAATATTTAAATAAATGCGTGGAGAAATGGAGATTTTTGCTTCGCTCGACATTACGAGTTCTTTTTTAACTTCGATTAATTTTGTCTTCGGTTTTTGCGATCGCTTAGGACGCTTAAAACTCGGTTTGTCGAAATTCTAGTAAAAAATCGATGTTTTTGGAGACGTTTTAAGATTGTATATAAAATATTTCACCGACGTCGTCACGGGTCGTCCCATGATGCAGTGCGCTCGAGCAGACGCGTCGTTGAGTTACGTGAAGGTATAATTGCGTGGAGAAATGGAGATTTTTGCTTCGGTCGACGTTACGATTTTTGATGGTTTGATACAGAATCATCGTTGAAACTTTCTGGTTTGCGTCGCTACCTTCTCTAGAGACAGCTTTTTATTAGACAAGTCAGAGGTCAAGTTGACGATTTCGTAAGTACCAGTCTCTGACTGCTTGTTACTTACGAAATCTAAAGATTTCGTAAGTATATTGATGATACAGTTTCTGTTGTTTGTTACTTTACGAAATCTAAAGATTTCGTAAGTATATTGATGACTTCCGTTTCTGTTTGTTTGTATGTTTGTTTTGTTTGTTTGTTTGTTTGTTTGTTTGTAGGCACGATAACTCGAGAACGGAAGAAGCTACCAATGTCAATTACACCACGTGATTCAGGAGGGTGATGGCAAGTGCTGATTAGATTTTGGTCGAAATCGTCAAAGGTCAAGGTCACAGTGAGGTCAAATATTCGATTTTTGATGGTTTGGTACAGATACTCTGAGAACGGAAGAAGCTACCAATGTCAAATTAGACACGTGATCAGGAGGGTGATGGCTAGTGCTGATTAGATTTTGGTCAAAATCGGTCAAAGGTCAAGGTCACAGTGAGGTCAAACATCCAAAAATGATACTCGAGAACGGAAGAAGCTACCAATGTCAATTACACCACGTGATTCAGGAGGGTGGTGGCTAGCGCTGATTAGATTTGGTCAAAATCGGTCAAAGGTCAAGGTCACAGTGAGGTCAAACATCAAAACATTCGATTTTTGATGGTTTGGTACAGAATCATCGTAGAAACTTCTGGTTTGCGTCGCTACCTTCTCTAGAGACAGCTTTTATTAGACAAGGTCAGAGTCAGTTGACGATTTCGTAAGTACCAGTCTATGACTGCTTGTTTGTTTGTTTTTGTTTGTAGGCACGATAACTCGAGAAGGAGAAAGCTACCAATGTCAAATTACACCACGTGATTCAGGGGGTGATGGCAAGTGCTGATTAGATTTTGGTCGAATCGGTCAAAGGTCAAGGTCACAGTGAGGTCAAATTTCGATTTTTGATGGTTTGGTACAGATAACTCGGAAACGGAAGAAGCTACCAATGTCAAATTACACCACGTGATTCAGGAGGGTGATGCAAGTGCTGATTAGATTTTGATCGAAATCGGTCAAAGGTCAAGGTCACAGTGAGGTCAAATATTCGATTTTTGATGGTTTGGTACAGATAACTCGAGAAACGGAGAAGAAGCTACAATGTCAAATTACACCACGTGATTCAGGAGGGTGATGCTCATGCTGATTAGATTTTGGTCAAAATCGGTCAAAGGTCAAGGTCACGGTGAGGTCAAAATTCAATTTTTGATGGTTTGGTACAGAATCATGGAAGAAACTTCTGGTTTGCGTCGCTACCTTCTCCAGAGACAGCTTTTATTAGACAAAGTCAGAGGTCAAGTTGACGATTTCGTAAGTACCAGTCTATGACTGCTTGTTTGTTTGTTTGTTTGTATGTTGTTTGTAGGCACGATAACTCGAGAACGGAAGAAGCTACCAATGTCAAATTACACCACGTGATTCAGGAGGGTGATGGCTAGTGGCTGATTAGATTTGGTCGAAATGGTCAAGGTCAGGTCACAGTGAGGTCAAATATTCGATTTTTGATGGTTTTGGTACAGATAATCGAGAACGAAGAAGCTACAATGTCAAATTACACAAGTGATTCAGGAGGGTGATGGCTAGCGCTGATTAGATTTTGGTCAAAATCGGTCAAAGGTCAAGGTCACAGTGAGGTCAAACATTCGATTTTTGATGGTTTGGTACAGAAGCATCGTAGAAACTTCTGGTTTGCGTCGCTACCTTCTCCAGAGACAGCTTTTATTTGACAGTCAGAGGTCAAGTTGACGATTTCGTAAGTACACAGTCTATGACTGCTTGTTTGTTTGTTACTTACGAAATCTTAGATTCGTAAGTATATTGAATGACTTCCGTTTCTGTTGTTTTGTTTTGTTACTTACGAATCTAAAGATTTCGTAAGTATATTGATGACTTCCGTTTCTGTTTGTTGTTTGTTGTTTGTATGTTTGTTTGTTTGTTTGTTTGTTTGTAGCACGATAACTCGAGAACGGAAGAAGCTACCAATGTCAAATTACACACGTGATTCAGGAGGGTGATGGCTAGTGCTGATTAGATTTGGTCAAAATCGGTCAACGGTCAAGGTCACGGTGAGGTCAAACATTCGATTTTTGAGGTGTTTGGTAACAGATAACTCGAGAACGGAAGAAGCTACCAATGTCAAATTACACCACGTGATTCAGGAGGGTGATGGCTAGTGCTGATTAGATTTTGGTCAAAATCGGTCAAAGGTCAAGGTCACAGTGAGGTCAAACATTCGATTTTTGATGGTTTGTACAGAATCATCGTAGAAACTTCTGGTTTGCGTCGCTACCTTCTCCAGAGACAGCTTTTATTAGACAATGTCAGAGGTCAAGTTTACGATTTCGTAAGTACCAGTCTATCACTGCTTGTTTTATGTTTGTTTGTTTGTTAGGCACGATAACTCAGAACGGAAGAAGCTACCAATATCAAATTACACCACGTGATTCAGAGGGTGATGGCTTGTGCTGATAGATTTTGGTTAAAATCGCGTCAACGGTCCAAGGTCACAGTGAGTCAAACATTCGATTTTTGATGGTTTGGTACAGAATCATCGTAGAAACTTCTGGTTTGCGTCGCTAACCTTCTCTAGAGACAGCTTTTATTTGACAAGGTCAGAGGTCAAGTTGACGATTTCGTAAGTACCAGTCTATGACTGCTTGTTTTTTGTTTGTATGTTTGTTTGTTGTGTTTGTTTGTAGGCACGATAACTCGAGAACGGAAGAAGCTACCAATGTCAAATTACATCACGTGATTCAGGAGGGTGATGGCTAGTGCTGATTAGATTTTGGTCAAAATCGGTCAAAGGTCAAGGTCACAGTGAGGTCAAATATTCGATTATTGTGGTTGGTAAGATAACTCGAGAACGGAAGAAGCTACCAATGTCAATTACACCACGTGATTCAGGAGGGTGATGGCTAGTGCTGATTAGATTTTGGTCAAAATCGGTCAACGGTCAGGTCACGGTGAGGTCCAAACATTCGATTTTTGATGGTTTGGTACAGAATCATCGTAGAAACTTCTGGTTTGCGTCGCTACCTTCTCCAGAGACAGCTTTTATTAGACAAGGTCAGAGTCAAGTGACGATTTCGTAAGTACCAGTCTATGACTGCTTGTTTTGTTTGTTGTTTGTGAACAGTATTACGGAAAAACTCCTCGACGGATTTCGACGAAACTTGGTGGGCGATTAGGTATGGTCCAAGGATCATGCCATTAGATTTTGGACTTGGTCCAAAATCCAATATGGCTGCTATGGCGGCCATTTTGAAAAAATATTTGAAATTTTTTTTTTTGCATTTCTACATGTTTTTAAGTGATTTCCAACAAAAAACATGCCAAAATTATAATTGCGGCTGATTTTGGAACTTCAGGTGGATATACCCACGTAAAATCAATTTCTGTCTCAAGGAATCTAGTTATGACGAATGAATTGAGTATGTAAAAGTTAAAAGTAAAAGGGAAAGTTGCAAACTATAACTCTGTGAGCACTGTTGATGTCAAATTGAATGAATAGGATATCAGGTTCACTTGAGTGACCTAGCAGTATTGGCGGCGGAGGTTTTGCACTCTACCGAGTGCTCCCCCTCTAGTTTCTGATGTGTTGTGAATGATAATGGCATACTTACAAAGAAGCCACATTGAAGAGAATTACTGTCATGAGTTGTTAGGGGTATTTTTAAATCTGCCTTACAAAATCAAAACAGGTGCCTGTCCACATTAAACACTGAAATAAGTGCCAGTACCTGACTAAACAACCAACGTGGCTTTTTTGTATATAGTCAAGGCTTTTGGAAGAGATAGAAGACAGAACAGATCAGGATGCTACATAACAAACTATTGGGTCTCACTATCAGCCATGATCTCTCTTGGGCAAGCCACATTTCCAAGTTGGCCTCCAAAGCCAGACGCCGACTCAACATCCTCCATCGTACAAAGTCCTTCCTTGGCACACCTGAGCTCCTGACCACATATAAAGCTTTTCTCCACAGTTTGATGGAGTACTACTCTCCCCTCCGAGCTGATGCTCCCCTACCTCACATCTTGCTTAGCTTGATACCATGGAAACCAAGGCTTTCAAGATCACTAGAATCTCTCGCAATGAAGCCGAGTCTATGGGCCTATTACTTTGCCATTGCCGACAGGTCGGTGGTCTCTCTGTCCTTATCTGCCTCATTTCTGGTCTTGCACCCTCTGCCCTCTCCGTGCTT
>CM068955.1:138887865-138908774 GCA_035128595.1 Eptatretus atami | reverse complement strand
ACCCCACTTTTGAAACCCCTACGAGATAAATTAACTGTGAGGCACGTTCATCATAGTTGAAGGCAGGTGGGTGCCTGTAAGGGTAATCTGAAGAGGCTCATTGAATCTACTCGTTATTGATGATGCATTCCACACAATATTAACTCAGGGGTTCATTATTTTTTCCATTAACTAATATATCAGAAATCCATTTTTCACCTGCGCTTGATGAATAGTTGAGAGACCTAATGATGAGGCACTACTTTCACTTTATAATTAGTGGCCTAAGGTTGAACATACATTAACTCTGTGGTACCATGATATTTTTGTGATAAAGCATATCGTTTAAAATTATAATTTAATTTTTTTTCCATCTCACAAAACAGCGTTTGCTTATATATTCATTCTTTCCGCATGTGGGCAGATTGTAAGTTAAAAGCAAACGGCCATTTAAAGCCACTGAATAGAGTCATCAAATTGTGGTATTTGTACTTCGTGTGATCTCATTGGTTAGCCCTTTGATGCATGGAATCGGTGCACGGATACCTGAGCATCATATTTTTGCTATAAGATTCCCTGTGTGAAAGGTTTTTAGAACTGGTATTGAATGTATTCCTCCATTAATATATGCTATATCATGTACTATGGTATTATGATATCACACTTTCTAGCAAGAGCAATGCACAGAGACACTAATATCATAAAAATGTATTGGCCCCCACTCCCCAGGAACCAATTTTATGCAAATAACATTGTTGTGTAGACGGGCTAGGCTTATTTGTCCTGAATGATCTTAGTCAGTATACTGATCGTACTGTACACTCAAGCGAAAAGCAGGATTAAGTGATCGGTCGTGTACGTATGTGCGTATGTGTCTGCATTTATATAATTCATTTTCTCAGCAACCGGTAGTCTGATTGACACGTAGTTTTCCAAATAGGTGTGCCTTCTCCTACAGAATTTTTTAGTCATAATTATGACGTGGTAGGTCACGTGGTGCAGGCACCATCTTGGAAAAAACCGAAAGACTTTGCACCTCCATCTCTGAAAACCACTCCATGGAAAAAAATGTACACATAGCTCATTGTCAACTTCTCCCCATAAGGAATTTTGTGTTCATGATGATGTCATCACTGTCTTCATTATGTCATAATTTGAGAAGTACGTTTGATTCGATAAGTCACGATAAAAAGTCTTCTTTTATTTGCAACTGTTAGTCCAATTGACATGAAATTTTGACCATAGGTGTGCCTCCTCCTGTTGGAATTTAAAATGATAATTATGCCATCATAGGTCACATGGTACAGGCGCCATCTTGGAAAAACTGAAAAACTTTGCACTTCTATATCTCCGGAAGCGCTCCATGGAAAAAACATGGTTCATTGTCAAGTACTCCACATGGGGAATAAGATAGGTTAATGATGATGTCATTGGTGCCTTCATTATGACGTCATAATTTGACAAGCTCAACGCTTGAAAAGTTGAATCGGGTTGAAAAAAAATCGGGTTGAAAAGATTTCTCGACAATTGTTGGTCCAATGGACACAATTTTCACCATTTGAGCGCCTCCTCCTGTCGAATTTTTCAATGATAATTGTGACGTCATATGCCATGTGGTACAGGTGCCATTTTGGAAAAACTGAAAAACTTTGCACCTCTACATCTCCGAAACTGCTCCATGGAAAAAATTGAATATTGCTTATTGTAATGTACTCTCCATGGGGAATAAGATATGTTAATGATGATGTCATTGGTGCCTTCATTATGACATCATAATTTGACAAGTGCAATGCTTAATCCGGACAGTATGACATTTTTTTTATCTGCAATTGTTGAAACCGATAACCGGTCAATGGAAAACTGTAACTTATTGATCAACTACCCATGAGAAATATAGTTTAATAAAAATGACATAATTGGTCTCTGGTCTGGCTCCGTATTGGATCAAAGAAAAAAAACCTTTAAAAAGCAGAAGAGTTGGCTTGCACCAAGTCCTTCTCAAGACTTCACAGGGTATAAGTATTCTATGAATATCATCGAGTTAATTCAAGCAATAAAGTGTTGTCCCTCCTGAATACACCTTGTTTTACTGTTACTAGCAGAGTACCCATCCTATGGGCGATCTTGTTCCAAGCATACAACACGTTCATCGAACTCATACCTATATTTGGGTGGGTGATCGCGCAACTGATCGCTCTTATGTGCAAAAAAAAAAAAAAACACAGTTATGTGCATGAAGGAAGAACACAAAAATATACCTTCAGCTTTTCATTCAAAACATTTACTGCACTGGAAAACATGGGACAGGAAAACTGTACTGTAATGGTGAGACTTGTAGAATCCTCCCCCACCTGGAGGCGGCGCTGCACAATACACATGTCCCCACAACCCAACCCCCAACCCCCCCCCCCCAGACCAGACCTCAAGACCTTGGTCAACATAAAAACACCCCTTTGCACTAATTGAGGTCATGATGATCCTCTGGAGCAAGTCTGGATGTAATTGGCCCAGAAATGTTAGGAGAAGTAGCACCACAAACAAACAAACACACACACACACACACACACACACACACCGGTCTGTGAATTATTATAGGAAGGATTTGCCAGTGAGCTGAAGAAACATAATTGCCAACAGAAATAAATAATATACTGCTGTTGAAGCTGCTGACATTATCCATGCCATGTTGAATGAGGAACGTGAAGAAAGTGACAATAATGAGAATGACCTGAGTGATGATGATGGCACTGAACAGGATCCAGAAATTCAACATTTTGAAGAATCAGAGGAGTCTGACTCAGATTCTGATGGGAATGGTAATGAGTCACAGCAAAATGCCAGGGAAGATGAGCATATAGTTGACCCTCCTCATGATGAAAGCACTAATAGTACCTCTTATGAATCAGGACCAAATGGACAACCAAACATCCTTCCAGCAAGAGAATATGTTGCAAAATCTGGAAGAAAATGGAATGCTGCTCTACCAGCAGCATCACATACTCGAGCATGTAACATTATCACTTTTAAATGTGGACCTACAATTAGGCTTTGAAAGTAAATTGCAAATTTTCCATTCATATTTGACTGAGGACATGCTACCAAATATTGTCCATTTTACAAAGAAACATGCTGTGGCATACTATCGAACTCAGAATGCAGGTACGGAGTGGAAAGAAATTGATATGCAAGAACTCGAAGCCTTTTTGGGACTCCTGTTTTAACTTGGGGATTCAGAAGGCAATCATGAAATCATTCGTCATGTTTGGAGTGACGGACCACTTGGAAGACCTGTCTTCAAAGCAGCAATGTCTGTCAACCGATTTGAAAGTATATGTTTCCATCTTCATTTGGATAATGCTGGCACACATGTTGAAGAGCACATGATAAATTTGCACCATTCAGAGAATTGTGGACTGAATTCATTTGAAAATCAAGAACAACAACGCACCATCTGAAGAAGTGTGCATTGATGAACAACTGATCCCGTTCCGAGGATGCTGTCCATTCGTGCAATATCTGCCCTCAAAGCCAGATAAATATGGTATGAAACTTTCCTTCTGGCTGACTGCAGCAGTGGCTATATGATACCTATGATGGTGTACCATATACAGGAAAAGCAGCAAATTCAACTGGACCAGTGTGAAAGGGCTGGCTTCCAAGATTGTGAAGACTCTAACTGAAACATTACATCATTCGAAACGGAACATCACAGCTGACAATTAATTTTCTGACTTCAGCCTTGCTGATGAACTCCTTCTGAAGAGGCTCACCGGTATTGGTACAGTTAGAAATAAAATGAACGTGATCTTCCTCCTGAATATCAACCAAAGATCACTCGTCCTGTGGGATCATCATTGGTTGGGTGTGACACGGCCAACTATTGTCTCATAGAGTATGTTCCCAAGAAGAATGAAAACGTTGTTCTACTTTCCACAATCCATCATGATGACCAGGTGGAGTCAGTAACTGGTAAATAAGAGATTATACTTGACTATAATCGCAATAAGGGAACAGTGGATACTATTTACCAGCTAAGCCACTCATACATTATCTAGCAGAAAACTAAATACTGGCCACTGGCCTATTTCATGAACATGTTGAACTTGTGTGCCATAAACACATTTGTCATGCTCTTGAACATGTTCCTTGACTGGAAAGGAGGATTAACGCACCGAGGACGACTGTTTATCATCGTCAAGCCGTTCATTGAAAACAGGGCACAAAATGTGGTTAGATTGAGCCTGCCAATACAGAATGCAATGCAAGCTTGGGGAATTGAATTGAGAATTATAGGACCTCCAGAAGAACATGGGGATGAGTCAATGCAGAAATCGTCATGGAAGAGGTGCTACAGATGCAAATCTGGAAGAAAGTCTTCCCGAATGTGCAAGAGATGCAAGAAGACTGTTTGCGTGCAGCACACTGCCTGTGGCTGCTGGTTGTATCATTCTCTAGGGGCACAGCTGTGCCGCTGATGCAGTGCCCTCTATTCCCAGTACACTGGTACTCATTTCGCTGACGAGTCAAACTCACCTGGTGTTAATTCAACAGCTGAACGAAGATCTTAAGCCAACCACCTGAACAGTTAAATCAACAAGAGGCTTTGTTTTGGCATGACTTCATTGTTGAAAAGGGTGTCTTCAAAACATTGTTTATGCACATTTAAATCTCTTCCTCTTCGACCACCGTTCCCCCATTCTCCTGAAGTGTACTGTATATTGAACAACGACAGAGGATTATCCATTGCCATGTCCAATAGGAAATCCTTCTCAACATTAGTAACACTGGAAAAGTCGTGATGTATGGCATCAATGTCTCATCAGCTGGGTACCAGGTCCCAGATATGTGCTCCACACTGGACGTATCAATGGACAGCATTGTCCTCAAGTCTGTGGAGTCCAAAAACCATGGCCATTTCTCAATATCTTCTGCTTTACTTCGGCTCCTTGAGTTGATTACAATATCCTTTTTCTTTTAACTGGAGGAAATGAAGATGACATGGGCTGACAGGATGGTCTCGAGGTATGCACGCTCACCTCTAAGCTGTGTAGCCTGGGTTTGAATCCAGACCCAGTTACAAACTGTCATCCTAGTGTTTCACCACAGGCAGGGTGATTTGTGAATGTGTGTGCCGTCCCTCGGATGGACGTTAAACTGGGCGTCCCATCTGCCAGTATTAGTTGGTGAACACTAAACATCTTATGGTGCCCTTCGTGAAAAATAGGTGAGCGATCGCCGACTTCTGAACAAATTCCAAATTTCTTTCTGAACCTTAGTCGAACATTAGGCCTGGCCAGCCAGTTCGAGAAAGACTTGGGCCAAGCTTCCCCCACCCCACCCCATAAGAACGGGTTCATAATTGTGGCTGTTAAAGAATAAGAATAAGAACAATGAAGATGAGAAGTTGAAAGAAATGTCCTTCTCTATCTTGTCATAGTATAGGAGATTGAGGAATAGAAAATGAGAGACAATGAAAGACAAGGATATAGAAAGGGAATGGGGGTGGTGGACATTTCCGTGCCTCCGTGAAAAGTAATCTTCGTTTGCTTCGTGTGAAGAGTCCTGGGGGAACTGGGATGCGCTGTCAGTCGGGATCACTGACAGCGTTTGTTAGAGCTTGCAAGCTGCTGTAGTTGTGAGGGGAGGTCAGAGACACCGGTCGTATCTTGCTGGTGCAACGTCAGCATGGATGCTCATCTTCAATGCTTTTATTAACGACTAATCTAGCCTTGCACACCTGCAAAGTTTACATTCCTCACCGACCTGCTTCCAATTGTATCTTACAGATGAGAATAAATCATTGCGTTATAAGTATGTGTATGTGATAAGCAAAATTCAATCAAGATTGTTTTTCTACAAAATTACACTTTAAGAAATATTATCTGAGAAAAATGAAAAATTGAACCTTCTTGGTTATTCTAGCTCCATTAAATCCCAGGCATGAGCTGATAAATTAACTGAACTGCGAAATTATTCTGATAAATCCAAGGCTTGAACTGTGATTGACTGAAAGATCTGGTAACAGGCAGGTATCTGGAAGAACGGACAAAGCAAGTACCTCTCTCTCTCTCTCTCTCTGGGCTGGTTCCCATGCCTCAAACCTTGCTTAGCTTGATGCCATGGAAACCAAGGCCTTTAAGATCATTGGAATCTACCACCCACTGAAGCTGAGTCTTTGGGTCATCTATCAATTCACCATCACAGAGAGTTTGGTGGTCTCTTTGTCTTCTACTACCTCCTTTCGAGTCTTGCATCGCACCCTCTGCTCTTTCCGTGCTTTGTCTACTCCCCCCCCCCCTCCAACAGTTTTCTGCAGGGTGCACACGCTACACCATCAACCCCTTGATGGTGAAACTACCTCAATCCAGAATCACTGCTCACCTCCACTCATTTGTTCCTTTTTTCCCCACCTGTGGAACCAACTTCAACATCCTCTTCACTCTCAACTCATTCCACTGTTTCTGTTTGTGTCTCTTACTCCTCATTCTCAACTCCAGTGCATCCTTTTCATCGCACTGTATTTCAGTTTGGGAAAGTGGTTTGGGATGGATTTCGTTCATTTCTTGCTGATGTCCCATGGACCTCAGCTTTTAGTCCTGGTGCTGATATGGCTGCCGAGGAAATATCCCAATGGATTCGCACTGGTATGGACATTAACATTCCCTCACGTATCTATCAAGTGAAGGTTCATTCCCATCCATGGTTCACTCCGGCTTGTGCATCAGCAATTGCTAATCCCAACCACTATTTTAAGGAGTACCATGTGCAAGGGTCTCTGGAGTCCAAATGTCTTTTCCGCAAAGCAAATAACCTCTGTAAAAGGATGCAAAGCAGCAATATGCATCTTCTGGAGCCGATTCCTTTGCGACTCAGCGGCTTGGCTTTCGGGACTTTTGGCGGATTGCCAACAGTGTACTCAACCACAATAAATTTTCCATACCTCCACTCTTTAATGGAGGTTGTGAGTTCACCTCTGTATAGTCACCTCTTTTCAACTCGCTTTGTTTCTAATTCTACCCTCAAATATCAGGGACACCCTGTTCCTGATTTTCCATCTCGTGCAGACTCTGATATTCCTGTTCCATGGATCACTCCAAAGAAGGTTGCCAGAATTATCCTTCTCTAGATGCCTCAAAAGTGACTGGTCCTGATGGAATCCCTGTGATTGTATTGAAGGTGTGTTGGCCTGAAATGTCATTGATTCTTGCCAAGCGAAACAACCTGTGCTTGTCTGCTTTGGTGTTTCCTTCATCCTGGAAAGTAGCTTCTGTTGTCCCTGTTTTCAAGGGTGGTGGTGAGCATTCTGAGCCAAGTAACTATTGCCCCCATCAGCCTGCTTCTTGTCATAAGTAAGGTATTTGAATGCTTCATCAATGAACAACATTTCAGCCATCTGGAGGATAATTAACTTGTCATTGACTGGCAGTATGGCTTTCGACATTCTCACTCCGCTGGTGATCTGCTATCCTTAATTACGGATCATTTCAATAGGGCATTGGAACTCAAGGGTGAAGCTCGATTGGTTCCATTGGATATCTCAAAAGCTTTTGATAAAGTGTGGCACAAGGGTCTGCTCCACAAGCTTAAGTCATGTGGTGTATCTGGAGTGATACATTCAATCATTTCAGCTTTCCTTACAAATCGCAAGATGAAGGAGGTACTTGAAGGTCAATCTTCTCCTACTTGCTCCATCAATTCAGGTGTTCCACAGGGCTCTGTGCCTTGGTCCCACTCTGTTCTTTGTTTATATTTTTATATTATATGATCTTCCTGATAATGTTTTGTCTCAGCTTGCCATGTATGCTGATGACTCCTCATTTTACCGTACATCTGCTGATTGACTTAACACTACTCGCAATGAGGTTGGAGTTTCACTGGACAATGATTCAGAGAATGTGTTGAAGTGGGGGCATAACTGGCTGGTAATCTTCAATGCAAAGAATACTAAATTGTTGTCCATGTCTTGCTCCAGAAACAGGTCTTTCCCTTCTGTGCACATGGGGTCTTTATCCTTAACAGCATCATCTGTACTTCGGCTTCTTGGTCTGGACATCTCCTATAACCTCTGTTGGGATAAGTACATTTCTGGTATTGCTAAGAGTGCTTCCAAGTGAGTTGGTTGTCTCTATTGAGTGCAGAGGTATTTAATTTACCTCCTGGTGCTGTTTTGTACCTGCATAAGACAACTATAATCCCCTCAAGTACTGTTGCCACATTTGGGTTGGAGCACCAGCCTGCCACTTATCTTCACTTGATAGGCTCTGGAAACACATAGTTAACCTGTTTGGTGTGAATATGAGTTCAACTCTTCAACCACTCTCTCACTGTGGGTCAGTTGCCACTCTTAGTCTGTTCTACAGATATTTATGTGCAAATGTTCTGCTGGACTTTCTAACTTGGTTCCTCCTGTACGAGAGTTTGGACGCAAGACTCGGTTTGCCATCTCTGCACACCCATGCACTATAGCTGATTCAAAGTGCAGAACAAAAGGCTATGCAGAGAGTTTTATCTCTCGTGCTGTCTCGATTTGGAATTCACTACCAGTAGCATGCTTCCCATTATCCTACAATCTACTCAGCTTTAAGAGGAATGTCAATTCTTACTGCTTACATCTTTGAGGTTCCATCGCATTTAACATGACTTCCACTACTTCCTGTGTTTAAGATGTTTTCTGGTTATTTTTCTTTATTTTACTAGCCAATTCCCCACGCAATGGAAGATGGGATTTTGCAATCACTTTGTGTGTCTCTCCGGGCCATAACTTTTTGATCTTTTGTCATCTCATTTTCAACAAAGCTTTATTATGAGAATATGGAGAAAACAAATTAAAAATTTTGTTTAAATAATTTTCATTATTAGTAGCTCACCTGGACTTTAGTCCGGAGAGCTGATGTGACCGGGCAATGTGCATAGGTGAGTGAGTGAGTGAGTTAGTCAGTCCGTAAACACTTCAGTCATTATCGCTTGAACCAAACACATGATTTTTGAAGAAACTTGGCCACAAGCTTCATCCATCCATCCATTGGGACCATACTCTGTGCAGAGCGTTGGTGCTGCCTCAGCAGTCTCCTTGCTATTGGACACAATCCTGGATGGTCACCACTCTGACACAGGATACCAGCAAGCTGGCACTCATTTTGCTGACCTCGAAGGATGACAGGCAGAGTCAAACAAGCTTGATATCTGATGTCTACGAAGGTGTATTGATGGCTTCAAAATCTGCACTTGTTAAGGGGTCTACTGGGGTTTCCCTCCCCTCACCCCCCAAAATAAGGTATTTGCTCTCTTCTCCGAAACTACACACACAATTTTGATGAAACTTGACCACAACCTCTCATCACACGTCGTACCAAAGTGATCGACTGCATAAAAATCTGCGCTCACAAAAGGGGTCTATGTGGGGGTTTAACCCCCCCTCCCCCAAATAGGTATTTGCTCTCTTCTCTGAAACTACACACACAATTTCGATGAAACTTGGCCACAACTTTCATCATCCATGATGTACCAAATGTTGTTCACGTCATAAAAAAAATCAGGGTCTAATGGGGTCTGCGGGGGGGGGGTTAATGGCTGTTGCTCCTGATCCAGGTGAGCTTCAGAGACATGCAGTCTTATTTTTTCTTCTTCTTCTACCCCTTTTTTGGCTTTTTTTGCTCTATTATTTTTAAACATTTTTTTCTTCTGAGTAACCACTTATCCGATTGACACGTTTTCAGAGTAGGAGAGACCCCCCCCCCCCCCATGAGGAATATTTTAATAATAATTGTGACACCATAGGTCATGTGATATGGCAGCCATCTTGGATTAAAAGCAGAAAATTAAAACACTATAGCTCTGAAACCGCTGATTGGAAAAATTTTGAAACTTGGCACATCTCATTCTACTCCCAATGTGAAATAAAGGATTGTAAGGTTGATGTCATTTATGAAGTGGTAGACCAGCCATACAATCATGTTTTCATCGAAATTCTTGTTTACCATTGAGATTCATTGTGTATGTCCATCCAGGCCGTAACATTTTCACCGATTGAGTTTTTTTCATCAAATCTTCAACAAGCCTTTATTATGAGATCCTCCACACACCATGGTTGGTCAAATCACCCTCAATATTGTCCTTCAACTCTGCTATTGGTCTACACCCCCCCCCCCTTTCTCTCTCCCACTGCTGCTTTTGTCCTGCTACATACCGATCCATTCATGACTAGCTCGTTCACAAGCCTTGTCTTTGTATACAAAAAAAGCAAAGGGATTGACAAACGATGCTTTAATACTAATTTCATCAGCGTTTCTGTTAAAGAGAGGGTCAGTGAGGGCTGGTTGTACATTATGGTTAATGTCCTGTCATTGGATCAGAATTCATAGCATAAACGCTTCTCTATCTGCTCAGATGTACGCAGTAAAAGTCACCTGTTATAAAGTATTGAAATTCTATAACCCATCATGTGAATTATCGTGTCTCATAAAGCACTTTTACAGGCTCCTGGAAGAGCAAAGACCGTGAGAGGCATTCATTGAACAAAGGAGGATTGGTGGTGGGGGGGGGGGGGCATGATGCAGACATTGACATACGGTACAAACAGACATCATCAGTGAGGAAATAAAGCCTTAAATGCTTGGAAGATTGTGAGCACGAGTAAAATACATACTCAGGAATTGGAGATGATGGCATAGCTGTGTGCTCATGTAAACTTTGAGCATTAAAGTCACAATCAAGGTCCTCTGTCTTTGTCAGATAGTTCTTATCAAGCTTTTCTCCTCCTGCGCGAGTTTCAGCACTTCATCTATTACTTTTATATTCCATCCAATTTGTCTTTTCCAATATATTGAACACGATAATCTGAAGAAGATTGATTGGACAGTATGGAAATCAGCCCCGTACAGATCAGACCAGCATTGAAGACAAGACCACAGAAATTGTTTGTGAATCAGCCACCAAAATATATACTCAAGAAGAAATGACCCGAATTGATTTTGCATTTTCCCACCGAAGTCAATAAGATTGTCCATTCACATTCATAAATGTCCATTCACATAAATAATAATCGTTATAATCCCCAGGATAAAAAACAAAAACAAAAATAAAAACGGGTGGGGGGGGTCTCTGTCTGTCTATACGTCCGTCACGCTATATCCCCCAAAACAATTGTGCAGAAATTCCCCAAACTTGGGAGATATAATCACCATACGACAAGAAGGTGTGAAAGCAGTATCATTTTTGGCCCCACCTTTGAGGCTGTGGGACATAATCAAAAGGGAAAATACCCAAATATGAAATTACAGACACATTTTAATGAAACTTAGCATAGGCCATGAACATTGGGGAACACATGAAATATGTAACGATTTTGGGGGTTTAACCCCCAGCCCATGCCCCCTGGGTGTGTCATTCCTGGTTGAACTTTTTGCCATTTTTCGACCTCGCTTTAGATGGGAATCATGGAGATTTGCAAGCCTGGTGTTGGCTTAACGGTTAAGGAGGCTGGCTTAAGCTCTTCGTGTCGTGGTCATGAGTTTGAGCCCCTGTCGTACCATACAAATAATACCAGGTGGGTTGACTCAGATTGTCATCCTTCTGAGGTCGGCAAAATGAGGAACAGGTTACTGGTAACAGGGGCACTGCATTAGCAGCACAGCGTGCTTTCAGAAAATGATGCAACCAGCAGCCACAGCATTCATATGAACAATAACATGGGGATTTGTGATGGCATGCCATCGACTTCGCTCTTGTTATGATTGTAATTATAATGAGAAAGCATCTGGTAATGCAAAGCCCGTCTGCTTTGTATTCGGACTTCTTCCGTACATGAAATGAAAGTACATGATGGAACCGGTGCCTTTGAACTTTTCACCAAATTATCATTTTTTTTCTTCTTCATATTCTCATAATAAAGCTTTGTTGAAAATTTGATGACAAAAGCTCAAAAGATAATTAAAATTTCAGGTAAATTGGATGAAAATTGACAATTTGATGTGACGCTGGCTGACCTTTGTCCATTTGACCAAATTATTAATTTGGCTTCTCAATATTCTCCTCATAGAGCTTTGTTTAAAATGATGTCAAAAGCTCAAATGATTTTTAAAAAAAGTTAAGGAATTACAAAAGCTCAAATGATAATTAAAATTTCAGGTAAATTGTATGAAAATTTACCTTTTTATGTGATGCTGACGTTTTGACCAAATTATTGATTAGTGTTCTCCATATTCTCATCATAAAGCTTTGTTGAAAATTTGATGACAAAAGCTCAAATGGTGAAAAAGTTACATCCCAGACAGACACACAGAAGTGATTGCAAATCCCCGTCTCCCACTGCGCGTGGGGACGGGCTAACTCCGACCATATATCTTCAGCAAGATCACTTTAATGAGGTCATTCCATAGGAGGAAGAAAACAGCAGGAAAAAAATGATTATGAAGTCTCATCCTTGAAAGATTAACAAGGAGGTGTGATTAAATGAACATGTTCACCTTGGTGGGGCTGTGCTTGGCTGGAGGATTAAGAGATCAGTCACATTTCTGCACATGAACATTCAAGTGTCACATTCTTTGGGATGGCTGTTTGTGCTCGTGAGGAAAACTGTTATCCTCTGTTGTTGATACAACAACAGATATTGTTTGTTTTTGTAGTTTCATGTGAACTGGGTCTCAGCCCAGTTGCATAAAGCAAGGGTCTCGGCCCAGTTACACAATAAAGCATTCTTAAGGAAAGATTTGAGGATTTACTTAAATATTTCATCAAGTTTCCCCTTATTAATCAGGTTCTCTTTATCTATTATTAGGACTTGAATGAAGTTATGATCACATTTTAGGTCAATTTAGGCAGAAATAAAGAAAATTTGAAAGGGTTCACAACCTTTTACTCACCACTGTAGGTCACTTATTGATCTGTTTTCGTTGCTCAAATCCTAGGGAATTGCACTGCCAAGATTTTGGCTCCACTCAGAAATTTAGATCATACTAACATTGAGGTCCAAATAACTTCCTCCTCACCATCCATTACCACCCATCCATTTCATCACACAGTTCTGCAGTATGGTAAGGCTGACTAGAATACCTTTCAATACTTCCTGGGGGGGAGGGGAGATATTGCCAGGAAGTCAGTTTTTCACTTGAGCCCTTCTGAGACAGCCACTGAGGTCACTGAGTAGATTCAAGCTGGCATGGATCTCTTCATTCCAGCTCAGACCTATCAAGTGAAACCTCAATCCCAGCCTTGGTTCACTCCTGCTTGTGCTGCTGCTATTGGTTCACGAGAAAATATTTTCACGAAAAATATTAATTTTGGTTTCACGAGAAAATATTTTCACGAAAAATATAAGTGACCCCACTATATTCGTTATTGTTGTGTGTGTCTGTCTGCCTGTCTGTCCCGAGCATAGCTCCGTGAGTTTTGATCGCATTCTGATAAAATTTTGGTGGGAGTTTATATCATGATCTAGTTGTGTTTTCCTGAGAATGGGCGTGGTCCGCCCATTATGGCGGAGCCACGCCCAAAAAACACGTGTTTTTAGGGGGTAGCCAATTTCAATTTGCATCTTCTCCTGGGTTTTGTCGAATCTGACAGGGGTTTCGGTATTTGGTTAGCCCAATGGCAACTGCATAGCCCTACAGAGCTCGATTTTTCATTTCGTCCCAAGGTACAAGTCACAAGGTCACGAACTTAGAAAATTGCGATTTTGACATAAAAATCCATCTTCTCCGAGGGTTGTCGAATCTGGCAGGGGTTCGGTATTGGTTAGCCCAATGGCACCTGCATAGCCCCACGGAGCTCGATTTTTCATTTTCGTCCCAAGGTCAAGGTCACAAGGTCACGAACTTAGAAAATTGTGATTTTGACATAAAAAAATTCTTCTCCGAGGGGATGGTCGAATCTGGCAGGGGTTTCAGTATTTGGTTAGCCCAATGGCACCTGCATAGCCCCACGGAGCTCGATTTTTCATTTTCGTCCCAAGGTCAAGGTCACAAGGTCACGAACTTAGAAAATTGCGATTTTGACATAAAAATCCATCTTCTCGAGGGGTTGTCGAATCTGGCAGGGGTTTCGGTATTTGGTAAGCCCAATGGCACCTGCATAGCGCCACAGAGCTCGATTTTTCATTTTCGTCCCAAGGTCAAGGTCACAAGGTCACGAACTTAGAAAATTGCGATTTGACATAAAAATCCATCTTTCCGAGGGGTTTGTCGAATCTGTCAGGGGTTTCGGTATTTGGTTAGCCCAATGGCACCTGCATAGCCCCACGGAGCTCGATTTTCATTTTCGTCCCAAGGTCAAGGTCCAAGGTCAAGGTTACAAGGTCATGAACTTAGAAAATTTCGAATTTTGACATAAAAATCAGACGACTGCCCAAACTTTGAGAGCTGGGATGACAATATTTTTTATGCATAATCTTGAGGTCATTCCCCACCTAAAGTCTTGAAACCATTTTTCTCTATCTAGAGCACCTTGCCCGTGGCGCCCCCTTCAAGTTTGTTTTTACGCTGATTTCATCAAAGTATGAATAATCCGAGGACTGCGAAATGCCATATAGCCTATATGACATATATTGTTCCTGGAATGTTCCAGAGAAGTTTTGCACCAAAGGTCATAATCCTTGACCTTTGACCTTTAAAGTTCACAAAGGTCAAATTTTCAAAGTTGTGGGAATCGAACCGGGTTTTCGACCTTCTTCGACGAACTAACTCCATTAAGCTATAGCACGTATCCTGTTTCCTTATTTAATGTCCACAACATTGTTTTGTGACCTTTAAAGGTTATGCAAAGGTCAAATTTTTAAAGTTGTTGAACGAAACCGGATTTCGACATTTTGCATCGAATAACCTGTCACTCGTACCACATCATGTTGATCATTTTTATAACTTGGTCAAACATTATCACATTGTCTCATCCTTGACTTCTGAAACAATCTACATCGTCAAATACCGCTCGTGAACCATCGTCGTCTTCAGACTTGTCTCTCATCAAAATTACTTCTTCCTTCAGTACCAAAGAGCTGGATCTGGTGAAACTCGTCATCTTTTTTGACATGCTTGTAACCACTGCAAGAAATTCTAACTGAAACGAAGTCCAATTACTCTAAGTCAGCTTATAACCATTTTAACATTATGCCAAGACTCCAGAGACGTTTGGAGAGTTGCATACAGTTTCCTTCACCAAAATGATCAACAGTCCTTTTCAATAATCCTGAAGTCCTTTCCTCCCCTATTGATAAAGCCAACCTCTTTGCTGAGTGTTTCAATGCAAACTACACATTTGACCAAAATCAATCACTGCTGACGTGTCCCTCCCATATACGAAGATTAATATATCCACATCACTCCTCAAAAAGTTGGGAGGTCATCCAAAGGCTGAAGATTTCAAAAGCTACTGGACCAGATCATGTCCCTGAAATTATCTTGAAGTTGAGCTTGCCAGAATTGTCCCCTATTCTCTCAAAACTGCACAACTTGCGCCTATTAAAGTCAGTTTTCCCACCTTCTTGGAAGTTGGCTTCAGTTTTACCTGCACTTGAAAGCTGTGGAGAAAAATCTGATCCATCCACCTGAAGGCCGATCAACATTCTTCCCACTATGAGCAAAGTATTTGAATCCCTTATCAACCAGCAGCTTATGACTTTCGTGGAAGAACACAATCTCCTAACTGAGGCTCAGTATGGATTTTATCTTTTCCGGTCTATTGGTGATGTTTTTTCACTCATAACTGAACACGTGAACCAGGCCCTAGACCGGCATGGTGAGGCCACACTTGTAGTCCTTGATATCTCTAAAGCTTTTGATAAAGTTTGGCATAAAGGTCTTATTCACAAGCTGAAGTCCAATGGTATCTCTGGGCCTTTGCTTGTAATAATCTCACACTTTTTCACAGATTGCCAAGTTTTTGTGTGGCATGAGGGTCAATCTTCTGATCCCATAATAATAAGGAAGGTGTCCCCCAGAGCTCTGTATTGAGGCCTTCTTAGTTTCTGTTTCACATAAATGACCTTCTCAATGACATTTCATCTCGACTCGCCATTTATGCTGATGATTCGATCATATACTGTACATTACTTATCCTGGTTCCCTGCCTGCATCATTCTACCTTCAAGCAAGCTTCAATATAAATCAGGACCTTGAGAATGTCAGGAACTGCGGAAAAGACTGGTTCATCACCATCAATCAAAAGAAGAAACACAAGCTATCCATGTCCAGGTCAAGATTGCCCTCTTTTCATAACCTGGTTATGGACCAAACACCATTACAATAACTCTATGGCATCTTGTCTTGGTCTGGACATCACTTATTACTTTGGTTGGGATAAGTACATTTCTGGCATTGCCAAAAGAGCTTCTAAGTGACTTGGCTGCTTATATCGGGCTCATCAATACTTCCCTCCCTAGGTCTCGCTCCACCTCCACAAGACGACCATACGTTCAATCGTGAAATACTGTAGTCACATCTGGGTGGGTGCTTCGACTCCTCTTCTGTCCCTTCTTGACAGAATTTAATGACAAGCTGTTAACTTCGTAGGCCATGATATATCATGTAATCTCTGGAACCTCTCTCGGTTTGACGCTCTGTGGCCTCTGTGTCTCTTCTACAGGTACTATAATGGAAGATGCTCAAATAGCCTTTCACTACTAGTCCCTCCTTTACATACATTCAAGTGCTCTACATGTTTGGCAGCCTCTGCGCACCCTCACACTCTCTGTATTCCTAAGGTAAACGCAGTACGGTATTCCTCCACCTTTTCGCATGCACTGCCAAACTCTGGAATTCCCTTCCTGCATCCTGTTTCCCAGAAACATCCAACTTTTCCCAGTTTAAGAGAGATGTGAATAGGTATCTCCTTTCCCAGTGATTCCCTTTCTCAAAATTTATTTTGTGTAACCCCTACCTTTGAATAACCTTTTGGCCATGTGATGTCCTATCAAGTGAAATCACCAATTGATGCCAAACCTGCAGTTATACACTCCCCACAAAAAAGTAAAAAATAGAACACATTACCCCGTGCTGCCTTGAGAAACAAGGACGTGGGTGGGTTCCACTGGCAGAAAAATGGATTGGTCATGATGACGTAAAATGATGTAATATTTTGTCCAAGTACTGCTCAACGGATCGGTTTTGAAAGTGCTAAAACGGTGATTTGTGGACCAGTGTTCAAGTATGTAATTCAATTGAAATAAAATAAAGATTTCAAAGGTCATAGAAAAAAGGTTCCAGAGTTTCCTGCCGTTGATGGAGCGTCTTGTACACCACCTTAATTATCATGTGACATTAGTTCTTCATGCCTGTTGTTTGTGTCCTTTATGATGTCCTTAAACAAATAGCACACCGAAAAAAATATACTTTTTCATTTATATATTGAGCAAAATGATCCGACATTCAATTTCTTTGTCAGAAAAAGTATGTGAACCTTCATGTCCGGTAACTGGTGGCACCCACTTGAGCAGCAATAACTTCAACCAAACGTTTCCTGTAACTCTTGGTCAGTCGTGCACATCGACTTGGAGGAATTTTGACCTACTCCTCCTTACAGAACTGCTTCAACTCAGAGATATTTGTGAGCTTTCTTGCATGAACTGCTCGCTTCAGGTTCTGCCACATTTCAATTGGGATAAGGTCTGGACTTTGACTTGTCCATTCAAAAACGCAAAATATTTTCTGCTTCAGCCATTCTGTTGTAGATTTACGTGCGTTTAGGATCGTTGTCTTGCTGCACGACACACTTTCTGTTCAGCTTCAGCTCACAGATGGATGCCCTGACATTCTCCTGGAGAATTTGCTGGTACAATCCAGAATTCATGGTTACGTAAATGGTGGCAAGCTCTCCGGGTCCTGAGGCAGCAAAGCAGCCCCAAACCATGATACTCTCACCACCATGCTTCACAGTTGGGATGAGGCTGGAATTATTATGTTGGAATGGAGTGTTTGGTTTTTCGTCAAGCATAACGTTTCTCATTTAAGCTAAAAAGTTCCACTTTCGACTCATCTGTCCACAGAACATTCTTCCAACAGCCTCGTGGATCATACAGGTGGTATTTGGCAAACATAAGATGGGTGGCGATGTTCTTGGAGAGCAATGGTTTCCTCCTTGCTATCTTCCCATGCACACCATTCTTATTCAGTGTTTTCCTGATGGTAGACTCATGAACACTGACATTAGCCAATGCGAGAGAGGCCTGCAGATCCTGTCATTACCCTGGGGTTCTTTTTGAGCTCCAGGAATATTGTACGCCTTGCTCTTGGAGTGATTTTCGTCGGACGACCACTCCTGAAAAGAGAAACAATGCTGTTGAACTTTTTCTATTTGTACACGATCTGCCTGACAGTAGATTAGTGGAGTCCAACATCTTTAGAAATGTTTTGTAACCCTCTCCAGACCGATGAACATCGACAATTCTTTTTTCTGAGATCCTGAGAAATCTCTTTTTATCAGGGAATAATTAGCTTCCACAAACCTATGTGGTGATGACCAGACTCTGATGGTGACAAACAAAGTTTGTTTTTCATATAGGGCAAGGCCACCCAAACTCATTCCTTATTGTCATTGCATTAATTGAAACACCTCACTGTAATTCCTGCCAAGGCCACCAAAACTGCGCGAAACTCCCGGAACAACATTTACGGACCTGATGCAGATGGCCATAATGTGGTCTGAAAAAGAAGATAGTGGTGCTAAATCAAGAACAAGTCAGACACCATTTTCAGCCACAATTGATAGCATGGTGCAGAAAACTTAGAAAGAGGCAAATAAATAACTCGGACAAACTAAAGCAACTTGGACAGCAGCAGGGTGAAATAATTAATCTGCTCAAATAGAGGAATGAGGGTATGTAGTCCTCCTGACAGAGACCATCCAGTGATGAGCAAGGGAGGATACTGTGTTGGACATGTTCAAATTATGGGCACATTCAGAGGGACTGTCCACTTGGGACAACACCACAGGATTTTTGATCAACCCTCAACCCTACTATGGAGAGCCAAACAGAGCATGTACAAGGCTCCATACAGACCGAGACAGCAGATAACTTTCTGGACAGAGCAAATGAAGACCCGAGTGGAAGAAGTACTTAAGTCACAAGAAGTACTGAAGAAAAATTATTACAGATATGGATTGTTACCATATTTTAGATGGCGTTCCTGGTTTTAACTCACATTGCAAAAGAATGTGACTTTAGTACTTCTTCCACTCAAATCTTCAATTGGAAAGTGTCCCCTCATGATGGTAGAGATCGGCAGTGTGCTGACAGAGTGCTTGTTGGACACAGGGTCCCAAGTGACGACTATCATTGAGACATTTTTAATTTGAACTTTAAGCCAAGAGGACTTGTGCCAAGGGAGGTAAGATTTTTTTGCATCAGAGAGCTGCTAATGGTTTCGATATTCCCTATGTTGGTTGCCTGGAGGTTGATGTTTCTGTGTTTGGTAAGGCATTCAAGAGTCAAGCAGTGTTTGTAGCGAAGGTTTTCAAGAAAATGTTACTGTAATATGAGGTATGAATATTGAAAAGCACTCTGAAGATGTCTCTTTCTCAGGGTTTGACAAATTCTGGCACAAGAGCAGGTATCAGGTCAGGTATGGGAGCATGCCCCAGAGAAGTGCATCACTGCATCCACTTTCCGCCGGTACACCAGGGGCCTCCATCTGACCTTCAGATACAGATACCTGGTGTTATGGGATATGAGATGGGATAGTTTCCCATCTCCTGGAGATGATGATCAACCTGCTGCAACCACGAGGGACATGGTCAGCTCATTGGCCTCCTCCACTCATGATGCTCCCTTGCAGAGAGAATCTGGTGAGCAGGATCAGCATCAGGAAAATGAGCCACATGTCCATATAGCCACAGCTGATGCTCACGGACTACACATATACATCTCATCTGATTCTCTCTCAACAACTGCTCATTGGACACCGCTCAAAGTATGATGAGCGATAGTCAAGGATTCTATGAAGAGACCTGGTACCAAAGGAGTTAAGTGTCCATCTCAGATCCCTGGTCAGAGCCCAAGTCTCACATCCGTGGAACAAGGCTTCTGCGACTCATTGGGACTGACTCAATCGGTCAACTTCCCGACCCCGATCTCAATCAACGTAATCCATCTCTTCTGGATCTGATTTTGACAAATTTCCCTGAAAATATCTGCTGTTCTTCCTCCACTCCAATCTCGGTTCTTCTGACCACATGCTTGTCAAAGTAGACATCTCTCTGGCTGTTATCAGAGAACACCTCAGTGCCGTCGAGTTTGGCATTTCACTCAGGCTGGCTGGCAGGGACTTGAAGCAGCCATCAAAGTTCGAGACGAGTCTCCCCTTTCTTTCTCTGACATCAACTCCTCCTGAGAATTCTTTCAAAGAACCTTTCTCTCTCTCTCATGCACAGATTTATCTCCTCTTGTCTTCAGATATCCTACCTTTCCTCCCGCCCATGGTTCACTGAAGCTTGTCGTGAGTTAGTTGTCCTGAACCAACTTGCCTTTGCCTCATGGAGAGCAAATCCAACTGAGGGTAATCTCAATTACATCCATAAAGCTCAGAACAAGTGTGTGTCTGCCCTCAGGAGAGCCAGAAAACATCTTTCTAATCTCAAGTCTGAACTCTTAAAACTCTCTCCCTCCTCCAAATCCTGGTGGCACCGAATCAAATCTGATTCTGGTGTATGTTCCCCCTACGTCTCCTCCCTTACCTCAAATAGCTGCACTGTTGACACCGCATGTGAAAAGGCTGAATGCTTAAACTCCGTGTTTGATTCTAAATCTTGTGTCCGAAACTCATCGCTTTCTGCACCCACCTTACCCAGTCACACCCAGCTGTCCCTGGACTATGTGTCCTTTTCCTCTGACAAATTGGAGAGCTTGCTGTCAAACCTCGACTTAGATTCTCAGCCAATGTGTCCTAAAAACCTGCTCCTCTGCTCTTGCTCACCCCTCTCTCTGTTCTATTCACCCTCTCATTTGC
>CM068955.1:138862931-138886760 GCA_035128595.1 Eptatretus atami | reverse complement strand
CTACGAGGTCCATCGCATTAACATGACTTCCACTACTCCTGTGTTTAGATGTTTTTGGGTTATTTTCTTTATTTTACTAGCCAATTTCCCCACGCAATGAAGATGAGGATTTTGCAATCACGTTGTGTGTCTCTCCGGGCCATAACTTTTTGATCTTTTGTCATCTCATTTTCAACAAAGCTTTATTTAGAATATGAGAGAAAACAAATTAAAAATTTGTGTTAAATAATTTTCATTATTGTAGCTCACCTGGACTTTAGTCCGGAGAGCTGATGTGACCGGGGCAATGTGCATAGGTGAGTGAGTGAGTGAGTTAGTCAGTCCGTAAAACATTCAGCATTATCGCTTGAACCAAACACATGATTTTTGAAGAAACTTGGCCACAAGCTTCATCCATCCAATCCATTGGGACCAACTCTGTGCAGAGCGTTGTGCTTCCTCAGCAGTCCCTTGGCTATTGACACAATCCTGGATGGTCACCCACTCTGACACAGGATACCAGCAAGCTGGCACTCATTTTGCTGACCTCGGAAGGATGGACAGCAGAGTCAAAACAAGCTTGATATCTGATGTCTACGAAGGTGTATTATGGCTTCAAAATCTGCACTTGTTAAGGGGTCTACTCGGGTTTCCCTCCCCTCACCCCCCAAAAATAGGTATTTGCTCTCTTCTCCGAAACTACACACACAATTTTGATGAAACTTGACCAACAACCTTCATCACACGTCGTACCAAAGTGTATCGACTGCATAAAAATCTGCGCTCACAAAAGGGGTCTATGTGGGGAGTTTAAACCCCCCTCCCCCCAAATAGGTGTTTGCTCTCTCTCTGAAACTACACACACAATTTCGATGAAACTTTGGCACAACTTTCATCATCCATGATGTACCAAAGTTTGTCACGTCATTAAAAAAAATCAGGGTCTAATGGGTCTGCGGGGGGGGGTTAATGGCTGTTGCTCTGATCCAGGTGAGCTTCAGAGACATGCAGTCTTATTTTTTCTTCTTCTTCTACCCCTTTTTGGCTTTTTTTGCTCTATTATTTTTAAACATTTTTTTCTTCTGAGTAACCACTTATCCGATTGACACGTTTTCAGAGTAGAGAGACCCCCCCCCCCCCCCATGAGGAATATTTTAATAATAATTGTGACACCATAGGTCATGTGATATGGCAGCCATCTTGGATTAAAAGCAGAAAATTAAAACCACTATAGCTCTGAAACCGCTGATTGGAAAAATTTTGAAAAACTTGGCACATCTCATTCTACTCCCAAGTGAAATAAAGGATTGTAAGGTGATGTCATTTTGAAGTGATAGACCAGCCATACAATCATGTTTTCATCGAAATTCTTGTTTACCATTGAGATTCAATTGTGTATGTCCATCCAGGCCGTAACATTTTCACCGATTGAGTTTTTTTCATCAAATCTTCAACAAGCCTTTATTATGAGATCCTCCACACACTATTGTTTTGTCCAAATCACCCTCAATATTGTCCTTCAAACTCTGCTATTGGTGTTCTACACCCCCCCCCCCTTTCTCTCTCTCCACTGCTGCTTTGTCCTGCTACATCCTGATCCATTCAATGTACTAGCTCGTTCACAAGCCTTGTCTTTGTATACAAAAAAAGCAAAGGGATTGACAAACGATGCTTTAATACTAATTTCATCAGCGTTTCTGTTAAAGAGAGGGTCAGTGAGGGCGGTTGTACATTATGGTTAAGTCCTGTCATTGGATCAGAATTCATAGCATAAACGCTTCTCTATCTGCTCAGATGTACGCAGTAAAAGTCACCTGTTATAAAGTATTTAAATTCTATAACCCATCATGTGAAATTATCGTGTCTCATAAAGCCACTTACAGGCTCCTGGAAGAGCAAAGACCGTGAGAGGCATTCATTGAACAAAAGGAGGATTGGGGTGGGGGGGGGGGGCATGATGCAGACATTGACATACGGTACAAACAGACATCATCAGTGAGGAAATAAAGCCTTAAATGCTTGGAAGATTGTGAGCACGAGTAAAATACATACTCAGGAATTGGAGATGATGGCATAGCTGTGTGCTCATGTAAACTTTGAGCAATTAAAGTCACAATCAAGGTCCTCTGTCTTTGTCAGATAGTTCTTATCAAGCTTTTCTCCTCCTGCGCGAGTTAAGCACTTCATCTATTACTTTTATATCCATCCAATTTGTCTTTTCCAATATATTGAACACGATAATCTGAAGAAGATTGATTGGACAGTAGGAAATCAGCCCCGTACAGATCAGACCAGCATTGAAGACAAGACCACAAAATTGTTTGTGAATCAGCCACCAAAATATATACTCAAGAAGAAATGACCCGAATTGATTTGCATTTTCCCACCGAAGTCAATAAGATTGTCCATTCACATTCATAAATGTCCATTCACATAAATAATAATCGTTATAATCCCCAGGATAAAAAACAAAAACAAAAATAAAAACGGGTGGGGGGGGTCTCTGTCTGTCTATACGTCCGTCACGCTATATCCCCCAAAACAATTGTGCAGAAATTCCCCAAACTTGGAGATATAATCACCATACGACAAGAAGGGTTGAAAGCAGTATCATTTTTGCCCCACCTTTGAGGCTGTGGACATATCAAAAGGGAAAATACCCAAATATGAAATTACAGACACATTTTAATGAAACTTAGCATAGGCCATGAACATTGGGGAACACATGAAATATGTAACGATTTGGGTTTAACCCCAGCCCATGCCCCCTGGGTGTGTCATTCCTGGTTGAACTTTTGCCATTTTCGACCTCGCTTTAGATGGGAATCATGGAGATTTGCAAGCCTGGTGTTGGCTTAACGTTAAGGAGGCTGGCTTAAGCTCTTCGTGCGTGGTCATGAGTTTGAGCCCCTGTCGTACCATACAAATAATACCAGGTGGTTGACTCAGATTGTCATCCTTCTGAGGTCGGCAAAATGAGGAACAGGTTACTGGTAACAGGGGCACTGCATTAGCAGCACAGCGTGCTTTCAGAAAATGATGCAACCAGCAGCCACAGCATTCATATGAACAATAACATGGGATTTGTGATGCATGCCATCGACTTCGCTCTTGTTATGATTGTAATTATAATGAGAAAGCATCTGGTAATGCAAAGCCCGTCTGCTTTGTATTCGGACTTCTTCCGTACATGAAATGAAAGTACATGATGGAACCGGTGCCTTTGAACTTTTCACCAAATTATCATTTTTTTCTTCTTCATATTCTCATAATAAAGCTTTGTTAAAAATTTGATGACAAAAGCTCAAAGATAATTAAAATTTCAGGTAAATTGGATGAAAATTGACAATTTGATGTGACGCTGGCTGACCTTTGTCCATTTGACCAAATTATTAATTTGGCTTCTCAATATCTCCTCATAGAGCTTTGTTTAAAATGATGTCAAAAGCTCAAATGATTTTAAAAAAAGTTAAGGAATTACAAAAGCTCAAATGATAATTAAAATTTCAGGTAAATTGTATGAAAATTTACCTTTTTATGTGATGCTGACGTTTGACCAAATTATTGATTAGTGTTCTCCATATTCTCATCATAAAGCTTTGTTGAAAATTTGATGACAAAAGCTCAAATGGTGAAAAGTTACATCCCAGACAGACACACAGAAGTGATTGCAAATCCCCGTCTCCCACTGCGCGTGGGACGGGCTAACTCCGACCATATATCTTCAGCAAGATCACTTTATGAGGTCATTCCATAGGAGGAAGAAACAGCAGGAAAAAAATGATTATGAAGTCTCATCCTTGAAAGATTAACAAGGAGTGTGATTAAATGAACATGTTCACCTTGGTGGGCTGTGCTTGGCTGGAGATTAAGAATCAGTCACATTTCTGCACATGAACATTCAAGTGTCACATTCTTTGGGATGGCTGTTTGTGCTCGTGAGGAAAACTGTTATCCTCTGTTGTTGATACAACACAGATATTGTTTGTTTTTGTAGTTTCATGTGAACTGGGTCTCAGCCCAGTTGCATAAAGCAAGGGTCTCGCCCAGTTACACAATAAAGCATTCTTAAGAAAGATTTGAGGATTTACTTAAATATTTCATCAAGTTTCCCTTATTAATCAGGTTCTCTTTATCTATTATTAGACTTGAATGAAGTTATGATCACATTTAGGTCAATTTAGGCAGAAATAAAGAAAATTTGAAAGGTTCACAACCTTTTACTCACCACTGTAGGTCACTTATTGATCTGTTTTCGTTGCTCAAATCCTAGGGAATTGCACTGCCAAGATTTTGGCTCCACTCAGAAATTTAGATCATACTAACATTGAGGTCCAAATAACTTCCTCTCACCATCCATTACCACCCATCCATTTCATCACACAGTTCTGCAGTATGGTAAGGCTGACTAGAATACCTTTCAATACTTCCTGGGGGGAGGGGAGATATTGCCAGGAAGTCAGTTTTTCACTTGAGCCCTTCTGAGACAGCCACTGAGTCACTGAGTAGATTCAAGCTGGCATGGATCTCTTCATTCCAGCTCAGACCTATCAAGTGAAACCTCAATCCCAGCCTTGGTTCACTCCTGCTTGTGCTGCTGCTTGTTCACAAGAAATTTTCACGAAAAATATATTGGTTCACCGAGAAAATATTTTCACGAAAAATATAAGTGACCACTATATTCGTTATTGTTGTGTGTGTCTGTCTGCCTGTCTGTCCCGAGCTAGCTCCGTGAGTTTTGATCCGATTCTGATAAAATTTTGTGGGAGGTTTATATCATGATCTAGTTGTGTTTTCCTGAGAATGGGCGTGGTCCGCCATTATGGCGGAGCCACGCCCAAAAAACACGTGTTTTTAGGGGGAGCCAATTTCAATTTGCATCTTCTCCTAGGGGTTTTGTCGAATCTGACAGGGGTTTCGGTATTTGGTTAGCCCAATGGCAACTGCATAGCCCTACAGAGCTCGATTTTTCATTTTCGTCCCAAGTCAGGTCACAAGGTCACGAACTTAGAAAATTGCGATTTTGACATAAAAATCCATCTTCTCCGAGGGGTTTGTCGAATCTGCAGGGGTTTCGGTATTTGGTTAGCCCAATGGCACCTGCATAGCCCCACGGAGCTCGATTTTTCATTTTCGTCCCAAGGTCAAGGTCACAAGGTCACGAACTTAGAAAATTGTGATTTGACATAAAAAATTCTTCTCCGAGGGATGTCGAATCTGGCAGGGGTTTCAGTATTTGGTTAGCCCAATGGCACCTGCATAGCCCCACGGAGCTCGATTTTTCATTTCGTCCCAAGGTCAAGGTCACAAGGTCACGAACTTAGAAATGCGATTTTGACATAAAAATCCATCTTCTCCGAGGGTTGTCGAATCTGGCAGGGTTTCGGTATTTGGTAAGCCCAATGCACCTGCATAGCGCCACAGAGCTCGATTTTTCATTTTCGTCCCAAGGTCAAGGTCACAAGGTCACGAACTTAGAAAATTGCGATTTTGACATAAAAATCCATCTTCTCCGAGGGGTTTGTCGAATCTGTCAGGGGTTTCGGTATTTGGTTAGCCCAATGGCACCTGCATAGCCCCACGGAGCTCGATTTTTCATTTTCGTCCCAAGGTCAAGGTCCCAAGGTCAAGGTTACAAGTCATGAACTTAGAAAAATTTCGAATTTTGACATAAAAATCAGGACGACTGCCCAACTTTGAGAGCTGGGATGACATATTTTTTATGCATAATCTTGAGGTCATTCCCCACCTAAAGTCTTGAAACCATTTTCTCTTATCTAGAGCACCTTGCCCGTGGCGCCCCCTTCAAGTTTGTTTTACGCTGATTTCATCAAAGTATGAATAATCGAGGACTGCGAAATGCCATATAGCCTATATGACATTATATGTTCCTGGAATGTTCCAGAGGAAGTTTTGCACCAAAGGTCAAATCCTTGACCTTTGACCTTTAAAGTTCACAAAGGTCAAATATTTCAAAGTTGTGGGAATCGAACCGGGTTTTCGACCTTCTTCGACGAACTAACTCCATTAAGCTATAGCACGTATCCTGTTTCCTTATTTTAATGTCCACAACATTGTTTTGTGACCTTTAAAGGTTATGCAAAGGTCAAATTTTTAAAGTTGTTGAACGAAACCGGATTTCGACATTTTGCATCGAATAACCTGTCACTCGTACCACATCATGTTGATCATTTTTATAACTTGGTCAAACATTATCACATTGTCTCATCCTTGACTTCTGAAACAATCTACATCGTCAAATACCGCTCGTGAACCATCGTCGTCTTCAGACTTGTCTCTCATCAAAATTACTTCTTCCTTCAGTACCAAGAGCTGGATCTGGTGAAACTCGTCATCTTTTTGACATGCTTGTAACCACTGCAAGAAATTCTAACTGAAACGAAGTCCAATTACTCTAAGTCAGCTTATAACCATTTTAACATTATGCCAAGACTCCAGAGACGTTTGGAGAGTTGCATACAGTTTCCTTCACCAAAATGATCAACAGTCCTTTTCAATAATCCTGAAGTCCTTTCCTCCCCTATGTAAAGCCAACCTCTTTGCTGAGTGTTTCAATGCAAACTACACATTTGACCAAAATCAATCACTGCTGACGTGTCCCTCCCATATTACGAAGATTAATATATCCACATCACTCCTCAAAAAGTTGGGAGGTCATCCAAAGGCTGAAGATTTCAAAAGCTACTGGACCAGATCATGTCCCTGAAATTATCTTGAAGTTGAGCTTGCCAGAATTGTCCCCTATTCTCTCAAAACTGCACAACTTGCGCCTATAAAGTCAGTTTTCCCACCTTCTTGGAAGTTGGCTTCAGTTTTACCTGCACTTGAAAGCTGTGGAGAAAAATCTGATCCATCCACCTGAAGGCCGATCAACATTCTTCCCACTATGAGCAAAGTATTTGAATCCCTTATCAACCAGCAGCTTATGACTTTCGTGGAAGAACACAATCTCCTAACTGAGGCTCAGTATGGATTTTATCTTTTCCGGTCTATTGGTGATGTTTTTTCACTCATAACTGAACACGTGAACCAGGCCCTAGACCGGCATGTGAGGCCACACTTGTAGTCCTTGATATCTCTAAAGCTTTTGATAAAGTTTGGCATAAAGGTCTTATTCACAAGCTGAAGTCCAATGGTATCTCTGGGCCTTTGCTTGTAATAATCTCACACTTTTTCACAGATTGCCAAGTTTTTTGTGTGGCATGAGGGTCAATCTTCTGATCCCATAATAATAAGGAAGGTGTCCCCCAGAGCTCTGTATTGAGGCCTTCTTAGTTTCTGTTTCACATAAATGACCTTCTCAATGACATTTCATCTCGACTCGCCATTTATGCTGATGATTCGATCATATACTGTACATTACTTATCCTGGTTCCCTGCCTGCATCATTCTACCTTCAAGCAAGCTTCAATATAAATCAGGACCTTGAGAATGTCAGGAACTGCGGAAAAGACTGGTTCATCACCATCAATCAAAAGAAGAAACACAAGCTATCCATGTCCAGGTCAAGATTGCCCTCTTTTCATAACCTGGTTATGGACCAAACACCATTACAATAACTCTATGGCATCTTGTCTTGGTCTGGACATCACTTATTACTTTGGTTGGGATAAGTACATTTCTGGCATTGCCAAAAGAGCTTCTAAGTGACTTGGCTGCTTATATCGGGCTCATCAATACTTCCCTCCTAGGTCTCGCTCCACCTCCACAAGACGACCATACGTTCAATCGTGAAATACTGTAGTCACATCTGGGTGGGTGCTTCACTCCTCTTCTGTCCCTTCTTGACAGAATTTAATGACAAGCTGTTAACTTCGTAGGCCATGATATATCATGTAATCTCTGGAACCTCTCTCGGTGACGCTCTGTGGCCTCTGTGTCTCTTCTACAGGTACTATAATGGAAGATGCTCAAATAGCCTTTCACTACTAGTCCCTCCTTTACATACATTCAAGTGCTCTACATGTTTGGCAGCCTCTGCGCACCCTCACACTCTCTGTATTCCTAAGGTAAAGCCAGTACGGTATTCCTCCACCTTTTCGCATGCACTGCCAAACTCTGGAATTCCCTTCCTGCATCCTGTTTCCCAGAAACATCCAACTTTTCCCAGTTTAAGAGAGATGTGAATATATCTCCTTTCCCAGTGATTCCCTTTCTCAAAATTTATTTGTGTAACCCCTACCTTTGAATAACCTTTTGGCCATGTGATGTCCTATCAAGTGAAATCACCAATTGATGCCAAACCTGCAGTTATACACTCCCCACAAAAAAGTAAAAAATAGAACACATTACCCCGTGCTGCCTTGAAAACAAGGACGTGGGTGGGTTCCACTGGCAGAAAAATGGATTGGTCATGATGACGTAAAATGATGTAATATTTTGTCCAAGTACTGCTCAACGGATCGGTTTTGAAAGTGCTAAAACGGTGATTTTGGGACCAGTGTTCAAGTATGTAATTCAATTGAAATAAAATAAAGATTTCAAAGGTCATAGAAAAAAGGTTCCAGAGTTTCCTGCCGTTGAGGAGCGTCTTGTACACCACCTTAATTATCATGTGACATTAGTTCTTCATGCCTGTTGTTTGTGTCCTTTATGATGTCCTTAAACAAATAGCACACCGAAAAAAATATACTTTTCATTTATATATTGAGCAAAATGATCCGACATTCAATTTCTTTGTCAGAAAAAGTATTGTGAACCTTCATGTCTCGGTAACTGGTGGCACCCACTTGAGCAGCAATAACTTCAACCAAACGTTTCCTGTAACTCTGGTCAGTCGTGCACATCGACTTGGAGGAATTTGACCTACTCCTCCTTACAGAACTGCTTCAACTCAGAGATATTTGTGAGCTTTCTTGCATGAACTGCTCGCTTCAGGTTCTGCCACATTTCAATTGGGATAAGGTCTGGACTTTGACTTGTCCATTCAAAAACGCAAAATATTTTCTGCTTCAGCCATTCTGTTGTAGATTTACGTGCGTTTAGGATCGTTGTCTTGCTGCACGACACACTTTCTGTTCAGCTTCAGCTCACAGATGGATGCCCTGACATTCTCCTGGAGAATTTGCTGGTACAATCCAGAATTCATGGTTACGTAAATGGTGGCAAGCTCTCCGGGTCCTGAGGCAGCAAAGCAGCCCCAAACCATGATACTCTCACCACCATGCTTCACAGTTGGGATGAGGCTGGAATTATTATGTTGGAATGGAGTGTTTGGTTTTTCGTCAAGCATAACGTTTCTCATTTAAGCTAAAAAGTTCCACTTTCGACTCATCTGTCCACAGAACATTCTTCCAACAGCCTCGTGGATCATACAGGTGGTATTTGGCAAACATAAGATGGGGTGCGATGTTCTTGGAGAGCAATGGTTTCCTCCTTGCTATCTTCCCATGCACACCATTCTTATTCAGTGTTTTCCTGATGGTAGACTCATGAACACTGACATTAGCCAATGCGAGAGAGGCCTGCAGATCCTGTCATTACCCTGGGGTTCTTTTTGAGCTCCAGGAATATTGTACGCCTTGCTCTTGGAGTGATTTTCGTCGGACGACCACTCCTGAAAAGAGAAACAATGCTGTTGAACTTTTTCTATTTGTACACGATCTGCCTGACAGTAGATTAGTGGAGTCCAACATCTTTAGAAATGTTTTGTAACCCTCTCCAGACCGATGAACATCGACAATTCTTTTTTCTGAGATCCTGAGAAATCTCTTTTTATCAGGGAATAATTAGCTTCCACAAACCTATGTGGTGATGACCAGACTCTGATGGTGACAAACAAAGTTTGTTTTTCATATAGGGCAAGGCCACCCAAACTCATTCCTTATTGTCATTGCATTAATTGAAACACCTCACTGTAATTCCTGCCAAGGCCACCAAAACTGCGCGAAACTCCCGGAACAACATTTACGGACCTGATGCAGATGGCCATAATGTGGTCTGAAAAAGAAGATAGTGGTGCTAAATCAAGAACAAGTCAGACACCATTTTCAGCCACAATTGATAGCATGGTGCAGAAACTTAGAAAGAGGCAAATAAATAACTCGGACAAACTAAAGCAACTTGGACAGCAGCAGGGTGAAATAATTAATCTGCTCAAATAGAGGAATGAGGGTATGTAGTCCTCCTGACAGAGACCATCCAGTGATGAGCAAGGGAGGATACTGTTGTGGACATGTTCAAATTATGGGCACATTCAGAGGGACTGTCCACTTGGGACAACACCACAGGATTTTTGATCAAAACCTCAACCCTACTATGGAGAGCCAAACAGAGCATGTACAAGGCTCCATACAGACCGAGACAGCAGATAACTTTCTGGACAGAGCAAATGAAGACCCGAGTGAAGAAGTACTTAAGTCACAAGAAGTACTGAAGAAAAATTATTACAGATATGGATTGTTACCATATTTTAGATGGCGTTCCTGGTTTTAACTCACATTGCAAAAGAATGTGACTTTAGTACTTCTTCCACTCAAATCTTCAATTGGAAAGTGTCCCCTCATGATGGTAGAGATCGGCAGTGTGCTGACAGAGTGCTTGTTGGACACAGGGTCCCAAGTGACGACTATCATTGAGACATTTTTAATTTGAACTTTAAGCCAAGAGGACTTGTGCCAAGGGAGGTAAGATTTTTTTGCATCAGAGAGCTGCTAATTTTCGATATTCCCTATGTTGGTTGCCTGGAGGTTGATGTTTCTGTGTTTGGTAAGCATTCAAGAGTCAAGCAGTGTTTGTAGCGAAGGTTTTCAAGAAAATGTTACTGTAATATGAGGTATGAATATTGAAAAGCACTCTGAAGATGTCTCTTTCTCAGGGTTTGACAAATTCTGGCACAAGAGCAGGTATCAGGTCAGGTATGGGAGCATGCCCCAGAGAAGTGCATCACTGCATCCACTTTCCGCCGGTACACCAGGGGCCTCCATCTGACCTTCAGATACAGATACCTGGTGTTATGGGATATGAGATGGATAGTTTCCCATCTCCTGGAGATGATGATCAACCTGCTGCAACCACGAGGGACATGGTCAGCTCATTGGCCTCCTCCACTCATGATGCTCCCTTGCAGAGAGAATCTGGTGAGCAGGATCAGCATCAGGAAAATGAGCCACATGTCCATATAGCCACAGCTGATGCTCACGGACTACACATATACATCTCATCTGATTCTCTCTCAACAACTGCTCATTGGACACCGCTCAAAGTATGATGAGCGATAGTCAAGGATTCTATGAAGAGACCTGTACCAAAGGAGTTAAGTGTCCATCTCAGATCCCTGGTCAGAGCCCAAGTCTCACATCCGTGGAACAAGGCTTCTGCGACTCATTGGGACTGACTCAATCGGTCAACTTCCCGACCCCGATCTCAATCAACGTAATCCATCTCTTCTGGATCTGATTTTGACAAATTTCCCTGAAAATATCTGCTGTTCTTCCTCCACTCCAATCGGTTCTTCTGACCACATGCTTGTCAAAGTAGACATCTCTCTGGCTGTTATCAGAGAACCACCTCAGTGCCGTCGAGTTTGGCATTTCACTCAGGCTGGCTGGCAGGGACTTGAAGCAGCCATCAAGTCGAGACGAGTCTCCCATCACTTCTTTCTCTGACATCAACTCCTCCTGAGAATTCTTCAAAGAACCTTTCTCTCTCTCTCATGCACAGATTTATCTCCTCTTGTCTCAGATATCCTACCTTTCCTCCCGCCCATGGTTCACTGAAGCTTGTCGTGAGTTAGTTGTCCTGAACCAACTTGCCTTTGCCTCATGGAGAGCAAATCCAACTGAGGGTAATCTCAATTACATCCATAAAGCTCAGAACAAGTGTGTGTCTGCCCTCAGGAGAGCCAGAAAACATCTTTCTAATCTCAAGTCTGAACTCTTAAAACTCTCTCCCTCCTCCAAATCCTGGTGGCACCGAATCAAATCTGATTCTGGTGTATGTTCCCCCTACGTCTCCTCCCTTACCTCAAATAGCTGCACTGTTGACACCGCATGTGAAAAGGCTGAATGCTTAAACTCCGTGTTTGATTCTAAATCTTGTGTCCGAAACTCATCGCTTTCTGCACCCACCTTACCCAGTCACACCCAGCTGTCCCTGGACTATGTGTCCTTTTCCTCTGACAAATTGGAGAGCTTGCTGTCAAACCTCGACTTAGATTCTCAGCCAATGTGTCCTAAAAACCTGCTCCTCTGCTCTTGCTCACCCCTCTCTCTGTTCTATTCACCCTCTCATTTGCTCAAGGTCATCTGCTTGGAAATCAGCAAACATCACTGCCCTGAAAAAAAGTTGCAAAAACACATCCATGCAACTACAGACCAATCAGCCTTCTCCCAATCATCAGCAAGGTTATTGAATCCATCATCGCTTCAGATATTAAATCCTTCCTCTTCTCCAAATGCCTGATTTCCGATCATCAATTAGGATTCAGACCAGGTCACTCTCCCCTGGATATGCTGCTTCTGCTCTCCCAACAATGGATGGAGGTCCTCAATGCCAGACATGAAATCAGAGCCATATCCATAGATATACCACGTGCTTTTGACATGGTTTGGCACCCCGCCCTGCTCACCAAACTCTCTTCCTATGGTATCCAAGGCCATCTCCACTCATGACTCACAGACTTCCTCTCCTGTCGCAGCCAACGTGTGGCCCAAAATGGAGTTCTCGCATCTCCTCTTCCTGACAAGGCTGGAGTTCCTCAAGGCAGCGTTCTGAGCCTTGTTCTTTTTCTGGTTTTCATCATTGATCTCTCCGACTCTCTGGAAAATCTGCTTTATCTCTTTGCTGATGAATCGACCTTCTGCCATACCATCTGTCATCCCTCAGAACGGCAAGCAGCAGCTTTTTTTTTCTTTCTTTTTTGTATACTTTGTCGAGGCTCGTATGAGAGCGAACACACAACACACAGCAAGGGAGGCATGAGACAAGAGGGGCGGGAGTGGGAAGGACAAAACAGTGGGCACAGAGACATTAGGAGATCTGTGCAGGGGAGAGGGAGGGGCGGGGAACACGGGGAATACAAGATGGACATTAGAGGGACTTTCAGGAAGGAAAGCAGGGAATTTGAAAGAGGTGGGTTTGGGATGGAATAATCGGGGTAGAAAAGATTGAGGTTTTGGATGGGGAAGATAAGAGGTAGCGGTGGACAGCTGTTTTGAAGGCCTGGAGGGAAGAATGGGATTGAACAGAGTGAGGGAGTTTATTCCAAAGGCAGGAAAAAAGAAGAATAAAAGAGTGAAGGTGAGCAGTTTTTCGTGATTTTGGTAGTTTTACCAGAAGGGGGTTGTTGGCGGACCTTGAGCACCCCGCGAAATATGGTTGTTTACAAATTGTAGACACAGCAGGGGGGGGGCGAGACTGGAGGCGAGACGGTAGAAGACAGGAAGACCACCGACCTGACTGCAGTGAGAGAGTGAGAGGCTCAAAGATTCAGCCTCATCGCGGGAGATGCCAATGATCCGAAATGCCTTGGTTTCCACAGCGTGAAGCCGAGAAAGGTGGGAGGCAGTAGCACCAGCTCAGAGGGGGAGAGCAGTACTCCATCAGGGTTTGGATGAAAGCTTTGTAGGTGGTCAGGAGCTCAGGTGGGCCGAGGAAGGACTTTGCACGAAGGAGGATTCCCAGTTGGCGACTGGCTTTGGAGGCCAGGTTGGAAATGTGCTTTCCCAGGAGAGATCATGGCAGATAGTAAGACCCAAAAGCTTGAAAGAAAGGACTTCTTCTGGAGGATTGTTGCTTTGGAATGCCAAGTCCAGCGATGAGCCTGTGGGCAGTGAAACCATGAACCAGCCACCCTAAGTCCATGACTTCTTGCAAAGTCAAAGAACTTAGTGCTATTCTGTTTCACAGTTCCAGACGCATGGGGACCAACACATGTCTCATCACCATCCCTTTCAGTTCCAGTCTATGAATTGAAATCCCGCAAGACTAGAATAGTTTCTCGCCTGCTGCACTGATCAACCACAGACTCGAGTGTGGCATGGAATGCGTCCTTCACATTGAGATCACTCACCTCAGTCAGAGCATTTCCAGAGACCAGGGAAGCAACATCGAAGGAGTGATGAATCCTTCATCCCATAATATGCTTGTTGACTGGTGCTACCTCAATTATTATTGGAGTCAGATTCTTGGACACAGCTACAGCAACTCCTTGGGTATGGTAACATCAGAGCAACAAAACCATTAGTAGTTGTCGCCACCCGCCATGACCTCACCACTATGCAGTCTCCGAACCTCTGAGGGTGCTGCAATACCGGTGTTCAAATGCTTGAGCTCAGATGACAACACAGACAGGTGATCATCCTCTCTTAGGGATAGGACATTCCAGGCACCCATCTGAAGGGACCGCCTCAAGTTAACCCAAGGAGACCGCCATCTGGTGGACTTCACCTCACTATCACCCTGACACACACTACTGCAATCCAACCCGGGAAGGTTACCCCGTCTTTTTCCTCCTATCATCAAAGAGTGGGAGTCCCGAAGGGTTTGTCCCAATCCCATCATCTGGTGAGCTGTCCCATGAAGGGCAGCTGCACAGTAGGTACTCACACGGAGTGGGTGTTCAGTTTTCTTTGCGTTTTTAGTGTGTTTTGCAGATTGAATGGTTTTATGATGGCCAGAGTGAAAATCCGGCCACCAACCTCCTAAAAAATTAACCCAACTGCAAGATGATGTCTGCAGGCTCAGAGTTCACCATCAACCCTCTTCTGGTGAAACTACCTAAATCCAGGATCATTGCTCACCTCCACTCATATGTTCCTCCTTTTACCCACCTGTGGTACCAACTTCCACATTCTCTTCAGTCTCATTCTTCCCTCCAGGTATTTAAGACAGCTGTTCACCACCATCTCAGATCATCCTCAATCTAAAACAATGATCTTTTCCATACCCATTAAGCCACCACACCTGCAAATTTTGCTTCTGTATCCATATTATCCATCCACTGCATTCTCCCCTACCCCCAACCTTATCAGCACATCCATTGTTGTCCGTCTCCATTTATTTTCTCCCTCAGTCCAGCTGGTGGCATTTCCCCCTTCTCGTTCTGCTGTACCAAAAGCATTTTGTTTGGTTGCCTCCTGATCCGATCTGTGGTCTAGCTTTTCCACAAGCCTTGACTCTGTGTACATTATTTACATTTATGCCCTATATGCATTTCCAATGAAAACCAAGGTTTATTCTTTCATGTGTGTATTTCAAAAGTAACTGGAAATCCAATTAAATCCATCCCACGGTTGCAAATGTGGTATCAAAATTTTCAGAGTAAGATGTTCTCAAGGCTGGTGTTATTGATATTCACCTTTTAGCTGCTGTCCTGTACAGTTAATGTAAATGCAAAAGTGTTAACTTTAGGTAAAACTTTTGCATTTAATGAATGTTAATAAGCATGAATTTAGCTAATTTGCATTATAGTGGATTTTATTTAAGTCCATTAAAAAAAAATACAACTACATTTTTAATCCAATTTTATAATTATTTCACAAAAACTAAGGCAGGTGTGGTTGAATTAGTGCTTCCTTTAATTTTTCTATTAGTTGCCATAGAAGCAGGTTAATTAATATATGATAAATGCAATTGCTGAAGCTACAAAAAAAAAACCCTTTCCGTGCTGAGAAAACGATCTCCACTAATAAATGTCAATGTGTGTCAGTGTGTCTCTTCCATAACTCCAAAACCATGAAACCTAGCAGCTTGAAACTTTGCATGCATACTAACAAAACTCCAACGAAGTGCATGACTGAAAATTGGGTGTTTGGGTTAATTAAAACATCCATTGTGAAGATAATTAACGGCCTTATTAAATTATATCCTTTATGAGGTGCATCTTTGGACACCCTCGGACACCTCGCTCACAATCGATGGGGGTCCAAATTCGCCATTTTGGTTGGCGTATTGAAACATGCCTCGATTTGGAAACACGATCTACTCTCACAGACTAATTCAAGTACATAATCTAAATATTATGTCAGATTTGAGAATCGGATCTGGTGAACAAAATAAGTATCAAAATCTGGAGAAAAATCTGAAATTTTTAACAAATTAGCGATTTTTATAACTCCGTGTATTTATTTAAGCAAAGCGTTAAACTTAACTTTTTCTACTGTTCAGACGATTATATTGAGTGAAGAAAAGATGATGGAATGTGCAGAAAGTGAATATTAATTGAGTGAAACGCCATGCTTCATAACCTGCTTTGGCAATCCATGATGGCACAGGCCACAGGGATCCTTTTTTTCGTCAATTACACACACAGTTTGCCGTTTCCGTTTTTGGTGATTTGCTACCATTACAAAATATTAATATAAATATACTATTATAGTTCCGCCAATATATTAATAGTCGGTAGTTTCTGCAGGTGAAGAGGAACTTTTTTGTTGCTGCAAGTGAAGAGGCTTCTTTTTTTTTGCTTTTCACCGTTTAGTGCGTGCTTTCATTACAAAATATAAATGTAAATACACTAATAGTTACTCCAATATATGAATAGTCTGTAGTTTCTGCAAGCAAAGAAGTACATAGACAGCACAAGACATGGACGTGATATAAATGGGAACAAATGACTCTCCGTGGGGTGTGTGTGTGCGTGCCTGTTCTTGGTTACGTGTGTGCAGTGCGCGGGTTTTGTGGGTGCGCTATCTGAACTCGAACTCCGGCTCGTTGTGTGTGGCGCTGTGGAGGAGGTTATGTGGCCGTCTCACAGACCATGTACTTCTGCAGTGCCGAAGCCTTGTCGGGAGTGGACATGCTGTGGCATCGAAGCCAGGCGGGACGTGCCACTGTGCAGTGCGGGTGTGGGGAAATCCGTGCATATGTGCGAGTGAAAGGTTGAGTATATCGCCGGTGCACTTGTACGTTTAGCATGAACCATGAGGATGTTGGAAGACGCATGGGTGGGAGAGGGGACTGCATGCAGTTAAGCCATTACCAAATAGATCGCATTTGTTTTGCTTTTTAAATGGTACTGCCCGGATTTTGTATTGAACACGGTGTTTGGAAAGAAAACGCTGCTGTTTGGGGGTATATTATCGCCCCAGTAATGCCCTGGTATGCTGCCTTCTCATGACACTCCCTCAGACTGCCATGACATTCCCTCACACTGCCTTCCCATTCCCTTTCCTCACACTGCTTTCCCAATCCTTTCCCTCACACTGCCTTTCCATTCCCTCAAACTGCTTTCCCATTCCCTTCCCTCACACTACATTCTCATGTCTCTGTCTCTGTCTCTGTCTGTGTCTCTGTCTCTGTGTCTCTGTGTCTCTCCAAATATTCCCATCAGCGAAGCAACGGGTTGTATTTTCTCATTTTTATGATGAAGGGGAAAAAAAGTACAACCTATTTATTTCATAGCAGGGTTGGAAAGCATGGAAAATGCGATTTCATGCTATTTCCACCCATGCTTTGAAATACATCAGTTGTACTTCTTTATACCTTAATTTGGAGCTCACTCCCAAATAAACCCTCTGTGGTTGCAGCACTATAATGCAGGAAGGGAAGTAAGAGGGAGGATTTCGTCTGGAGTGAAACTAAGCCTCATTATACAAGGTGTAATTACAGAAAAACGTGTTAAAGGAAGATACTAATCTTTTAAGTTCAAGTAAAAATATAATTATACCTCCGAATGTCCTTATCTTGCAGACTATATTACCTCTGATGTGGTGAAATTGAACCATGGGGTGACTTTGAACACTTTTGGAATTTGTCCGATGATTGACTATTCCTTCTTTTATGTTACATTTTGTTAAGTGAAGTTCAGAATTTCCACTATAAACAGGATATCTCAATAATTTTTGTACTCTGTTAAGATGCTCCCACAATCAAACTTTTTATACATAATTTTTCAATGACTGTCATGTGTTTGGGCCCCTTGTATACACAATTAGAATGTTAGAATTACATACAATTCCCAGATTCTCAAAATTCTTCCTTTTCCAAATTATACTATGAAATAATTTAATTTAATCTCCAAGAAGAGTGCTTCACTCCTGGCCATTAAACACAAATTAACCAAATGTTCTATGGAGATGCTGAAGTGGCCAACACAGGATAATAATCTCACAATATGGTGTAATAATTTACATGGTATTTAATTTCATGGAGAGACCATAAAATGGAATCTCTCGTGAAAAAGCTGAACCACAACACCTGTTGCTCTCATATCGCGGATAGGTTACGGTCTCAGTTTTTTACTCTCTCTAATACTGTCCAGATCCCTCTCTTCACCTTCTAACCTTCTCCAACCACTCTCGGATACAACACACATATTAAAGTAACTGCTTTCTGGTTAAACCTCCTAAATCCAGGTTGACTGCACACCTCCACTCTTTTGTTCCTCTTTTATTCCCTTTCTAAAACTGCCTTCCCAAGGAAGTTCATTTGCACTCTTCCCTTCAGGGCTTCAATCAAGTTTTGACCACCATCTCATGTCACCCCCCCACCCCCATCCATAATTGCAATATTTTTCTGCCGCCCCCATTAACCCAAACTAATCCAACGCTCTTATGTGCAGGTTATTTTCTTTCCTCCCTTCTTCTCTTTTCAAGTCGATTCATCCCCTTGCTTCTTTAGTTCACCTGTGGTACTGTTGTCCTACCATCAGATTGTTGCAGTTTTACACCTGCTGTCACTTTGCCCTTTTATGGACCGAGATTATGCATAAAAAAAGTTGGATTCAAAAGAGTATTTTTAATTGAATTTCGAGTTGCACAATAAGTTCCCGAATGCATGTCTGAAGATAGAAAATTAGATTAAGTGTGATGAGAGTTGCAATTTTACCTGTTCAATATCTGCTATGATCTTTCCTGGGAAAGCTACATTTCCAACCTGGCCTCCAAAGCCAGTCATCGACTGGGAATCCTCCATCGTGCAAAGTCCTTCCTCGGCCCACCTGAGCTCCTGAGCACATACAAAGCTTTTGTCTGCAGCCTGATGGAGTACTTCTCTCCCCTCTGGGCTGGTGCTCCTGCCTCTCACCTTTCTTGGCTTCATGCTGTGGAAACCAAGACATTTAGGATCATTGGTATCTCCCATGATGAGGCTGAGTCCTTGGGCCTCTCACTGTCTCACTGCAGGTAGGTCGGTGGTCTTTCTGTTTTCCACCATCTCCTCTCCGGTCTCATCTCCCCTGCTCTGTCTGCAAAATGTCCCCCCCCCCCAATATTTCCGCAGGACGCTCAAGGTCCGCCAGCAACCCCTTCTGGTAAAACTACCAAAATCACGAATCACTGCTCACCTTCACTCTTTCATTCCTCTTTTTTCCCACCTTTGGAATAAACTCCATCACTCTATTCAATCCCATTCTTCCATCCAGGCCTTCAAAACAGCCGTTCACCACCACCTCTTATCTTCCTCCATCCAAATCCTCGATCTTTTCTACCCCCGTTAATCCACCCCAAACCCACCTCTTCAAATTACCTGCTTTCCTTCCTGAAAGTCCCTCTAATGTCCATCTTGTACACCCAGTGTTCCCCACCCCATCCTCTCCCTTCCACAGATCTCCAAATGTCTCTGTGCCCCACTGTTTTGTCCTTCCCTCTCCTGCCCCTCTTGTCTCATGCTCCCTTGATGTTGTGGTATGTTAGCTCTCATACGAGCCTCACAATGGACAAAAAAAAAAAGCGAAGACCTTGACTCAAATCCTACATCACTTGTTGCCATAGTGAAAGATGATGAAAGAAACAATCAATGTTAAAGGAGTACTTATAAAACATGTTGTTTGTTGAGAGAGACAGACATAAACATGTAAATTATATATGTATTGCATTTGGAGCCAATTTCGTCTTTGCTTTGTGTCGAGCTGTCTCAACTTCTTAGTCTCATCATTATCATTGTAGCTTTTGTCTCGAATATTTAGGCAGAGATTTGTGGTACAGGACGTGAGTGAATGAGTTCGCTCAAGCCAATAGGCAATGTAATGAGACATTTACCGATATTCGGGTGATGCAACGATAATTTATTATTTTCTCTTCTTGTTGAAGCTGAAAAATTGAAGACACAAGGAGGAGAAAGAAATGCATCATAGTTAATGGGATTGCCAAAGTTATATTGTTGATTAGCTTTTGACATTTTCATTGTACAATATATCATTGTGCAATAAAATAAAGGAATAATAAATCCATAGTTGTAAAAAATGAAAACTCCCAGATCCATCCCCCACCTCTCCACCCCTCTCCCCAATGCCTTGCCCATTTTACAGGACCAATTACATCAACAAACTGTTTTCCTTCACTCAAGCAAATTAAATTTAAATACATGGTGCCCTCTTTAACAACCGAGATTAGTGGAACATCCCACTCCACATGCTGTATTCAAAAGTGCCAAGTTTAATTTCAACCACCACCTAGCAGGGGTTTCCTTATTTTTGGAGTAGGAGGCTACCATTAAAAAGTAGCAGGTTACCATCACGCGAGCGAAGCGAGCGCAGCTGTATGGCCGGTCCAGGGCCCGCCTATGGCCCTGGAAGCCGGAGGATCCTAGATGGCTGGAGATGCATTCTAGCATGATTTCAGACATGAAATAGTTCTCATATTATCATGCTGTTGGGGTGGAAAACTCCACAAAAACAGTGGTTTGGCTTATTCGGATGTAGTTGCATTAACATACTGACTGACTGACTGACTGGTTGACTGAAATTCAGCTATACTGTATAGTTATTCAAGTCGATGGTACATGCATGTACCTGCGGTACCAGTATTCAGTTGGCCAGTTCACAGCTGCTCATACTTGGCCTTCACTTCAGTGAATAAACGGCGATTTTCAGTGCAAATAACCACAAATAATAACATGTACAAAAGCTGCTTTAAGCTTATAGGCTAATTACTTTATAAAAAATTTTTTACCGTGTATTTTGAGTCCCTGACCGTGTATTTTGGAGCCGCATCACTTGACAAAAGCTCAAAATGGACGAGGTGAAACACGTGTTTCGTGAAACAACAACAACGTCGCACTCGCGAGAGTGCAAGTTTAGACCAATTACTGATGGCCAGAAACTTACCTCCATGTCTTTGGACTTCTTCGAAAATCCAAATTCAAACAGGGATTTTCGTTTCGATGCCATCGTTTCGGCACCGAAACTGCGAGGCCTACAAAGTTTATTTTCTTGAGTCATTGCTGTATGGTATCAGGGACTCAGGCCAACAGTCCAAAACGAGGCGAAAGCAGAGAACTCTCTATTGCAGGAGGCGTGTTTTAGCTGCTTGTGTTATTTTTAGGTCAGTGTTGTGCTAGACCTGGCGAGAGTACTAACAGCAAAAGTAAGCCCGCTTTTATCGAAATACTAATGTGTTTTCGTCTCGGATTTCAACAGGGGGTGTAGAGATTTCGTGGGGAAAAAAAAAAATAAAAAAAAAATTAAAAAACATCGGCGCTGAAGTAGGCGGCGACCTTTGATATTTTTTCTCCGAGTAGACGGCTGCGGGTCGCCGGTAACCGGCTTCTAAGGAAATCCCTGACCTAGTACTATAGTCCTCTGCTTCAACCACAACTATGTTCATCAATCCATACCCAGTACAACGTTCATCTACCCTCAGCCAGTAATATGGTCAGCGATGAGGGGAATCACTTGGGTCTCTCCCGAACGCCCAGTCCTGAGGCCAACTCCATGCACTGGCAGGTTGCGAAGCAACCACGAACGCCGACTAGCATGGCCAATCCGGGCAGGGTTACACTACTTCGTGTGGTACCTTACCTATTGATGGGCTGCTAAGTGCCCTCAGCGCACACTCGGATTACTGCCGAGCATTACAGTGAGTGTGCGCTGGCTGAAAAGGAAAAAAATTGGGGTAGAGCATCCCGTCTGACCTTACTTGTGCACTGCATCGGACCAATGAAAGAAAAGAAATCTGAGACAGATTGGAAATAGAAAAAACAATTATTTATTACAAACACACAGGCAATCTTTTCAAAGTAAGTATTTATGAGGAAGAAAGCAAAAAGGCACAAAAGAGCAGATTTTACCATTAAATGTATTCTTTTTCAATCTTACTTCAACAAAAGACTTGACCATCATTCACTCAGGGGCAAAGAAAAAAACAAGAAGGACTTGAAAATATAACTAGCCGGGAGGAGACGATGGTTCGCAGGCATTATGGAACAATGCCACGATAGGTACAATTGAGTTAGTGGAAGCTTTTGAGGAAGCCCCACCATAAAAACCTATCTCTTCCATCAAAATTGACCGAATCAAATCGGATTTTTTATATGTTGTACTTATGGGCATTATGCACAGCTTCTAGGAAATGAAATTGCGAGAAAAAAATCGAGAAAAAAATAAAAAATAAATAAAAAGTTCAAGTGAGCGTGGCTCCGCCCACAAGGGCGGTGGGACGCCCCTCATACAAAAAGGCACAACTAGACCATGATATCTAGCTTGTGTCCAAGTTTTATCAAGATCGCATCAAACGTCATGGAGCTATGCTCTGGAGAGAGTCACAAACAGACAGACAGACACACAGACAACGAAAATAGTGGTCACTGCTGGCGCCCGCGAACCAACAAAAGTAATGAACGGAGAAAAGGAAAGCAGTCTTTCCTTCTCACCCTCAGCTCACACAAATATACAGCAGAATGTGAAGGAAAATGGATGGGGAAGATGGGCAGGGGTGATGGGGACACTCAGCCACATCCCTGAGGTGCCTTGACTAACTAGATGAGTCCTCTCTGGCATACCAGATATGCAAGCTAAATGTGCAACTCACCCTCCTCTCCTTCAGATTCCTCCTCCTCAGGCCCACGTCATTGAAGTGCCGTCGTTCACCCTCCTCATCCTTCTTGGCTGACAGGATCGAGAGGGCAGGATGACACTCATGGCAGCACCATTCTTTTTCCACAAAACCTCGACACCACCTGCTCATGAACTTTCCATTCTTTTCCCTCAGATGTTTGTGTTCCTTCCCTCACGAGCCTTTTCAGTCTGTCAGTCCTCTGCTCAGGCGAGGTGTCCTGTTTGTCTCTCCTTTCTGCCTCCCCCAGCCTTCTGCGTCTGCCCTCTCCTCTGCTTCCTGCCTCTTGCTTCTTCCCTTTATGGCCTCTGAGCCATCTGCTCAAGAGCGCTCCTCGTCCCTGTCCACACGAGCTTGTCACGAGTTCTCTTCACCTTTTCTGTTTCTCCTTTCATCAGCTTCCTTTCACTCCTCCCACAAGCCTTCTCCCCCTCACATTGGGGGTGGGTGCATGACGTCACATGTGGAAATTGCCACACCATTCTGAGGGAAGATTCAATGAAGCCTGCACCCTGCCCCCAACGTGTTCAAAGCCAAAATAAGAGCCCCCAGCCTCCTCCTTTGTGCGGAAAACGCCCAGTCGCACTGTTTTACACTGCACCACACCAGTGAGAAGCGCCGCTCCTCACAGGCCATGCCGAGCACCAAGTTCCACGAACATGCGGGCGAAACGCGATAAGAGCATGCATGCGAAAGCACCTGATGGGTTACCAAGCACTGCACGGATGGAGGGAACACCGAAAGGAGCCCCGAGGGATGAGCGAAACGCCGCGGGATCAAAGTTAAGACAGATGGGGTGAAGTAGGGATTTTTGAAAGGATGTTTCATAGAGGGTAGATTATTGTTGGACCGCTGAAACAGGCTGATAGGGGTAATGGAGGGATGATTGAAAGTAACAGAGGGTTTTGAAAGTTAATGATGGTGTGAAGGAATAAAGATGAAAGTAAGAGGGGGAAGGGGGTGGGGGAGACATTACACGGGACAAACAGCCCTTTGACAAGAGACCAAGGACTATCTGTACAAAGACAAATGAAATAACTGACCCTCGGGTCACCTACGTGTCCATGGATGCTCTCCCCCTGCGCTGTTTTCCAAAACCAGAAATATGTATATATAT
>CM068955.1:138815674-138837793 GCA_035128595.1 Eptatretus atami | reverse complement strand
ATCCAAGGATCCCAAGCCCACCACCCTAACCATTAAGCAACTACCAGGCATAAATTTCCAGAAAAAATGACTTTTTGACGGTTTCAAAACGATGCACAACTCTTAGCATCAGCCAAATTATTTGCCACTTTATTGATGCAAAATCGAACAAATTTTCCATTCTCTAATCATGATGAAGTCCTCACAATTAAATTGTATCGAAGATTTATTCAAGATTTCTCTTTGTCCCTGTCATCTCTTTTCATTATATTTTGATTCTTAACATTTATGGAGTACATGCAGTATTTCAACTGTGTCTGAATAGTGCTCAGGTGTTTACTCCTTATCACCTGAAGGATGTGCCACGATGTAGCACAGGTTGACGGGTTATCCAGAGAAGGGTCGAGTACTTGCATTTGAGCTTCACATTCTGTGTTTGATTCCCGAGTTGACCATGTCCTGTCATCTGGTGCTTCACAGGCAGGGCATATTGCGTCATTGAGGGTGCAGACCTTCTCAGGGGATGTTAAATCAACTGCACTGTCTCCTATCATTTGCTTTGGATGTTAATATCCCACGGTAACTTTTGAATAGTGTAAGTGATTGTGCATCAGTACTCTGGCCAAAGTCTAAATTCCTTTTCTGATCTACCATAACACAACAGCAGCATCATTAACACCTCCTGAAATCTTGCAAACCTGCAACCAGGTGCCTCAGAGTGTGAACAACGGAAGACAGGATTTAAAAACATAAATGGCTCACTACCAACAATTCCTTCTATGTTTTGATGAAGTACACAGATATAGACAAAAATTTTCATTTCCCTTATATGCACCAAATATGGACCGATGCACCTTCCTCATCCCCCTCCTCCTCTACATACAAGCAAACAACCTTGACTTACACCTTTCCCCATGATTGGAACTTTGTCTCCTCTGCCTTTATAGCCCCCATCGGACTTAATCCGAAACGGGGGCTTATGGATTTGGTCTCGATTTTCGTGTCCGTGTATGTGTGCGTACGTGCGCGCAACCATATATCGGACATGAATGGACAAATTTTATTTGTACTTGGCAGAAAGACAACAAATGATGGAATACAGATGCATGTCATTTGTTTTTCGACATCAAAGTCAAGATGGCCGAATGGCGGCCATTTTAGTTGAAAAAAAACCCCGGTGTCGAACATGTCCTCAACCATTTCTCGAACATGCATTTACCAATGTTGTTAAAAATTGGCACACAGATAACTAATGAGGGCTTACATCAGGATGTCATTTTCTTTCGAGAACAGATCCAATATGGCTGACTGGTGGCCATTTTAGTTGTAAAAAACCCGATGTTGAACACGTCCTCAACTATTTCTTGGACATGCATGTACCGATGTTGTGTAAACTTGGCACTCAGATAAAGAATCATGGCTTACATACAAAAGTCATTTTTGTTTCAAGATTAGATCCAAGATGGCCGACTGTCGGCCATTTTAGTTGAAAAAAAACCCGATGTTGAACATGTCCTCACCATTTCTCTGACATGCATTTACCGATCTTGTTCAAATTGGGCAGACAGACAATAAATTATGTCTTACATATGCATGTCACTTTTTTTTGAGATCAGATCCAATATGGCCGACTGGTGGCCATTTTGTTACTTCAATGCGTCTCCAACCATTTCTCAGACAAGCATGGTCGGATTATGTTCAAACTTGGCAAAACCACAGTACATGATGGCAGGCACATGGCTCTCTCTTTATTTTGTAATCTGCACAAAGATGGCCGACTGGTAGACTGGCGGACATTTTTGTTGGACATAAATATGGGTGAGCCCTTTAACTCCATACAGCAAAATTACTAAAACAACGGGGGTATGACATTTTATGTCTTTTTTTACTTGGTATTACGCGGTCAAACAGATAAGCATTGGCTTTAACATATGAATGAGTGATAAAAGTGTATCCATTTCCAGAAAGTTTCAGATCCAAAAACATGCTTTCCATTCTCATGATATCAATCACGGATATAGACTGCAACTATAAATTGTATGTAAAATAAGTTCTGTCATTTCAAATTAAAATGGAAAGTGGTGACAAATCCATTAACACTTAATAGCAGAGTACCCAACCTATTGGCGATCTTGTTCCAATATCGCAACACGTTCTTCTGACACATCCCTTTATTTGGGCAGGATAGAAGCAACAGACTGCTGCCGTAATCGCTACAAAACATACTCGGGTTATGTACATGAAGCAAAAACATGCTTACTGCTTTTGTGCATATATAACACATTGTGGTTATAATATAGCACAGGAAATTACAATTGCACTCGCCCATCTGGCTGACACCAGAGGCCTGAAGACTAAAGGCCCTGTCACACCTTGACGATTTAGCCAACGTATGCCTGACGTCTGCAAAATTGGGCTAAAACGCCGGCACACGTCGAATACGTTATGGGTAAGTTTGTATACGTTAAAAGCACGCTGAAAAACACTGCCATACGTCGTAGTACGCTGGCTTTCATCGTTGTACTTTGTGGTTGTCCTCAAATTTTAGCATGCTTGAAATTTTATGACGTATGCCAGCGTATGACTCACACGTTCCGCTACGCTGGCCATAAGCTGTAGGCACGTGATGTGATCGTTGACACACGTCGACACACGTTACTTGTAAGTTACTCATAAGTCGAAACACGTTGAGGTAATGATTAGCGTACCCGAAACTTATTTATAACCTATGAGTAACGTGTTGTAGGCACGTTACACGATTATTGACCCACGTCGAGGCACGTTATGCGATCGTTGACACACGTCGAGGCACGTTACTTGTAAGTTACTCATCAGTCGAAACACTGTCGAGGGTAATGCTTAGCGTACCCAAAACTTTTTTTAACCTATGAGTAACGTGCTTTGAACATATGTGTAACGTACTTCAATGCATATGACATATGTAGATGTATTTGATTGACGTCTTCCAGACGACCACAGAACTTACTGAACGTGTTTCTAATTTACAGCTACCGTATAATGGCGTATTGGCAGCGTTTTAAAAAAAAAAACAACAACAATAACTTCCGATATTTCGTCACGTGCCGTTATGTCACGTCCGATTGCCTCTTCAGTTTGCTCATGTCTTATTCTTAGTTCCTCCTCTGTGAATATTTTCTGTTTGAGGATATTGTCACGTCGACGTCGAAACTTAAAAGCAAATGTCCGAATATATTTTAAAATTTGTGATAGACTAAAAAAAAAAAAAAAAACCAACAACAACTTCAGATATTTTGTCACGTGCCTTCACGGAGCCAAGGAGAAAAAAGAAAATGTGCCTTGACGGAGAAAATAAGTTTCGGGTATGCTAAACATAACCTCGACGTGTTTCGACTTATGAGTAACTTACAAGGAACTTGTGTCGACGTGTGTCAACGATCGCATATCGTGCCTACAACTTATTCCCAGCGTAGCGGAACGTGTGAGCCATACGGCGAGTAAGTCGTAAAATTTTCAGCATGCTTGAAATTTCACGACGTACTAGACGTACACGAAATATGACAGCGTACTTCATCGTTTTTCAGCGTGCTCTTAACGTATACACAACTTACCCATACCGTATTTGACGTGTGCCAGCGTTTTAGACACATTTTTCATAGGTCGGCATAAGCTGGCTAAATCGTCAAGGTGTGACTGCGTGTTGACACTTCCAATTTTCAGGTGGTTATGATTTAAATCGGCGTGCGGCAGGTTTTTAATAGGCTACGCCACGAGTTCGTTGGCGATACGTGCAGCGCGCTATGCCTAAGTTAAACTATCGTTGGGCATAGGTTGTGAACGCCGACAACAGGCTAAGCATTCGTTGGTATAAGTTATCTATAAGACAACGAAACGTTCTGTGCCCGTTACTAATATGTTATGCATACGACCAACACGTTATGAATACGATCAAAAGTAAAAAAAAAAAAACATCAAAATTTCAGCGTACGCCACGTTTTTACATACATTTTTATACGTTGCCATTGCTGGCTAAATCGTCAAGGTGTGACAGCGCCTTAAGGTCTGAAGCCTACTGTCTATACATACTGCCACTTTCACAAGGCCCATGATGCCTATCGGCTCCAACCTTTCAATACTTGTTGATCATTTTAACAGTCACTTCGGTTGTTTTACATTGAATGGAAAAATTTTAGGGAGGGCATGGCGATTCTGAATATGACACTTCCGAAGATTCCTTAATCGTACCAAAATGGCGGACATATGATTTTTTTTTTTTGTCAGGTTCCAATTGTGCATGGTGTCAGGCCAGCTGTCCAGCCAATGGATGAAGTGTGGATAAACATACATACATACATACACTTGCTCCATTACATATAGATTAAATGGAGATTAGATGTGGCGTCTTCAGAAAAATGTAAATATATGAGTTGATTTTCCCATTGTTTCAAGATATTGGTGATCGCGATGTGGATTGCAAGATTTTCCTTAATGAAAAGTGCCAATTGACCACAGGCCCCATGAAGAAACAGGGTTTTGGTGATGGCGACGTGGTTTGAGGCATTTTCTTTAACCGAAATAGCCAGGTGACGACAGGTCCTGTTAAGAAACAAGATCTTCGTTCACCATTGCTTCTGCATCTGGATGTAAGGGACACATTCCAGAAGAATATATCCACCATCCATCAATCCAACGTTGAGCAGAATCAGTTCATAGAACATGATCGTGACTCTGCACATCAATCGTAGACCATTATGTCATTTAAACGTCATGGAATTGAGAATGTGTGGAATGTTTCAAACCTGAGACCAAAGATCATTTGGCCTGATCAACTTCGCACCTGTATTCGGGGATGGAAAATTCACGATTCGTTAAAAAAAAAAACATCTTGTCTTGTGAAATATTGAAGTTATTATTCACAGTAATTATATTTAAGCAATGCTAATCCCAACTATTTTGTTAATAGTAACATTATAATTGAAAGTTAACTAAGAATGCTTCGTTACATCTTTGGCTTGAAGCAACACATTGAAACTGTAAAGGATTTTGAGTGTTTAAACACCATACCGTTCTATTTCACAGAAACCAAAATCAACACATTGTATTTTCCAAGGATTGAATTTAAAACCCCACGAATTAATCATGATCTCAGATTTCTGATTGCTTCCTCAACATTGCTCGTAAAGCAACAAGCAACAAATGTACCTGCCATGCTGGCAAAGATCTACTGTTGTGCCTGTGTTCCGAAAATAATTAATGAAACAATTATATTTTTGGCTGGACCTCAAACTGTCAAGACTGTACCCAGAAACAAGGATGCCCACTGGTAGAGGAAGACATGTGGCCAGTGCCCCAATATCTGTCACAAGCTAGGCTAATTAGTATATCATCTTCCCCAGGCCTTGTGTTGTCATCGGATGCAATTGCTTTGAGAATGCTGCAGTGAGAAAAACAAAAGGAAATCTCCTTGAAACAGCTGTTGATATTTAGGGCAATATATTGGACCACCATGGATATTTGGTGGTGATGGAAAGCGTTTGCTTTTGACCGATTCATGCCTAATGGGATTGACGATCAATTCTGTAATTGGTACAATGACTAAAAACAATGGTAAATTTCTCCAAATACGTTGGGGAGGTAAACTTGAAAATGATGAGAAGAACAATCATTTGACGCAAGCTCCAACATTACTTGCAGTTGGGACAAAAGGAAAAGTTGGTGGCAGCATTATTTGGCTCATAAGTTAAGCCCCCCCCCCCCCACCCCGCCATCCCCATCCCATGCAAAAGTCCATACAAACATACAAACACACCAACTCTGCAAAATATGTTCTACAGAACAAAAAATGTTCTACAGAATATGTACTATTGTTGTGGGCCGGGGCGGCGGTCCGCGGCAAGGAACGGCCGCCAGGTGGAGCAGTAGAGCCGTTTCCTACCGAACACCCGGAATTTAGGTCGTGACTCTCGGACAACTCCGAAGGTCACGGGTCACTGAAGGACCGTGCTCGCCAATTCTCTGACGGCGTGGGGTAGGGTTAATAGCCAAATTTCAATATACCTAAGTACCCACGTTGTCAAATTACCAGGGAAGTCACACCCTCGACGGACTCTGCCGAACTGGGTCGCTCTAGCGACCTCAGTCCGGTGTAACCGAGCGGAATTACCAAAGTCCGTCGGTCCAAACGACAACTTACAGCCCAATCGGCTTACTGGTTCTCAAGCACGAACCGTGCTGGGTCAATAATAGAAAGCACAACAACGAGCTGGTACATTGAACAGGGGTTTATTTATAAGGGAGGCAATAATCGGGAAGGGAGACACAGAGCAGAGTTACAACCGAATAAGCAATGCAAAATAATGTACAATAAAAAGAAAACACTTAAGCAATTCTACTTAAAGACAGGACCCACTCAGAAACACACACACACACACACACACACCCCAAAAGAAATGGACCTCAATGGTCTTTATTCGGACCTTCGGCTCGAGAGGGAAGGCGAGCTGAGGGTCAAGATCTGGTTGGTACCTGTCCGCCTCGTGCGGTCTTTCCTGACCCGCACTTGTGGAGCTCGGATTCCGTGGAAGGAAACGGGATCCTCAGCTCACTCGCTCCCACACAACCCGCCTCGGTGGGACTCGAACCCACGCCTCCAGAATCCAAGGAGCGACTTGGCCAGCCGTGAACGACGATCGGCGACCCGAGCACCATGAACACGAACACCAACCAGGATGAGCGCCAACTCCGACCAGCACGACCATTGACCAGGAGCCACGAACTCAACCAGCAGGAACCAACCAACTTCTCCTCCGCACGAGCAGCTCGCAACCTTTCTTATCCCTCCCCCTCGTGGGGTTGGAGGGTCTGCTCTGAGGTAACTCGCCTCTGGATTGGTCGGGGGCGGACATCCCATCTGGCTGGGCGGGGCCGCCCTGAGGTAACTCGTCTCCGGATTGGTCGGGGGCTTCTGAGGTACTCCTATCCCTCATTGGTTGTGAGGCACACCCATCTCGCTGGGCGGAGTCGACCTCACCCCGCCTATGCCCGTGGCCCCGAACACGTGCGTAATGGCGATGATGGAGCGAAGGGGAGATTTAATGTAAAAAAAACCTGGCTATAAAGAAACCCGCAGCACACATGAAATTAACCCATTAGACAGAAGGACGGGACCCTAACTATAAACACATACTTATCAAAATAACTGAATTGCGGGGACTGCTGTCTGTTTGCGTGCAAATGGCTGCCAGATTCGTAACACTATAATGTGTTGTAAAACTATTGAGTTGTGCACAATTTCTACAGAACATTTTTCCAGGGAAGTTTGCTGCTAATAATAAATAATGAGCTCGGATAGCCAAACAGGAAAAAAAAAATGGAGGTCCATTTAATAAACTGCAGATCATGTAGAGACAGACCATGCAGCAACACCTGGTTTACAAACAGTAATTAGTAATTTTATGAATGATCATGGAAAGGGAAACCAGGAAGAAAATTTAACAACAAGCCCCACCCCGCCTCGTTGCTCTTTACTTGTTCGGGTTCCTTCTTGGTCTTCATTTCATTATGTTTGTACCATATCCTGATGCTGTGTGGACTGTGCTTCCCTGCTGATGGACCGCTGGTAGCTTGTACCTGTTGCTGCGTTTGAGCCTGGGGAGCAACTGCTGAAATCTATCTGTCCGGGTTCTTCCCAACATCTTTGTTCTTTGTTCCTTTCACATTTCTTTCGAATTTATTTTTTCACAACTCTCTTAATTCATTCTAAATCTTTCTTTTTCTTCTCTTTCGTCTCTTTTGCTCTTTATTCCTCTCTTTCGTTATCTATCTCTTTAAGAGTCTAAGGAGAAGTGAATTCTTTCAGAATTTTTTTCTGTAAGGCTCACTTGGTTGCGCCTGGATGGGTTTGAGGGTTGTGGAGTAGCGGCTGAAACCCGAATCCAATCCAGGTTCCTCCTGATGACTCCATCTTCACTCTTTACTTCTTCGGGTTCCTTCTTGGTCTTCCGTTTGATTAATAACAGGAATTTAAATAATTTATCAGTGATGAGGAAGAAAATTCCCCCTCCCCAATCACAACCAAAAAAGATAACTGTCAAATGGAGAGGGTTTGATTGAATACATGAGAGGAGGTGGATAGAGTAGGCAGCGTAGTGTATTTTTACCACTAGAAACACCCGCTCCCTTTTGCAGCACCCAGGGTGAGGAGGAAAGGATGGAGTGGGGGGGGGGGCGAATATATATTATGGTGTGGCTAATATACCTCCCTGTCTGCAGCAAGGGCACTGTGGCACTGCACAGGCAAAACAATTTAAGCCCCCCCTTGCAGCAGGGAGGGGGTTGTTTTCTGTACGCACTTATACTGTGAGTACACCTAATTACCTGACCCTGGGTACTCCCAGCCTGCATGCGACCAGCACGACCCTTTGTCGATAAATTTTGCCAAACTTTGAGCTACATTTATCGTACTCTTATCACAAAGCTATATTTACCCCCAGAACCGATGAGGGGGACGGGGGGACGGGGGGTTGTTGCCCCAGGATCCTTTGAGGACCCTGTGCTCGAGCTGTTTTTTTTTATCCTACTTAATCCTATTTTTAACAGTAAAAGGAAAACCCTCATCCTCATTTCCTCATAGTGTGACACTACATGCATTACGTACACTATTGAGATCAACTATGTGTCAAGATCCACTGAGAAATCTGGGAACACTGACAGTAGAGGCGCCTTGAGTAAGGAAATTGGATTTTGATGCTGTTGTTGTTGAACTATTTGCTCGCTGTAAAGCCTACAAAGCTCCTTTGGGCTCCAGCTTCATTTAATCATAAAAAGCACAGCTTATAATGTTAGTGTTTTATTTTTATAGCTACAATCGATACATTAAGGATGATAAAAAATAATAATTAGAATAATAATTAATATATTTTTGTTACTTTATAGATTTAATAGATATTTGTTATTATTTTATTTACCTTTTTACACTTATACTGTGAGCTAAAAACGGCTGCTGCTCTGATTTTGCTTTGTTTATGAGCTCATTGCTGTCCTAATTTCGGATCTTCTTTTTAGAGAGGTTTTTAAAAAAAACTTTAAAAAGAGATAGGAATGGGGGGAATTGGTGCCAGCGAAGTTAGTTGCCTATTTACCCTCCTTCAACATTGCACCCTCCCACCACCAAACCCTGTCTTCCTCCAGATCATTTCAAGAAGTGTGGCTTATACTTTCTATTTGGAAAATTATGCAATACTCATGACAGTATATGGCAATCTCCATCGCACAACTCATGCAAGTGCTCCTCGCACATCTTTTGACAATGCCAACAGCATAACTTGCAGCATAACAATGCCAATTGCATCTCAAGGTACAACTCAGGGCGTTGCCCACAGCACAACCCAGAACAATGTTATCGGAACAACTCGGCGTAATGCCCATGGCACAGTTTACAGCAATGACAATAGCATAACTCATGGAAATGCCCACAGCACATCTTATAGAGATGTTCAGAGCACAACTCAGAGCAATGCCCATGGCCCAGCTTATGGTAATGCCCATAGCACAACTCAGGGCAACAATTTCCATGGAATAGCTTATGGCAATTCCCATGAAACAGCTTATGGCAATGCCCATGGCACAGTTTATGGCAATGCTCATGGCACAAATTATGGCAGTTTCCACAGCACAGCTTATGGCAATTCCCACGGCACAGCTTTCCAGCAATGCCAATAGCACAACTCATGACAATGCCCATGGCACAGCTTATGTCAATGCCCACAGCACAATTTACAGCAATGCCCGTTGCACAGCTTAAGGCAATATTCATGGCACAAGTCGGGGCAATGCCCACGGTACAGCTTATGGCAACGCCCATGGCACAACCCATGGCAATTCATATGGCACAGCTTCTGGCAATGGCCACTCACAGCATATGGCAATGCTCATGGCACAGACGATGCCAATTTCCACAGCACAGTTTATGGCAAATCCCACAGCACAGCTTACCAGCAACACCAATAGCACAACTCATGCAATGCTCATGGCACAGTTTACAGCACAGTTTAAGGTGGAGGTTATTGTTCCACCAAATATGAGTGACGTTATAAAATGGCATTGTGGAAAATTCTAGAGGGAGTCCTCCTTTATGGCATGTTGCAAGAAACTGACTTATATGATCTAATTCGATGTCTTAAGGGCTCTCAGCAGATCCAAAGTGTTTTTATTTCCACTATTTTTGGATTATGTTATTCTCTCCTTTCTAACTTTTTCTCATTATATGGGCAGTTTTTCTCCCCAGACAATTCTTTATCCCTCGCAGGCTATGACCATGGCTCACGTTTCAATCCCCCATCTCATCGTTTTCTGAGAAGAGTATTTTTTGCCTGCTGGTCCACATATCTGACAGGTTAACATTTTTCAGCAGGTGTTGCCTCTGGACAAGCTGGTTCCTCGTTAGATACATTAGGTTCGTCTGACAAGCTCTTTGATTTGTTTTCACCTTTTACATCCTTGGGGGAGTTTCCTTCCTGTGAACGGGGCTCAATATGTCTTTGTGAGGATATTTTGGGAGGGCATGTGAGTTAATCTATATCCTGTACACTTCATCATTAACCTTTCACAGGATTCACTTCAGGGACTTCCCGGTGTGAAGTGAGGTTAGGGTTGACTGCTTATTTATTGTGAGATTATAAAAGAAAATAATCTCCCTGATGCAAAATCACTTACTGTCTCACTGGCATCATGTATGGTCTTCATATTGTCACGTGCTAACCGGTTTGATGTGCAACCATAAACATTGCATCATATCTCAGCATATACCCTCCATAAGATTGAACTTGGATCCAGTAGTTGGACCGCGATCGTTAAATCTCCCACCACTGGCACTTAATGGATTACACTGATTGGTCTCATGCTAATTAGCTATCCAATTAGTCATATATCCAATTGAGGTTTATTGGAAATCATTGCTTTGGATAATGGTGAAGTTTATTGGAGAGAAATTGGTTTATTGGAAATCCATTTATTGGAAATCAATGAATTATTTCTTTCTCTTATGTTGGCTCAAAGAAAACAATGTTTTTTGGTCCCAACTTCAGTTTCTTTACCCAAATATACACAATTGACAATCAGGGTTCCACCACACAGGGGCTGTGATTTCATGTTGACATTCAATAACCTCTCTGGTATTTGCTCGTTTTATGTACTAACTAGTGTGCACCCCACCAATATGACATCTGCTGCCCGATGTCCCAACAATTCCACTATAAATATAAAATTCCAAATACTAAATTGGCTTATTTTGGGTCCTACTACAAATGGTGCCATCAGCAGCACCTGATAACTTGATATTTTACTTCTCATGGCTGATAACTGCATCCTTTCTGACGTCACTTACAGGTGACCCTTCCCAAGCTCTAAATGGCAATCAATGGTAGCGAATAAATAAATACACAATAAACAGGGGTCAGATACCTCCACCACCGAAACTTCAATCTCAAATTAATTTCTTCCTTATTCCAACAAAAATCAAAGACCAAACATTAGTGTTATCCCCAGAGTTTCCGATTTCAAGTTGTGACCATTTAATGTGGTGATCTTACTCCAGCAAACAATACACAATGTTTTGCTCCGATATAAACCTAATGATTTGAAATCATTCCCACCTATGACAGTTGGTCGACCAATGCAGTTGTGGAACATTGATCATCCATCACATCTGGACAGACATGAGTGGTGTGGATGAAGTTACTCCTGGCTTCAGGGGTCCACACATCATGTTCAATTAGACTCTGAGCTCTCTTCTAGCCATATTATTATGTTGATCTCAGAGTTGGAAGTCAATATTTTGTTGTACAATAAAGTAATTACTAAAATCAATCTCCTTAGCACTATGCCAAACACACACAATTTGGTCAAAGCGAATTTACCACTTTCAATAAAACATTATTTGATGCTTACGGTCTTGCTCAGTGTCATGGTGTTTTTGGTAATTTTTATTGTGTTGCTTTAATTGTTTTGGGTTTCATTGAAATTGTCCTGGACTAAGTAACTCTTGTGTTCTTGCCCAACGAGTTTCATTGTGCTGACGCCAGACAAAACAGCCCCTGACTCTCCTTGTCGGAGTAATGGTATGGTTGATTATAAACCACTTTTGTGTCCAGCAAGTGAAATGGACCACTTGCAAGGTGGGTTTTTTCAGCATCAAAAGGGTAATGATTGGCACATGCAAATATCAGAAGGTACACTACCTTTAAGGAAGGCTGGTTTGGATGCTTATGGCCATATTTTTGCCAGAAACATAAAGGAGAGCAATAACAAAAGAACATTTGCTGCAAGTTAACTTTTGCTGTGCTGCTTTTTAATTGTATCTTGCTTGATATGCTGGATAATAATGATGCAATTCCTTTTGTGCCATAAAGATGCATAGGGCAGCCAATACAGTTTCATTGGCAAGGAGTACAGTCCTGGACAGGTCATCACTCCAACACAAGTTAACCAAAATGGTTATTACCCCAATACACTGGTTCTCATTTCACTGACCTCAACAAGATGCAAGGTTGAGTCAACCCCACCTGATGTGAATTCAACAGCGACAGTGGCTCGAACTGAGGATCCCTAAGGTCTCAAGCCAACCACCCTAACCACAAGGCTGACACCAGGCTTAATGTTGGATACTTCGAACACTAAATTTAATTCAATGAGTAATCGATCTCTATCTCTCATGAGTGCATTATCGTGCATGTGCAGTGCAGTCGTTAAGATGTATACAACCCAGATGTGTCGACCGGCATCATCACCGGACTACACCTACTCTCTCGTACCCTGATGTGTGAGTTTGCTAATGATTCAACAGCTGGCTGGCCAGGCCTGCTACCTTCCTCATTACACTCGAGGAAATTTTGGCTGCGTCTCACTCTGCCATGTGGCATATTTTGAATACAAATGGTAATATATTGGTTGGAATAAAGTTGGGAGAGTCTGGCTGAGTAAAGTATCTCTGGGGATAAGCAGATAAATAATCTATATCATCGGTATTCAGAGAGCTATGGGCTTACATACGGTCAGGTGTATGTCTCGACTATATTTGCTATCTTATTGTTTTTGAGCTACACCTCCTAGATTACACCATCCTTGTTGAGGAAACATCGAGCCAAAACATTCCTCTTTGGCAGCAGCTTAGGTTTGTGAAACTTCATACCAAGAATTCTTACTATCTTTACTTTGACATTAACAATGCGGAAGTGGGAAAAGGATAAATATTTGACTGAGACTCCTGGAAGATTGGAACACCCCTGAGCACTGAATTAAATTATTACAATTCCACATTGCTCTCTCCTTACCTATTTTAAATAAATCATATGAAATCATATTCTCATTCACTACATGGGCACAAAACCAATGGAGCGGTGCTCGGTTTATGGAGCACCATGCATTTGCGGAATACCAAAACTTTGGGAATTCACCCACGGCTGCTGATTATCTCAATCAACAGCTGTTGGTGAATGAATACCATGGTGATACTCTTGTAGTGCTCAGGTTGCCTCCAAACCTATAAATCTGGTCATTCTTATAACAGTGGTTAGCTCAGAACGACGAGAGTAAAGATAATCAGTGTAGCCTAAAAGGAGTATCAATCAGTCCCTCGAGGAAGGACCCAGGGTTAGGACCATGCCAACAGTTTTGATGCAAGCATGCATCACTCATCCAGATAGTGCATTAATTAGGGTCTTGGGGGCAGCAATGATTAATTACTTCCACCTTTTAAATGTTAATTTTGCTCGGAGTACAGCCTGCCAAACAGCACCATTGTGGATGCTGAGATATTTATTTTATTTTCTGTCCTTTTTCCCACGTTTCCATTTTTATGTAAATAATTCATTAACATCAGAGATGATTCTGTCTGTTGTATTTTGCTTAAGGCTACAAAATATAATACAATGGCATTTATTCGATTCGATCTCTCTGGCTCCTTGCTTGTCGAGAAGGCCATTTAATCCCCCTTCCTGCAACATAATTGCCTATGATGATTACAGAATAAAGTGATTATTCTGCGTGTCACTATCTGTCATGATCTTTCCTGGGAAAGCCACATTTCCAAACTGGCCTCCAAAGCCAGTAGCCGATTGTCGTGCAAAGTCCTTCCTTGGCATACCTGAGCTCCTGACCACATACAAAGTTTCGTCCACTGCTTGATGGAGTACTGCTCTCCTCTCTGGGCTGATGCTCCTGTTTCTCACTTTTCTCGGCTTCACACTGTGGAAACCAAGGCAATTAGGATCATTGGTATCTCCCACGATGAGGCTGAGTCTTTGGGTCTCTCACTCTCTCACCGCAGGCAGGTCAGTGGTCTTTCTGTCTTCTACCGTCTCCTCTATGACCCCCCCCCCCCAACTCTGTATGAGATATGTGCCCCCCCCCCCCATATTACCGCAGGACGCTCAAGGTCCACCAACAACCCCTTCTGCTAAAACTACCAAAACCAAGAATCACTGCTCACCTTCACTCTTGCATTCCTCTTTTGGAACAAACTCCCACACACTCTTCAATCCCACTCTTCCCTCCAAGTCTTCAAAACAGCTGTTCACCACCATCTCATATTTCCCCCATCCAAAACCACAATCTTTCTACTCCCGCTAATCCACCCCAAACCCACCTTCAAATTCCCTGCTTTCCTTCCTGAAAGTCCCTGTAGTGTCCATCTTGTTTACAACGTGTACCCCGCCCCATCCCTCTCCCTTCCACAGATCTCCTCATGTCTCTGTTCCCCACTATTTTTCCTTCCCTCTCCCACCCCTCTTGTCTCCTGCTCCCCTTGTTGTGCATTTCTGTGTGTTGCTGTCATATTAGCCTCGACAGTGTAAACCAAAAAAATATTTAAAAAAAGAGAAACAAATTGCATCTAAGGTGATTTTTATGAGACAAAGCCAATTAGCCAATCACATCGCTGCTTTCCATGCTTCAACAGTGCATGGTTTTAATCTTGAGCCTTTATTGTGTCCCGATATTCTGAATAATCTGAATCTTGAGCAGAAGACTTTTTTATGCTAACCCATTATGCACTGAAAGTGCAAGTTAGTCAATGAGTTAATGACTCAGAAATATTCAGGTACTCCTTCGCTGTCTGATGGAGATATGATAAGCTTTGGAAAGTCCCAGGTGCGATTATAATAGATAAAACTAGAACGACAACCTTCAACGTCACAATGTCGCCAGATATGCCTCCGCCTACATTATTACATCAGTATACATACTTGTACCAAGTTTTATTTAAATCCCTGAATCCAGATTTAAAATATTGTTACGAATTCCGCGCCCGTCGGCGTGCGATCGGCCACGTGACTCGAATCGCGACCGCCTCGCCACCGGAGGACAATTCAGTCGTGACCCTCCCGGCTAACGCCGGGATCCAGTCACGGGTGGACCTTTCGGCCTCACCACAACCCAGTCCGCATTCTACCCGCGCGGAATAGGGTGAATCGCCGAAAGTCGATATACCTAAATACCCGCACGGGTAACCTACCGAGGGGTTGTACCTCGCCACAGGCCGACTTCGACACGGGCCGCTTAAGCGACCCGTTCCATGCTAACGGGATAACCGAGCGGTGTTATCGTCGGCCTTGACGGTTCAGATTAATTATCGGGCGGATTCGCCACGACGAACCCTTTACATGAAACAAGATGGAGACCAACGAAGGAAGGACGCAGCGAAACGGGGGAAGAATTCAACAGAAGCACGTTTAATTCACAGACAGACACAAATAGCACACATAAAGCAGGTAGTATTCACAGCAACAATTATAATTGAATAAATGCACATATTATACATAAAAGAAAAGAACGACAAACGCAACGATGACGCAGAGCTACAACCGATTACGCGACACACGGACCACTTACACAATTGACTACTTATCAGACACGGCGCCACACACACACGTTCACACAAAACCCCAAAAGAAAATGGAAGTCGCGACTTCCCTGAGGTGTTTGAGTCCTTGGCGAACGTCCGACCGTGAGAAAGCGAGGACGCCGAACCAGAGAAATCAACGAACCCGGAAGCGATCAACGAACCAAGAGAAATCAACGAACAACCCCCAGAACCTCATCCGCCTCCGCTTCTTATACGCCCGGCGCCCCGCCCCGTTCTCGGCTCCACCTTCCTTCGAGGCGCTTCGAGAAGGGGGGCGTTCCCTCTCGTTCCCTCCACCTGCGTCTTGTGGGGGGCGAGGCGAACCGTTCTGGCGCCGGGCAAGGAAGGAAATTAGCGGGAAAACCGCGCGCCTCGCTGTGGGGACTTCTCCCTTCCCCCTCGCGTTCGACGGTTTCCAACGCGGAAACCGTCGTAGTGGACGCGCGGAGGATGGCGTTCGTTGGTGTGGAGAGTGGCGAAGATGGTGGTGGTGGTTGTGAGGGTGGCGGTGCTGGCGTTGTTGGAGTGGTGGCTTGGTTGGCGTTGTTGTTGTTGGCGTTGAAGTGTGGTTGGTTCGAAAATAAAGCAAGAACAGAAAAACGCCTAACTCAAAGTATCGCAGCCGAATGAATCACATTAATTCCCTCTAAACAATGGGTTTGGGCTAACTACACATGTACTTAAGAAAATATACTCACCTCGGGACCTGCATGGTGTAATGCGAATTTCCACAGCCATAACAATATTAAATAATTCTGGCTCCAGACCATGCGTCCAAGCAGGTTGAAATTTAAAACATATATTCCACATGTCTACTCAATCATAAATGTTACATTTCACATCGATTGATGAAGCAGTTCAAGAGAAAGATTTTAAAATAATTTAGTTCAAACCAATATGGCTGCCAGACCATGTGACCTATTAATTATTCGTGAACACTCTGGTATCCAAAAGGCTTAGGGAACATGTAAGTCAAGTTTCCCTGTCAAGCTGTTCTGCAGAAGAATATTTTAAATTGTTTATTCTTCAAAAAAATCATAGCTGCCAAACCATGTGACCTATGACGTCAAAGCTGGAGAACTTTTGGTTCCTCATAGATAGGCGATCATATCTCTAAAGGTTCACCTGAATCTGTTCAGCCCTTATGGAGAAGAAGATTTTTGAAGGTTTTATGTGAAAAACAATATGGCTGCCAAATCACGTGACCGATCATGTCATCAATTTTTTTTTCCAATTACAATTTAGCCCGAGACGACCCTAAAAACGTTCATACTGATCAGATAAAGCATTTGACATATGAAATTATGACGTCATAAGGATGCCACGAATGACATCATTAAAAAAAAATCACACTCGTTTCCCATGGGGAGTACTTCACATGTGCCAAGTTTCATGTTTTTTTCCATGAAGCGGTTTCAGAGATACAGAGGTCCAGAGGTTGTTTTTTTTTCAAAAATGGCTGTCACACCACGTGACTTATGGCATCGTAGTTATCACAAAAAACATTCTACATGAGTCGTTGCATCTATGGTGAAAATTTCGTGAAATTTCTATGGTGAAAAAAAAAACCATGCCGCTCCGACTCGATACAACCCTGCTTCGATCGGACACCTGACCCACGACGTCCTCTTTATCAAATCAAATTCAGAATGAGTGCCTGATCACATCTTTGTAGTTTCAAATTGCTTAGATAAGGCTTTTTGTCCAACATGGCTGCGAGACCATGTGACCGATGTTGAAATTTTCAACCAATATTCCCCACGCCGTGTCGATCATATTAAAAAATATATATTTCTCTGAAACCACTTGGCCTTTCGATGCGAGACTTTGCAGTGATGATCCACGATTGTTGCTACAAATATTTTATTTAATAATGATCTCATCAGTCACATGATGTGGCAGCCACATTGGTTTCAAGGAAAATATTTAAAAAATTATATTTCAGAAATCGCTGAGCAATCAATGCGAAACTTAGCAGGTGTGTTTCACTGTCCTTGCTCCGTGTAATGCAACATGTTTCATATTGATCTGTTAAGCAGTTTTGGAGAAAAAGGTTTTTTAATTTTCGGTTTTCAAACTAACATGGCTGCCAAACCACATGACCAATGGCATTGAAAATTTGGACTCTGCCCAAGATTTGGAAGAGGATCACGTGTGTGAACCTTCCTTTTGATCAGATAAGGTTCATTTTTTTCTATCCAATATGCCTGCCACAACATGTGACCTATGCCATCATCATTTCCACACTGTATGCAGGTATATGGTTTGATGATACTTCGTAAATTTCACTTCCATCGGACAAGCAGTTCCAGAGAAAACATTTTTTGTTTTAAATCCAAGACTGCTGCTGAACCATGTGACATCAGTTATTCTTAATCATCATAACATCCCCAAGTCATGGGGAACATGTCTGTGAAGTTTCCCATCAATCTGTCCAGTCGTTCTGGAGAAGAAGATTTTTGAAGGTTTGAGGGTAAATCCAAGATGGCTGCCAGATCATGTGATCTATGTCATCATAGTTATCAAACTTTATTCAGTAAGGATAGTTGATCATTTGTGTGCAGTTTCACTTCGATCTGTAAAGCAGTTCTGGAAAAAAAAATTCCCTTTATTTTTTCTAAAACATATGGCTGCCAAACCACACGACATATGACATCATTATAATTTTTTTATGTTGAAATATTTCCCAACATGAACCTCACAAATTTCCATTCTGATCGAATGCAGCATTCTAATTGTCGAATTTTGACCGGGATACCACTTCACTGATTATGTCACAGTCAAAATCGGTCTTATTCCCCATGCAGAGAAGATGCCAGGTGCCAAGTTTCAAGTTTTTTTTCATCTTGTGGTTTAGGAGATACAGAGGTCCAAAGTTGTTCCGTTTTTCCAACATAGCTGTCACCCCCACGTGACTTATGACATCATAATTATCGTGAAAAAAAATTCTGCATGATAAGCCGCATCGATGTTCAAAATTTCGTGTAAATCGTATAAGCGGTTGCAGAGAAAACAGAAAATTCACATGAAGTCATGAACGTACGGACGGACGGACAACCCGAAAACATTGTCACTAGAGGCATTAAAAAAGCTTTTTCTTAGCTTACTCGGCTTAAGACTCGACTATAACTATCAAGGTTTCCTTTTATTCTATTCCCACAAACACTTTCAAAAGAAACCGAAAGCTGGTATCTTGGGAACATAATAGCATCGATCAAAGGAATGATGCGCAAAAATTTCCAGCAAGCAAACATTTTTTGGCTTCGGGTCCAATTTAATTGGTCAACTTCAAAATCTCTCTTATTGCAGTGGTAGCAACAATATTATGTTAAGGTTTGTGAATGAGAGTTGTGCCTATGACATTGAGACACGCTTTCTACTCCTCCAGATGACGAGCTGTCCACCAAAGGCCTTTGCTGTACACCAAAGTTAATTTGTAGGTGGTTTGACATTTGCAGGCTATCGTTTCTCACACTTCCACTCCCACATGTAATGTCTCAGTGCTTTTGGCAGCGGATATATTTTTTTATTTGTCAGCAAAACGGTATTTCCAGAGCATGTGAGAAAACAGTCCGACGTAAATGGTTTCTTATAGTGTGACAGAAATTCCTCAAATTAAATATATTTACTTTCTCATCAAAAAATGTACTCAATACACTAGATGCTAAAATCGCAGGTGTTAAAACAACGAATGAGATCATTGGTTGCAAGATCCTTTTTGTTTGGCGCTATCTAAAAATATGTTTGTTATGATCAATTTGATTACAAAGCCTGTGAACCTTATGTGATGAAATGACCAGACCACACTCGGTGGTGTAATGGCTAGAGCATCCACCCTGAGCATGGGAGATCGTCGGCTCGAAACCCCATCTGAGACATACCAAAGACTTAAGAAATGCTACGTGCTCCTTCATTATGGACAAGCATCCCTCGGTTATTCCTGATGTTGGCATAATGGCTAGAATGGTGGGCTTGGGATCCTCGGGTCTTGAGTCAAATCCTGCTCGGCTGTTGAATTAATACCAGGTTGGGTTGAGTCAGCCTGTCATCCTTGAAGGTTGGCAAAATGAGTGCCAGCTTGCTGCCATCCTGCTTTGGAGTGGCGACCCGTCCAGGATTGTATCCAATAACCAAGGAGATTGCTTAGGTAGCACCAACGCTCTGCACAGTGTGGTCCTGATGGATGGATGGATCCCTCGGTTGGCAGCGCATATTTGATATTTGATGGCCTCCTCCTGCATCGAAGTTCCTTTTAAGTGAACTCTTTATATTATCGTGTCTTGACTTGGGGTACAGTTTCATTGGTGTGTACAATAAGTTACACAACCTGATGAACATGGAACAAATTGATCACTTTTCCTCCTTAACAATTCCTTTTCAAATGAAAAAGATTGGTTAGTTGAAATTTTTAAAAAGTCCCTCATGGATGCTTAACCGGATTGTTAATTCCTAGTGCGTGATGTTAAGGTCCCATGTTCAAATCCCGTTCACTGTGATGAAATGACCATCTATTTTCTTGAAATGTCCTTGTGATTTAAGTAAAAGTACATTGATCTCTCAAATACATTTGTCCTTCCTGCAATATATGTACAGTGTGGACTGAGTCACTTTATGCCAACTAAATTTCTCACACATAATGACTGATTAATTAATGTAAGTACTGCACAATAAAACCTATATAATAAAAGTTTAAGCATCAATGCTTTACTGGGGAGGGGTAAAAGGACTTTCTGGCCACACTGTACAAGCTCCTCAGTGAGCAACCCATCACTGTATATCAGGTAAAAGGGACAGGTAAGCTTCACGGGAGAATGTCTGACAGTTCATTCAGGCTTGCTGACAGGGACCGCAATCCACCCTTGCTAAAAGACTGGTCTTCAATCTCGACTGCATCTGATATTGACTCTGCCTGGGAAAGATTTTCCAAAAGCCTGATTTCTCTCACGCACGTGTTTATCACATGCAATCTGCAGCTATCATCTCCACCCGTACAACCCTGATACACAAAGCCATGTGTTAAAGAAGCTGCTTTCAAGCACCTTGATTTCTCAACAGGGAAGTCAAACCTGGTGTTGGCTGAATGGTTAAGGTGGTGGGTTTGGGATCCTTAGGTCCTGAGTTCAAATCGTGCTTGGCTGTTGAATTAATACCAGGTGGGGTTACTACTACTTGCATTTGAGACAGCTATGCGGTATCACACAGGTGCTGCAGCCAGCTCACTGTGGTGGGGTTGGGGTTATTCAGATCAATTATTGCATTCTCAGGTGGGCGGAGGGTGGGGCACTCGTAGATGATGTGCTGCGCAGTCTGTTCCACATATCCGCATGAACAGGCTGCAGATGGACGCAGCTCCCAACGGTGCATGCTGGCGTTGAACCGGCCAACCCCTGTGCGCAGCCAGTTTAGGGTTACCCATTCTTTATGGGGTAGATCTGCGCCTGGTGGCAACTTCATGTTTGGTATGACAGTGAAGTTGAGTTGGGTCGAGGGTTTGCTGCCAGCCAATTCTCCATGTATGTAGGGTGTTAAAGTTAGAGCCACACAGGGTTGCTGTGTAGCGAGAGAAGGGGTGGCGAGAAGGCAGACGTTGTCGTCGCCCAGTTGTTGTGAGTCCTGTACGCGATTGTTAATGGATGCTTGGTGTCCAGCAGGGCCTTGTTCACCATACTATATGTGTGGTGTTCTCTGCGAAGGGATGCAGGAGCGATGCCTGATAGCACTGGCGGAACTCAGTTGGTGGGTCGCAGGCAGCCGGTGACGATTCTCAAGGTGTCATTGAGAGTTGCATCTAGCTTCCTTATGTGTGAGCTCTGGCACCACGCTGGAGCGGCATATTTCGGCAGCACTGTAGACCAGGGCGAGAGCACTAGTTCGGGGAGGGATGTTCTGACTCCCCATGATGACCCTGCCAGATGACGTAGGAGGTTATTCCTAGAGGACACTTTTGCACGAGGGATTCAAGTGTTTGCTTGAATGTCAGCTGCCGCTCAGTTTCACCCCAAGGTATGGTGAGGAGGGGTTGTAGGGCAAAGGTGACCCACTGACGTTGACTGTGAGCTGACAGCGGGCCGCCTTGGTGTTTAGATGGAAGGCTGTCAAAGTGGTTTTTGCCACGCTCAGCTTCAGTCTCCAGGTCTTGAGGTACGCTGCCACAGGTGACATGTCTGACGTCAGTACATCGTCTACATTTTACCAGTTTCTGTCTGAGTGTAGAAGAGCGAGGTAGTCAGCGTAGCCATACTGTCGTGATGTTGTAGGTGGCA
>CM068955.1:138786798-138801219 GCA_035128595.1 Eptatretus atami | reverse complement strand
GATGGATCACAAAAGTTAATCGCCCATGAAATAAAGATGGCAGATCAATCCACCACGTTGCCTTGCTCATCTGTGCACACGTCACGTGGTACATTTTTCACGGTCCACACAAACGTAATAACTTTATTTTTAAAACGTCCGTTTTTCACCATATTTGCTTTGATTCCCTGTTGAACACCTCACAAGACCTCCAAAAATATGGACACATATCTGCAAACGCCTGTGGATAAACAGTCCCTCTGGAAGACATGGTGCGCTGCAAAGCAGTAAATGCATTTAAATCATATAGCTCAATGAAGGTGGTTAATTTTGGCACATTTCTAAATCATTTTTCACTCAATAATTCTCCAGTCGAAAAAGGTAAGTATGTTTTGGAAATTTCACATTTTCGTGTGTATTTATGGAGAAGGAGGGAACATCGTCTTGCTTACTTAAAGTAAAACAGGTTATATTGCTTAGTTATAAGACTCGGTAATTTCTTTAATTTATCAAATTTCACCAGATTTTGAACACTTATTTAGCCCAGAAGATATCCGATCCTCAACCAAAATAATATTTTGATGATAATCGTCCGTGAGTTCATTGTGGAAAATTGCATCATATAATGGCTGGAGTACCCAGCATGCCGCGGGAAAAATAGGAATAAGAAAGGGGGAATTGTGGTGCTTAAATATTATAATCACAAATTTAATTTGGACATATTTCACATTTCTTTGTCGTTGTCAGCGTTTGTCATCAGTGCTCCCATGAGACTGTCACGGAGGTTGTCGTAGTTATTAGCAAGCAAGTTGTTTTTGCTCCCTGCGGATAAAGCCAGTCGCTCTGTCTCAATCTTGCAGTAGATATAGACAAGAAACTGCTCAAAGAGCGTCGCATCTGCAGTATGTGGTTGCCCTCTCTCACCTGATGTGGTAGCTGCAGTACTGCAGCTGTGTGAGTTTTCGTCCGTCCTGTCCAGTAGCAGTCCTGGCCACTAGATGGATACTGTAGCCATCTCTTCCACATGGGAACACGATGGGATACTGGAGTGCATCAGAAGAATGCATGAGCTCACTGATCCTTTAAAGTGCCCCATCGTGAAGGCTGAGGACAATATCTCTGGGTTTATTTTGGCTCATTGTCCATTAGGATGGCGACTTCTGGTGCAGACTGGGTGTTGTAGCGGTGTGTGTGCTCTCCTTGAAGTAGCTTCTCCTGATGATGATCTGGCACTCTTCAGAGTTGCCTCCTTCTGCAAGTACATCTCTTGCAGTCTTGAGCTCACGAACCAGATGGTTATTATCAAACCACTTTGTGAGCATGTCAATGATGTGTGGTTTGAGGCTGCTGTGTGTTCCTGGCAGCCAGCTCCTTGGTGTGTGAGTCATGGAAAATAGACCGGGAGGAACTTTGGCTTGCCCTCTTCAGACGGGAGCAAGCTGCAATGCGGTAGAACACTTGACCTTGGATCCGGAAACAGGTTCCAGCCCTGGACTTAAGCTTCCTTGTGCCGAAGCTCATCATCACAAAGCTGCCATTATACATGCGAATGTTGTCAATGAAGTGTGGTCCTGAGGGGATCTTTCGCCTGAGAGAAGTTCCTTCTGCAAGGGAGGAAGGGCAGGAGAGGGCTCAAGGCCGACCTTGCCATCGCTGTAGCAACACACCCTTGGTCTCCTCCTTTAAACTTGAAGCAGAGCAGTGGGTGCAGACTTGGTCCATTCGGCCGATGTCTGCATGAGCTGTCGGATCAGCTGGGCATACGTGAATGCCATCCTGTTGGCATTGTTGTGCTCTTGTGCCCGGGCCATGCTCGTGCTTCTGCAGTGCGGTGACGCATTGCCTCAAGTCTTGCTATCACACACTTCCTAGTTCTCTTTTTGTCGCTGCTGCTGTTGGCTTGCTGTGCCTGTTCATTTAGCCTGGCATCTTACTCCTCTTCATTCTCCTGTTGTCTCTTTAGTGTGTTTTCACTGAGCTGCAGCTGCCTTGGGATCGAATGGAGCGCTTCCTTTTTCGGGGCATCTAAAATCAGAAAGTCAAATTTTGATCAGAAACTTTGTAAACGTTCACTGGTCTGTCCATCCACTGGTCTGTCTTTGTCTTATTTTGATCAGGTTGTGAAAAAAAAAGACGCGACGCGGAAAATCAATCAATTGCGGCAGAAAAATTGAAATGGCCAAAAAAAAAAATCGACGAAATTTTTTTCGTTTTTTTTTAAACATCCAAGATTATGCTGTAGTACCTCTTAGATGTTCTGATTCAAATATGCCTTTAGTTTTGCTCTGGGATGCGTAGTTCTCGAGTTATACGAGGACAAAAAGCGCACTAATACTTTATATATAATGGATGAAATCGCCCAAGTTCCTAATTGTGAAACTATAACATGTACAAAATGATGTCCCAGTGATTCATAGCAATGATGAACAGGCATTCGATCATATGAGTAAGGAAAGTGAAAAAAAAACTATCGTAAAAAACTATGCGGCCTGTTTCAAGTCAAGGATGGTTGAGCAGGCCAAAAAACATGGCTTCATACCCCAGCAAGATAACTAAGAGACACTTCAGACCCCAAAGAGAGGTGGGTCGAGGATGCGCCTGACAAAGGATATAATTAAATATGACTTTTAATTATCTTCAAAGGGATGTTTTAATTAACCCAAACACAAAATTTTCATTCATGCACTTCCTTGGAGTTTGTTAGTATGGCATGCAAAGCTTCAGGTTGCTAGTTTCATGGTTTTGGAGTTGTGGAGGAGGACACCAATGCACACATGCAGACGCACATGCGCGCTGCGCACACAAACACACACACACATACCTTATAAGTTTTGATGATGCTTTCACAATGATTTCACTTGACAATTCAGTTTAGAAATACCAATTATAATAAATCCAAGCTATATTACTGTTTACACGTGTACACACATCATTTGCAACCCACTGGTCAAAAACCACCACGATACAATCTAGGCTCAGGCTGTTTGTGATATAAACGCTTCACAAGACAACAGTATAAACTGTTGGATCTGGGTGTACTGGCGTCTGTGTGATTGGTAGTAGCCGATCTGGTTTGCATTGGTATGGGCGATGAAATAAGTTTTGAGTTGAACCTTTCCAACCTGGTATCATCGGCACATACATCTTCGATAGACAATATGCAGCATCCATTCTCATCTTCAGCATCTCAGTCTCAGATATTCATTCCGGCCATGTTGACATGTACAGTCGGAGGTCCCTGACGCATGCTGTCCTGGTAGAACACGATGTTGATGTCATTGGATCACCTGCATGAATTTACTCCTCAGAAGTAACTCACTTTCAAAATCAACATCTGTATCAGAAGTACGTTGAATGATCACACCATTGGTGTTTATGGGTCGTGCCAGGACCTGTTATCGTTTCCTCTGCAAAATCGTTAATATCCCAAATGAGCGTCGGGTGGATAGATTTCAGGAAGCCATTGGCCACAATTTCTTGCTACTGAGCTGGAAAGTCACCAATGCTGAGTCATGTTCAAGGACTTCTGAGTGATATGTGGAATGTCCAAGCTGTTCAGCAAGGCGATCAAATTTGAGGACCCTGTCAAGTGCCGGGTGGTCATGCCTAGAGCTGAGTGTTTTGGAGTGGATACTCTGTCACCAGAAAACAGAAGATATGTCTTAGAAATTTAAAGTAATTTTTGTTTCAAATCTTCTGACCTATAAACGAATCCATCGATTCCGATATCACGCGATGCTCCCGTCATCATGCTTGAAGTTCAACAGTTGGACAGGTACAACTTCAACATATAATCCATACATCCATGTCTTTGGATAATGGAGGCTACTTGTTTTTCAAGCCGTTCATCTGACTCAAAATGATGTGTAGCTGCTGGTGCTATGGTACAGGGAGAGATGGTTGTCGATCGATGCCGCAGGTTTCTCCACATCCGCCTCCAAGCTACTGATGAGCCAGTACTCGAGTCTGCACCTGAGTCAATGATACTGGACACCAGCACAGTACACTATTCCATTAATGTTCATTTGCGATGGCCTCTGGAATAGAAGTTGAGGATACTTCCTTTGCAGTTTTTGTCAAATGACCATTGTGTGAGGGAATATCATCAGCACCTCAATTATAAATTGAACATGCCGAGCAACAAGGACACAAGTTTCGGCACGAGCATAACTTCATCCACAAATTAGAATGACATAGTAGTGTCATAGAATGCTTGAAATATCTATTCCACTGCATTCTCATTTGCAGACTGGCTTCATGTGACACCTCTGGCAGGTACGACCTGCAAGCTATATATGAAATTGATGCAGTACTGATAAACTCCTTGAATAATCATAAAAATTTGAGATAATGGAACCTTGTAGAAGGATCATATCTGGAAAGGAAAATGTCAACAGTGTAAATGGACAAGTGGGAAATAATTAACTCTGATATAAATCTTTATAGCAAGACCTCTGGTATCTAACCTTGATTGCCACGATGTCCTGTCCACAAAATGTCTACCAAGACCTTCTCATCATTGAGAACCTCATCAGCTTTGAGCAGCAGACTTCCTGAAACAATATGGTTGAATATAGTTGCTTTCCATTGAACTCATGACAACTTATGAATAGGGATAAAATATTGAAATATCGGAGGAGAGAAAATTCCCAAGAAACAATGGGCTCCACTAAGGAAAGTTTCTGTTCACCAAGATTTCAAACTCCAGCAAACACACATAGAAGATGTAATATATACCTGACTCATATCACAACATTAAGAGGCTTTTATTTTCCCTCTTACGAGTTTTCTTATCTTGTAAGAGGAAAATCCATTTATCCTTCTTAACCACAATCCATTTATCCTTCTTGCATATGATGAATCTGACTGGCTAATGCATTGGGTTGCGTTGCATTGTGAGGGGAGTGTCAGTAAGCCGTCTCAATTTCCTCAAAGGTTTAGACACATCATAAGGATCCACATCATGGGGCTGCACTACATTGAAGCTCATTTCAAATGTCCTTTAGTCGGGCAGCTAATAGGTCCCACACGCACCCCCTGAGTACTTATGCAAACATACTTTTTTAGAATCCTTAAGGTGTCTATAACATTTTTAGATTTTACAAGAAAATTAGGTTGGTCTTGTGGTCAATTTGGCCTGCCATCTTGGATTTTGACATGCCAATGATCGAAAAACAGAAATTTTCATAACTTTGAACCAAATTGACTAGAAACACAATTAAGCATTTATTCTGCACAAATTATGGCATGGAGATTAAACCAAATCATCATTTTTAATATTAGATGACATCTCTTAATGAAGAAATAGAAAAAGTCCTATTTCAGCATAACATATACAATAATTAGTCATCATCATCAAGGTAATATAACAGTTCCTCATAGTCATAGACACCAGCTTCCTCTTCATTCTCTTCCTGCTCCTCATCAGGGTGTCCAAGAGGTCAACTGGTGAACGGGGGGGGGGGGGGAGAATTGGACCATGTGACCACACAGGTTCCAGGAATCCATTCCATCTTCATCCAGCCATGATCAATCCTTCTGATTTGGGACAGTTCATACGTGGCACATGGGCATGGCTTCCACTGACCAACCTGATTGATCTTGTCAACATTAGTAATTAGGGAGTCTCTGCAGGAGGAAGATGAGAAAGGTTCAAACCTTTGACTTCAATAATGTCAGTGTTTCCTCTGCACCCACCATCTTCTGCAGCATCAGTGTGTGCACTTCATCCACACTGGAGATGTGAGGATAGCCATATATCAGGCAGACAAACTCTTCCAGACAGTCAAACAGCTTGTCTTTCACCCTCCAATATATGCCCAGCTGCTTGAATGATGCCTGGAACCTTGGGTACTTTTGGAGTTTCTTCAGTGGACCAATCTTTCCTTTACCTTTGAAAGCACTGGTACAATCTTCTCCAGTAAAACAATAGAGACCCATAAGTGCTGTACAGTTGTCACGTCCAAGTGTGCATGCAACAGAAGGAAGGTAAGCTAAGTATAACACAGCAACAATGGGAATCAGCATAAATTCCTATTATTGTATTTGACTTAAAATTCAAGTTCCAGGATCTTATCACTTAATTAAGCTGCCTCATTTTCGGGTACTTCTCCTCCATACATAAGGTGAGTGGGACTATTGTTATCCAGGCCCAACATGGACTAAGAGTTCCAGGAAGACTGACAAACATGTCAAAAGGTCACAAAAATTTTACAAGGAATGACCATTGCTGACACAGTTATCAGATGCCAGTAAGCAAGGCCTATACAATATGAAATAAGAGTTATAATGTTGTTGGTCAGTTTATATGTGGCAAGTAACCACCATGGATCCAAGATGAGGCATATATATGATTCCTTAGGCATGTTTTTTTAACCATTTTGAGAAGTATGACCCATAAAGTATTATCAAATATTAAAAATGATCTTATAAATAAACTTGTCATGTCAAAATTGTATGGAATAGATGTTTCAATTGTATTTCTAGCATGTTTGGTTCAAAAGTTATGAAAATTTCTGTTTTTCGAGAATTGGGCATGTCAAAATCCAAGATGGCAGCCAAATAGACCCCAAGACCAACCTAATTTTCATGTTAACACCTAAAAATGCTAACTAGACACCTTAAGGATTCAAAAAAAGTATGTTTGCAAAAGTACTTATGGGGGTGCGCATGTGGCCTATTTAGCTGCCCTACTACTTCTGCTTTAGAGAAATGTTTCACAGCCCCATCAATCCTTGAAACATCGCAGTATCTGTAGTAACAAATACATATGAATTAGTTGGGCAGAGCACTTCTAAACTCAATGATGGCTAATCTATCAAATAAACTGCAATGAACAATGAAAAACACATTCTCATACCCTATTTCACTCCATTAATTTGTATATTATTCGTTAGCTTTGACTGACTGATCTTTAATAGCAGTTCGGGTGGTATCCCCAGGTCGCCTTTGGTGTGGCCTCCTTGGCTAAAGCTCCGCTTTCAATCGCAATATCCCGCTCCTTTCCATCGAGCAGTTGACAAATTTTCCCCAACTCGTATCACTAAACCGTACAATTTTGCCTTTTTCATTGCCAAAAACATGGCAAACGCAACAAAATTCCATGGGCGCAGACATCTTGGCACTAATGGCGTCTCTCGTGTGCACTGATGTGACTTCAGGTGCAAGGTTGATTTTGTCGTCATCTCGCGGATTTCAGAGAACCTTGAAATAATCGTCGACTAGTTGTAGTTTTTTAAACCCTTGGTGCTCATTGATGTGCAAACAGATGAAGTAGGGAAAAAAAGATTCTTCATCAGTGATCTCAATCTTTAAACTATGAAAGAATGAAGTTGCCCTTTGAGAGATCAAACCTGAACGATACAGATCTTTGGCCCACGGTCTAAATATGGGATTTACAATTGCAAAACTTGTCCTATATTTGCCGTAAACAATATAAATAATTGTACAGAAACGGCTAGATCTTAAAAGTTAAAATAAGCCAAATAATTAATTACATGTACAACCTCAAACATAGTTTACTTATTGACTTGCAGCAAAATGTGTGATGCAATGTGTTGGTGAAACAATGCAGATATGTAATGTAAGAACGAATGCACATCAGAGCAGCAAGAAACTCCGATAAAACGACAGGTGGTCCACTACACACTCATCACTTTACTGATGGATACTGTCAAAATGCGAGCTTCAGTGTTCATGTTGGATAAAAGATAGGCGGTAAAGGCCGAAAAAAGGATGGGATGCTCGATAAAACAATCATACAATTACAAAAGCATAGAGAACTTTTCTGGATGAAAGAAATAAGAACTGTTTACCCATACAGATTAAAATACAGAATTAATGATACATACATACAACATCATGGTCAAAGGAATTAATGATACATACATCCAACTTATGTTTTTAACACCTTACCACGAGAATCTCAGACACAGAGAGTACATAATTATGGACTCAAATATCCAGTTACAGACACACCACAATAAATCGTAAATTATAGGTTAGATCTTAAATCAAATATCTCCAGATTAACAGCAGTAGAATTAAGATCAACAGTTAAAAACAAACAAAAAAAATCGGACCATGTGTCCTGAAGGTCACCTGGATCAGGAGCAACAGTCACTCAAATTCCCTGCAGACCCCCTTAAACCCTAATTTTTAGCTTACCTGCAACATAGTTCTGGGGAGCTTATGGGATGGTGCATCGTCGGTCCGTCTGTCCATCCACAAATACTTGCAAATTCTTCTCTGAAACTACACATATGATTTCGATGAAACTTTACCACAACCTTCATCACTCTGTAGTACTAAAGTTTGTTCATAGCATTAAAAAAATAAAAAACGAGGCCTGTGGGGGTCTACGGGGGTTGCACCCTATCCCCAAATAGGTATTTGCTTTCTTCTCAGAAAAGGTAAAGGTAACGGTTTTACGTTTGCACGAAGAAATGAATCACACCACCACGGTGATGATACGATGCGGAGTATTTCATGAAACAACAGCACAGCACACGAGAAGAGCCACCGGAACACGGTACATGTCATGGCCGAAACCCTACCGCACCGCGGGCCATTGCATATATAATGGCGCCGTGTATATATTTAAGCGAAGCATTAAACAACTTTTTTTTTACTGTTCGAACGATTTTATTGGGTGAAGAAAAAATTATGGAATTTGCAGAAATTGTAAATTCATTGAGTGAAACAGTGCTTCATAACCTGCTTTTGCAATCCATGACAGCACAGTCCACAGGGGTCCTTTTTTCTGGATATTACATACGCAGTTTGCTGTTTCCGTTTTGAGCGATTTGCTCACATTACAAAATATTAATATAAAGAAATCTACACAAATAAAAGGCAGTGTGTGTGTGTGTGTGTGTGTGTGTGTTGTTGATTGGTATCTACATATGCGGGTTTCAGAATGTGGAATGGAGTCCTCCCAGATCAGGCTCAAAGTTTCCACCTTCATTTCAATAAGGGGTCATGATTCATGGACCAAGCTGTGAAGTTCTCTGTTGTCAAAGTTTTGTGCCGGGGGCTCTGTTCAGGATCGTCACTGAGCCCTGGACAGCTTCCAAATGTAGTTTGTTTGTTACAATATTCCCAGGGATGGTTTTTAGCTCACCTGTAAAGTAGTTCCGGGGAGCTTATGTGGTGGCGCGTCGTCCGTTCGTCTGTCCACAAATACTTGCAGCAATTTCTCACAAACTACACAAACGATTTCAATGAAATTTGACCACATCCTTCATCACTTGTGATGGCATGAAAATATAACGGGGTCTGAAGGGGTCTACAGAGGGAGATTTCTGGTGGGGGGGGGGGGGTTCCTCCCCAAAGAGGTATTTGCTTTCTTCTTAAACGATACACACAATTCTGTGAGAATTCACGACAATCTTCATCACCATTGATGTACCAATGTTTGTTCATGACATTAGAAAAATCTGCTCTCAGGGGATTTAAGTGGGGTTGCCCCCAAAAATATGTATTTGCTTTCTTCTCCAAAACTACACCTACAATTCTGATGAAACGACCAACATCTTCACCAGCCGTGATGTACCAAAGTTTCTTCACGACATTAAAAAAATGGGTCTCAGGGATTCTACGGGAGGGAGGGGGGTTGCCCCCCAAAATCTGGATTTGCTTTCTTTTCTGAAACCACACACAATTTTGATGAAACGACCACAACCTTCATCACCCATGATGTACCAAGGTTTGTTCATGGCATTAAAAAAACCCATAGGTATTTACTTTCTTCTCCATTATATATTTTGTGGGTCATCCATGCCTTCCAGTGGTTGCCTGATTATCTTATCCAGCCTCAACCATGTGAGCGCCCAGGGGTACTGTCCCTATGTTTAATATCTCTGTGAGGTTCTTTGTCATCATTCCTGTAGGTCCAGCTATCACTGGTCCAACTTTGGCATTCTTCAGCTTCCAGGATCTTCTCACGTCATTCGTGAGGCCTTCGTGTTTGGTCATTTTCTTGATTTCTGCATTGTTTCGTCCAAAATCACTGTTATTAACACCTCAATAAGTAATGCCTTGTTCCGGCTTTTTGTACCTAAGCATAATATCTGGTTACAACGCTTTGTTTTTGATGTTCACGCTCGATGGGATCATTAGTTCATATGTGAGCAGGAGGTTCTTCCATGTTTTCAGTCATTACTTTTGGTTCATGTTCCCACAAAATTTCTGGACCTGGGATATCAAAGGTTTTGCAGATGTGCCAGTGGATTACATTATAAGCTCTGTTGTGTCGTTGTGTGTACAGCTGTTCTGCCATTAGCTTGTTTTTATCTGTGTGTTCGGTCATTAAGCATAACATATTCTCTTTACTAACCCCACCTCCACCCATCAACTTTATCTCTTCTATTTATTTTTTTTCATATCTCCCTCTCTCTCCCTCTCACCCTCTCCTCACTTTCTCCCACTGTATAGCAACGTTTGGTGAGGTATAGGTCTCGCCCCCCCCCCTTTCCTCGCTCTTCTCCCCTTCCTTGCTTCCCTCCCTCCTGCCTCCACTCCTTCTTCTCTCTCTCTGGCTTCCCTCCCTCTCTAACCCCCATCAGCGAAGCGATGGGTTGTATTTGCTTGTGCATTTATCTAGCTATAATTCCAGCAATCTCTGTGTGTGTGTGTGTGTGGTATTTGTCTGTGACCGCCGTTTCTCGACAACCACTGGTCCGATCTAATTGAAACTTGCCAGGAATATTGCTGGGGACCTGAGGATGTGCCTTTTCAAGGTTTGATATTAATCGGACAAGCGGTTCCCAAGTTACGGCCATTTATTTGACAACCAATGACGGGACACGGTGCTATGCGTCACGATTGACGTCACATATTCGTTTTTCTTTTTTTTTTGCACGTACTTTTTTTTTTTTTTTGCACATACGGCCATGCACGTACGGGCATGCCCGTAAGTACGTCATCCATCAGATCCTTCAAAATATGTTGGTTGCAAAATCTGTGATGGGTGTACGGGCATGCACTTCAAAAGCAAATACAAAATCTGTGACGGGTGTACAGGATTACGCACGTACGGGCAACGCACGTACAGGCACGCACCTACGGGCCCGCACATACGGGCCCGCACTAGTCTATCTATAATTCCAGCAATCTCTGTGTGTCTGTCTGTCTGTATGTGTGTGTGTCTGCGACCACCGTTTCTCGACAACCCCTGGTCCGATCTAATTGAAACTTGCCAGGAATATTGCTGGGGACTGAGGATGTGCCTTTTCAAGGTTTGGTATTAATCGGACAAAGTGGTTCCCAAGTTAACGGCCATTTATTTAATAACCAATGACAGGACACGGTGCTATGACATCACTATTGACGTCACAATAATTTTTTTTTTTTGCACGTACGGGCACGCACGTACGGGCACGCACGTACGGCCATGCACGTACGGGCACGCACTAGTATATGTAAATGAACAAAATAAGTACTCTACTACTTTATATAATCTGAATGAGGTTGTGTGGTGTATATGAAAATGGCAATTAAATTATCATCACCTCAAATAAATTTACTACTACTGTGCCTCTGGAGAAGCTTGAACATGCTATCGCGTTTAAGGCTCGCAAACACGATATGCCTCGGTGCCGGGATCTTTGATCCCGCGAATGGCCAAAAGGTTTTATAACTAAACTAGATTCAGTTACAACTTACCACTCCCCATGCTCACCCAATGGAATGCTGAATTTTGGCAGCAGCACATGTGGAAGGCAGAAGGATGGAAAATGGTTCTTTGCTTTTCAAAGGTTTATTTCCAAAGCTCATAAATTGTGCCACAGACCACAATCTTAGTAAACAATGGAGAAAGTAGGTGAGGGCTTACAAATCATGCTGAGTGGTGTGCATGGCAATACTGCAGCTTGGGAACAGGAAGAGCAGGAATGATGCTGTGGAGGTGAGGAATCGTGAAGTGGCATCCACATTTCAAGAGAGGAGTCCTCCCTATCCCGACGACAAACCAGAGCGGGAGATTCAGAGAGTGGGAGATGAAGAGCTAGAGAGAGGAAGAGAATTAGGTTCTTTGTCCAAAGGGCCCACTCCAACTCTACTTCATGCACATGTCCAGACACAGACGTCATGGACTCTGGGACCACCTCTGCTTGTGGCTGGTCCTATGATTGGCTGCCTGCTGCTTGTGGGAGGGACCATTCTCTGGACCCATCCACTATACGGGGTGGCCTCAATAATAAAGTCTTTATCCCCTCTTCTGGGCCCGAGGGCACATCTTGCCATCATGGTTTGTGGTGCACCAGCCAAACAGTTCATTCAATGTGGTTTTATAGCACATAGCGCTTTGTCGTGTGTTTCCATGCCCAATTTCTCACCTGGCCTCTCCTGTGCAGGAGGTTTCACACCACACAATCTTGTCCATCATTATACTGTCTATAAATTACATGTGCTGCCTATTTAGTATCACGTTTTACAAGATGACTTGCTCTGACATTTTTCCTGTTTACAAGAGTAAATCTATGCATTGCAAATCAGACGGACCATGCTATTCTTATCGCAATCAAGCTGTGAATCCCCCTCTCTACCACGCAAGATGCAACAACACTAAACCCTTTCTTGTTATCTCCAAAAATGACAACTCAATGCCAGGTGCTGCTATTCTAAAAGAAACACCTGATTATGATTCTAATATGCATACACATTAATTGCCTTGCCCTGTGTCAGGCATGCTGAGAAACCAACTGATTGACAAAAGTTCCATCCTTCACACAATTATTCCTCATTAGCCCAGAAACAGTACACTATTTCATTACATTTCAGCACCTGTAATGTGAAATAGCAGAATTAACATGAAGTCTAACCAGTGCTGACTTTCACCTCAAATTCCCTACACTTGTTGGTAATGGTGATTTGGGGTACTCTTGGGGCCTTGTTTCATGCTGCCATATACAATAGTTATGAGGGCCTACCATCCATCCATTGAGACCAGACTCTGTGCAGAGCGTTGGTGCTGCCTTAGCAGTCTCCTTGGCTATTGGGCACATTCCTGGACGGGTCGCCACTCCGACACAGGATACCAGCAAGCTGGCACTCATGTCTGCCAACCCTAGAAGGATGACAGGCAGAATCAACCCCACCTGGTAATAATTCAACAGCCAAGTGGGATTTGAAACCAGGATCCAAGCATCTCAAGCACTCCACCTTAACCATTAAGCCAACACCAGGCATAAGGGCCTCCCCATTGGCCTTGTAATACAGCTGGCTGATCATTACATCAATAGAGATGGAAAATTAATTGTGCACTTGCTTGCATTGCTTACAAATGGCTGAAGGAAAAAGAAAATCAATTGTATTAACTCGTCGATTGTGCAACGATTTATAGTCATGGGGAGTCAGCCAATGCAAAGCAAATTTGTAATCATTATTAGACACAAAATGGCCTCGTTGGCATTTGGTGTTCGACAGTGTGTGGACAATAACGATTTGTACAGTGTGAATAAACATACAAAGTACGAAAAACTTTGCATCCAACAGCCAATTGCCAAGCCATTTGCACAAAGTATCAAGTTGAAAAACATAAATAACCAGTTTTTAGATGTTTTATCTTTTCAGGCCTGGATGTTATGAATAAAAAATATATGCGAAATAATGCTCAAGAAAACTGCACAATTCTTATGAACACGTTTCGAAAAAGTGGCTTCAAGATTATTGGAATGTCCTGCGACGAAGCTGAATCTATGGGCCTATCACTTTCCTATTGCAGAGAGTTCAGTGGTCTCTCTGTCTTCCACTGCCATTTTTCTGGTCTTGTACCCTTTTGCTCTTTCCTTGCCCCCCCCCCCCCCCCACCCCCGAGGTTTCTGTGGGGTGCACCTGGTCCACCATCAGACCCCTTCTGGTGAAACTCCCAAAATCCAGAACCACTGCTCACCTCCACTCATTTGTTCCTCTATTTTCCAACCTGTCAACTCTCACACTTTCTTCAATCTCATTCTTCCCTCCAGGTCTTCATGACAGCTGTTCATCACCATCTCAGATCACCCTCATCCAAAACCATGATCTTTGCTACTACCCTCTCCCATGAACTTCCCCACCCCCAAGCTCACATCCTTGAAAATTTCCAGTTTTTCCTTGTTGAGAGTTCGCTTCTGTATCAATCTTGTATCCATATGTTCTCGTTCCCCTGATTCCTCCCCACACACATTATTTGTCCAAGTCTCCCTCTGCTTTGTCCTTCAACCCTGCTGTTGGTCTTACCCCCCTCTCTCTACTGTTGCTTTTGAAATGTTGCATCCTGATCTGTTCAGCATACAAGCTCTTCCACGAGCCTTGACCTTGCATACAAAAAGGTGATATTACCGTCTCATTTTGCACATAGCTACAAATAGATCCTGTAGATTTGGGAAGAAAGCAAACACATCTACCTCTTTCAAATAACATCAGAATAATTTTTGTATCAAAAAGATTCTGATCAGAAAAAAA
>CM068955.1:138776211-138786773 GCA_035128595.1 Eptatretus atami | reverse complement strand
AATATATATATATTGTTACGAATTCACGCCCGCCGGCGTCCGATCGGCCGCGTACCTCTAATCGCAACCGCGTCCCCACCAGACGGACAATTCAGTCGTGACTTTCCGGAGCTAACGCCGGAACCCTGTCACGGGTGGGTCTTCAACCCCACCACGGCCGCTGCAAATTGTCTACCCGCGCAAGATAGGGTCACAGGCCGAATTCGATATACCTAAGTACCTGCGCGGGGAGCCGACCGGGCAGCCCTACCTCGACGCAGGTCGGCTTGGGACACGAACCGCTTAAGCGGTCCATTCCGTTCTGCAGTGATAACTGAGCGGGTATTATCGCGACCTCCCGATCCGATCTATTTAACGGGTGTTTGAAACCCCACTATTTATTCCGCGATGCAAATGGGCATTTTCAATAGGGGAAAGAGACGCAACGAAACGGGTTACATTCAAAACAAGCACATTTATTTAAACCACATTTGCACGTATGTTACAGCCAACACGTATACAGGCAAACAAAAGCAAGGGAAGCACTACGACCGAATATGGTTATTATTAATGTAGTCACTTAACAGTTTTTTACTTTCAGGACACGGCGCCACAAGATTCACTCAAAAGGAAGGAAAGGGCCACTCTCATAGACGAGAGTGGCGACAGGGTCCGTGACCTTTATAGTGCGTGAGCCTTGGTTGACCGAATGGGCTCGCGAGACCGATGCGGCTTACCCGCACCCTCGTGGTGCGACGATGGGCAGGTCGCGACGTCTGCTCCCACGGCCACCAGGATCAGCCGCACCTGATTGCGCGCCTTGCGACGTATGGCAGCGTCGTGACGCTGCTGCCTCCCACGGCCACCAGGATAGCCGCGCCTGATGCGGCCTTTTGCGCGAATGGGCAGCTCGCTGACTTCTGTTTCCACGGCTACTAGGCAGTCGCGCCTGATTGACGGCTTGCGACGATGGGCCAGGTCGTGAGTCTGTTCCCACGGCCACAGGACAGCCGCGCCCTGATTGCGGCCTTAGGCCAAGGCGAGGTGATCCGGGCCCCGGCCGGCAACGCGGTTGAGAGGAACGAACGCGGTCTTTAGTGCTCTTCGTCAAGAGTTGATGCTCTATAAGAGTTGATGCTCTATAAGAGTCGAATGCCTAAGACCCGTCCGTTCCATCAGCGATGCGCGAACTGCGCCGAGGTTCCGATCACCTCGGACTGCCTTGGCGCTTGGCAAGCTCTCCACGGGCTGTGCGTCTCCACGCAGCTCCTTGGTTTCTCCGACTGATTCTCTCCAGATTCGGGCTCCACTCGGCTCTCCGACCCTCCAGGACTGCGGGCTCCACTCCAGCTCTCCGCACCCCTCCAGACCTGCTCGAAGCCCCATTCTGCTCGCCTTATATAAGGCCGTGGGGCGAGATTATTGGCCTCTCTCTGGCCCCTTGACCCGCGCGCGAAAGCGGACGTGTTAGGCAATCATCGCCCTCTGGATCGTTTTCGAGAGCGAAGCTTTCCACCCAGAGCGGACCGTCGATAGAAATCAACCACCCTTACGACCCCCACAGGCCCTGCCCTTCTTCTCCTGTGATCCTTTTTCGACGGCGAACTTCCACACAGAGCGGACGTGGTAGAAATCACCAGGACTGCGCTGCAACGCGCATGAGAACTTGCCTCTCCCTGGCAGCGATGCCCGGTTTGAATCGGATCCCGCCGCTGCTGCGTCAAAGATGGCGTCGTTTCGGGGGAACGAAGGTGAGGCGATGTTTGTGGTGTGGAGTTGTTGAGGTTGTGGAGGTAAGGGGTGAAGGTGGTGGTGTTTTGGTTGTGGTCGTTTCGGGTAACGATGTTAGTTGGTGGCGATTTGGGTTGTGTGCGTGGGCAGGTAGAGCGATCGTGATCGGTTGGAGCGGTGATGGGCGTGGTTGGTGTTGTGGTTAAGGAGAGCGATGTTGTTTGTGGTGATTTGGTTGTGAGGTATGCGTTGGTCCAAACAAAAATAACCGAAGAAAAAGAAAACCTACCTCAAAGGAGTCCCAGCCGGTGAAAACACGAATGGATTCCCTCTAAGGCCTAAGTCACATTTGCCACGGCGGCCGTGGGGTCCTCCAAAACTACGCCACAGCAATTATATGGCGGCCGCTAGTATTTCCACGTCACACAATGTTAGCAGTCACATATGTTCTTTATTTTCGGGGAGAGCCGCACGGCGCCATATTTTATAAATTGTGAACAGAAAAACGTGGGTTGCCGTACCGGTCCTTTGATTTGAATGTCGCACGGTGACGTTAGCGTTCCCGCGGCAGCCCAAGAATTTTCAAGGCAGACGCAAGGTGCGCCCGCCAAGGCACCGCAGGGCGCCTAAGGCGAACATGCGGCCAGATGACGGTTAACGAATGGTAATTTTTTTTTTTTTACCAGTTTTTTTTTTTCGGCTTGTCGATTGCTTACGGCGAACGTAGAAAGAAAAAGTATAATCTCCGCGTTATAAATTCCAGGCGACCTTACGGCCTGCTAAAATACTAGCCATACGGCGTAAGGGCACCCTGAGGCCACCTCAGAAACTCTGCGGCCGCCGCACTTTCTGTCAATTCAGAGGCGTACGGCGCCGTATCCTCGCCGTAGAGCAAATGTGACTTAGCCTAACAAACGGTGGGGAAATCTATCTGAACATAAACTTAGCGGGATAACTGATCCTAAGGGAACCTTTATGGTGTTCTGCGAATTTCACAAGCCGTAAGTACATATATATATATATATATATATATATATATATATATATATATATAGTATATATATAATATATATTAGACGAGGTGTGTTCAAAAAAGTATCAAACCTTAATTTTTCATGCGTAACAAAATGAAAGTAGGAGGCGTGGTTTGGTGCACGTATGTAGAGGCGATCCTAATTCGTCTGCGTGGAATATTTTCCCGCCTGCAGAATGCTGTCAGTCGCCGACAGGAACTGCCGATGAGTGAGGATGTGTAAGTGAGCGCCGTCGGGATTTTCGTTTTTGGACCAAAAATGACGGGATTCACCGTGGTCTCATCGCATAGTGACTCACTGTGTTGAAGAAGTTGGGATCACTTTGTTCACCAGTCTCCAGGGCATGTTCCCTGTGCGATCTCCAAACGGAGTTGCTTCTGCTCGGATCATTAGCAGCTTTGGCCACGAACTTCGCTTGAGATTCCTCCTTAAGCCCAATCTCAGTCACAAGGAATGAACGGATCCAATGCTGACGCCCGGCTCGTCTGCAAGTTCTCTGATCGTGATTCGACGATCCTGCATCAGCAGGGTCCTCACCTTGGTCAATTGACCCAGATCTCAATTTCGGAATGTTGAGGGACCTACCAGAACGTGCTTCATTTCCACTGGATGTGCGGACAAATCTTTGAAGATGGTGTACCACTCTTTTATTGGGTGCGGTGCCCATTGCTTCGTTCCCGAAGGGCCTGTTGAATCTTCGGATCGTTTCCACTTGGGATCGCAGCTTTACAACAAAATTTGATGCAGTAAGCGTTGTTAAAGTTTTTCCGTCATTTTGTCAAAAACGAAAATCCGACGGCGCTCACTTACACTTCCTCACTCATCGGTGCGTCTGTCGCGCGCTGACAGCTTCTTTGGCAGGCGGGAAAATAATTCACGCATAGAATTAGGATCGCCTACATATCGTGCACCAAACCAACGCCTCCCTAGCTTCATTTGTTTTACGCCACCAAAAATTAAGGTTGATACTTTTTTGAAACTCAACCTCGTATGTATATATTATATTGTACGGCTTGGTGAAATTCGCAACCATCATTCAGGTCCCGTTTAGGTGAGATATTCTGAAGTACATGTATGTTAGCCCAAAACCCATTGTTTAGAGGGAAATAATGGTGATTTCAATTCGGGGCTCGACACTTCTGAGTTAGTCGTTTTTCTGGTCCTTTCTTTAATTTCAACAACAAACCACCAACCACGCCGCCGCTTTCTCAACGGGCCGCGCCACCCCCACATCCACGCAGCCACACTCTTGCCCCCTCGCCGTTCAAACAGGCTCCGTGCGGCTACGAATCTCCGCGCGCTGGCAAGGAGGATGCGCGACGTTTTACGGCTCGTTTTTTCCCGTCTTGGCTTCTTCCGCGCTTGAGAGAGAAGCGAGGGGAAGGGCAGCTCGCGCCGATGGCGGAATGACAGTGTGTAGGCGGTCAGGGTGAGGAACGCCCTGTTCCAGACCCTCTTCGATGACGGGTCGGAGCCAAGAACGGGCGGGCGGCCGGGAATAATACAGCTTCGGGGCGGCATTTCTCATTGGTTCGGTGTTCTCAGTCGGCTCTCTCTTGGTTCGTCTCTCTTGGGTCGGTGTTCTCTTTGGTCGGTCTCTCTCTGGTTCGGTGTTTCTTCAGGTCGGCTCTCTCGTCCTCTTGGCTTGGTCGTTCTCTCAGCTCAGTTGGCTCTCAGTCCGTGTGTTCTTGGTTCTGGCTCTCTTTCTCAGTCGGGCTCGTCTCGTGGCGTCGAGAGGCCAAGCACGAGCAGCGCGAGGGCAACGCCGGAGAGACTCGCCGACCACGGCTCGAGCACGAGTTCACGGCAAGTGAACACCGTCGGCGGACGGTCGCCAAGGAACTCGACACCTCAGGAAGTCGCGACTCGATCCAATTTTCTTTTTGGTTTTGTGTGAACGTGTGTGGGGTGGCGCCGAAGTCGCGTCAAGTAAACTGTATAAGTGTTGCAGTGTGTTTCGCGTTGGTCCGGTCTGAACTCTTTCCTTTATATGTGCATTTTGCTGTTAAATACCATGCTTTATGTGTTGGCCTATCTGTTGTTCGCTGTAAAATAAAGCTGCTGTGTTGAATTGTTCCCCCGTTTGCTGCGTCCTTTCCTTGTTTGGGCTCTTCATCTTGCTCACTTAAAGGGTTTGAGTGGGCGCGGGATGCCTCGAGAATTAATTTGGAACCTTCAAGGCCGACGATAACACCGCTCGGTTATCTCTGTTTGCACGGAACGAACTGCTTGCGGTTCGGCTGTCCGGAGGTCGGCCTGTGGCGAGGCTACAAACCCCTCGGTATAGGTTACCCGATGTGGGTATTTAGGTATATCGACTTTTCGGCGATTCACCCTATTCCGCGCGGTAAGAATGCTGGACTGGGTTGTGGTGAGTCCGAAAAGACGTCCACCCGCTGACAGTGTGATCCCGGCGTTAGTCCGAAAGCACGACTGAATTGTCCGTCGGTCATCGTGGGCGACGCGGGTCCGCCGATTCGAGTTACGATGGCGATTCGCACGCCGAGGCGGGGCGTGAATCGAACAATATATTATATAAATATATATAGTATATATATATAATATATAATATACTATATATATAATATATATATATATATATATATATATATATATACGAATAATGTTTAATATCAATGCAGACAAAATTTGCACAATCCTTTCTGCTAAATTACTTTACCGACAATGAGGAGTTTATCGAATTGCGGAAGACCTGTTTGCATACAATGAATCACAAAATAATTCCCATGCGGCAATAGGAATATTTCTTTTGGGAGGGTGCTTGCCATGTTTGTTCTTGGTAAGCCTTTCCCTTATACGATAGCGGGCAGAGGCTTATTAACTGTTGTCGGTTTGTTTCGTTACAATTAGCACCTCCAATTATTAATGGCATCCCACTGTTATGTTAGATAGCCACCTCCAATTATAATTAGGCATCCCACTGTTTGTTGACCCTATGGAGTACTAACTTACCATTAGGTTTTTATTTTTCTGTCTATTTTTCTTTTTGCACTCCCGAACTGTCAATTTCTGAGCTGTATCCAAAAGCCGGCTGGGACCTTTTGCAATAAATTTTGAAACAACAAGTGAATTACAAACCTATGCGAGGTTAAGGCATATATTTTTGACCCTGACATTAATATTTAAAGGTCATGACCTAATGACAGACATTTATAAAAATTTTCACCATAAATCAACAAAAGTCTGGGTCCGATCTGAACCGAAATTGCTCTCTAAATAGCCTCGCGGAAAGACACCATATTAAGTTGATTCAATTTTTCCTAATAATGAAATACCAAAGTATGTGGCGTTGACAATTTTTTTAAACTAATTTTTATAAACTCTGGTTCTTATCCCAGTATGTCTTTATGGTTTCTAGTCCATTAAAATATATCAGTTAAATGGAAAACTGCTTTTCCTTTTATTCTTGCGAAATAGTCAAAAACACGGTGTGTTAGAGAGTTTTTCTTCATTTTGGTCCTAGTATGTCCGAGCATGCCATTAAATGGCAAAACAAATTTATATCTCCGGAAACCATTCATTGGACGATAGGGGATATACATTGCAAAGCAATTCCGCTCTGTTTTACAATGCCGTTTCAACCTACCGCCATAAATCTTCTGGGCATTTTGTTTCAACCAAGTCCAGCTCTTGCAAAAACTGTTTTATCTTTGCTTGCATGTTGCTTATGACCCACATTTTCAAGGTTGTATCTGGTCAGAATTAGAGATTTTTTTATTCACCTGACTCACTTTTGATTCATTTTGTCACAAGGAGTTCATGAGCTGTCCCAAAGTCCCACCTGCAGATATTGGGCAGATAGACCCAGAGCTTTGAATTCTTTAAAACAAGCTTCTGGGTCTCACGATCTTGCCGTAGATCTTTCCTGGGAAAGAGCCAGTCGCTGACTGGGCATCCAACATCATGCCAAGTCCTTCCTTGGCAAACCTGAGCACTCCTGACCTTCATACAAAGCTTTTGTTCTGCAGCCTGATAGAGTTACTGCTCTCCCCTCTGGGCTGCTGCTCCCGCCTCTCAATTTTCTTGGCTTTCATGCTGTGGAAACTTAAGGCATTTAGGATCATTGATATCTTCCCGTGGAAGAGGCTTGAGTCTTTGGGTCTCTCATTTCTCTCCACCGTAGGCAAGTTGCATTGTCTTCTGTCTTTCTACCATCTCCTCTCTGCCCCCCCCATTGCTCTGTCTGTGAGATATGTCCCTCCCCATATTTCACAGGGTGCTTAAGCGCTTGCCAACAACCCCTTATGCGTAAAACTACCAAATCAACAAGGCATTGCCTCACCTTCCCTCTTTCATTCCCTCTTTTTCTGCCTGCGAAACAAAACTCCCAGACTCTTCAATCCCACTCTTCTCTCCATGTCTTCAAAACAGCTGTTTTCACTGCCCATCGCTTATCTTCCTCCAACCAAAAACCACAATTTTTGACCCCATTATTCCATACCCCTCAAGACCCAAACCCACCTCCTTCAAATTCCCTGCTTTCCTTCCTGGAAGTCCCTGTCTTGTAAGCAGACCTGAAAGTCCCGTAAGTCCATCTTAGTTTTCCCGTCCTTGTACCCCACCCCATCCCTCTCCCTCACAGAATTTCCTCATGTCTCTGTTCCACAATGCAGTTTTTTTTGTTTGTTTGTTTTTCCCTTCCATCTCCCACCCCCTCTTTCTCCTGCTCCCCTGTTGTACATTCCGTGTGTTAGCTCTCATATGAGCCTCGACAATGCATGTGCAAAAAATAAAAAAAATAAAAAACTTCTCCATCTTCTCCCATCCATCTCCAGTTGCTTTTGGTTGTCTTGAGCCATGTTTTTGCAAATTATTGAGCTAATTATACACACAGTATCCGAATTTGCTTCCCGTGACTCATTTTGCGATACCAGAAGTCTATGGCATTTCCTGCTCCTGCTTCTTTTCAATTTTGCATTCCGGTCTCCCACAACAATTAAAACATGTATTTTAGGCACATCTTCAACCAGTTCCAAACAACCTTTCCAAAAAACTCCTTCACATTTCTTCATCTGCTGCATAAGTTTGGATATATCTGCAGTAGATGGTGGTGTTCATTGGATGCTCTTTCAACCTCACTTGATATTAACCTGTCATTGGACTTGGGTTGGATCTCAGTACTGACCCTGTCATCTTTATCATAAATTCACATGCCACTCCATTTATTTGCACAGATTTGTGACCAGAAAAAGAAAACACTGCAATCGTCTAATTCAAACTGCCTCCAAAAGCTAGTCCATCAAAGCGCCCTTATCCCCAAAAGTTTCACTCTTGGTCCTCTCCATATCTCTCTTGTAAGATCTAACTTTTCCTTGATTTCATTGACCTCAATTCTATGTTTAGAATTTGTGAATATTTTGAGAAGCATAGAGCTCGCACGCTAAGTTCTGGGACCTCAGCGACTGGATTTCCTGTGAAGTGATCCCAGTCCCATCGTAACAGTCTAGTCCGACTCATAATAACAATTTTACTCTTCCCCAGGAACCATTGGGGTTTCTTTCAAATATTGCGTGCTCATCAATCAACACCATCGGCTATATCTCTGGTGATTACTGCATTTTGTTGTTTTTCTTGCGAATGTACTGAAGTGGTTCCATTGTTTTCTTCTGGGCATTGTCTACATAGACGGTCATCATAGCCATTGTTTCCACTTGAGGAATCATCTGGGCCTACCATCAAGGCCATGCAGCCATATTGGCAATATGTGCTGCCTCCTGCATGGCCAGTCACCACTTGCTCCATGGACTCACAAAAATGCTGATTCAGGGTCAGGTCAGGTATGGAGCATGCTGCCGTAGCAGTGTGTCACTGCAATCTTAATTTTCTGCTGCGTACTCCAGGGCGCCTCCATCTTGGGCCATCCTCCAGGCAGATGCCTGGTCCAACCCCATCTCCTAGAGATGCCGATCACCTTTGCAACACAAGGCACATGTCGGAACATGGCGTACTCCACTCAATAGGCTCCCTCGCTGAGAGAATCTGGTGAGCAGGATTAGCGTCAGGAAATGCAGCCACATGTCCATACAGCAGCAGCTGACACTTCATGAACTATGCAAGGAAACAAATCTCGATTTGAGGACTATTTAGCAACTGCTCCTTGGACACAAAGTCCAACCAGCGAGAGCAAAGGATTCTCCAAAGAACCTGGTAGCAAAGTTATTAAGTCTCACATCTCAGATCCCCTGGTTCAGAGTCGGAATCTCACATCCCTACATCTAAGACTTGGAAGCACCCAAGGACATAAAGACTCAGGACTTGTCTTCCACCTGCACAGGTACAGTAGCAACACACACCCATGATCCAGTGAATCCATGAACATCCAGGCCCAACCCAGACATCTGTACTCTGGCCTCACAGCAGCAGAACAATGAATTCACTGTCAAGGTAGTGATTTCCTCCGTGCGACCTCAACATCATCAGCACAAACTGATACAGACAAGATAGCAGCATCCAAGATGGTTCATTGATAGCCTGGATTCTTTAGTTTTGACCCAGGAAACCCATAAATCCCAGTGCTCTGACTCCTCATTATAGCACGTGCGGGCACACCTAATGGATATTCCGGAGTCTCCGCAAAAGTATGACTGCATCATCTGCGAAATCAACGTCTCAGTTATCTTGACATTCCCAAAATGATGCAACGCCAGCTTGATCTCTCGACATCCTCCCCAGAATCCAGTCCACACATGTGCCCTGAAAAGTGGGGGCCAGTTACAAAACCATGATGACCTCCAGTAAGAACTGGAAATAAGTCAGAGATTGTATCACCACATCTCACAGTGCTCTCAGTTACCAGAGTACAGTTCAGACATCAGATTGATCAGTTTGCGTCGCCATCACACAAAGAACCAGAATTCCTCCAGAGGGCAGTCCTGATTCACTGAATCAATTGCTTTACATAGATCCAACATTAGGCTCCAAGCCAAGCAAAACCCTGCAAAACTCTCGTTCTGCATTTGGTGAGGACCCGGAAGAGCAAGGATACAAACAATCGTTAAACCTCTTTGGTTGTAACGCATGACTGCTCTGGGATGCTGGTTGGCTCAAGCACAATGTTGTGCGAACCATCTCAAGAATTATCTGAGCAAAGACCTTGCCCAGCACTGAGGGCAGTTCACCCATCGGTGGTTTTTGTAGTCTGGTGATTACCCTTCCCTTCTCCACGCAGAGGGACAACAAGCCCTCTTTCCAGTCATTGGACGATGCCTCTGTTCCAGGCATGCACAGAACTGCATGAAACATCACAAATACAGCATTTGCCCCAGCCTTGAGATAGTTCAGCATGATAGCCACAGATCCCAGGAGCTTTTACCCAACCACAACCGGTTCACCGCAGCCTATTTTCACAAACGAAGTTGGATCCACAAGCTGATTGGATGGTTCAGCATTTGAGATAGCAAATTCCTGACATCCAGCTCATCAGCTGGTTGGATCAGCCGCTGCAGCACTCAGGAGTAACAAGCATCTCTCTCTGGCTGTGGTCTCCACGCAGCTCCTTGGCTTTCCCCGACTGATTCTCTCCAGACTTCGGGCTCCACTCGGCTCTCCGACCCCTCCAGACTGCGGGCTCCACTCAGCTCTCCGACCCCTCCAGACTGCCTCGAAGCCCCATTCTGCTCGCCCTTATATAGGGCCGGGGGGGCGAGATTTGGCCTTTGCTCTCTGACCCTTGACCCCGCGCGGAAAGCGGACGTGGTAGGAATCATCGGCCCTCTGGATCCGTTTTTCGAGAGCGAAGCTTCCACACAGAGCGGACGTGGTAGAAATCAACACCCTTCGACCCCCACAGGCCCTGCC
>CM068955.1:138760283-138773594 GCA_035128595.1 Eptatretus atami | reverse complement strand
ATAAGAGTCGGAGGCGCAGGAGGCATTCTGTCTCTCTTGGTTCGGTGTTCTCAGTCGGCTCTCTCTTGGTTCGTCTCTCTTGGGTCGGTGTTCTCTTGGTTCGTCTCTCTCTTGGTTCGGTGTTCTCAGTCGGCTCTCTCTCTCTTGGCTTGGTTCGTCTCTCTCTCAGTAGTGCTCTTCAGTCCGGTGTGTTCTTGGTTCGGCCTCTTTTCAGTCGGTGCTCGGTCCGTGGCGTCAGAGAGGCCAGCACGAGCAGGCACGAGGCACGCCGGAGAGACCTCGCCGACCACGCTCGAGCACGGAGTCACGGCCAAGTGGACCACGTCGGCGGACGGTCGCCAAGACTCGACACCTCAGGGAAGTCGCGACTTCCATTTTTTTGGGTTTTGTGTGAACGTGTGTGTGTGGCGCCGAGTCCCGTCAGTAAACCTGTATAAGTGTTGCCGTGTGTTCGCGTTGGTCGGTCTTAACTCTTTCTTTATATGTGCATTCTTGCTGTAAATAATGCTTTATGTGTGCTATCTGTGTCGTGTAAATAAAGTGCTTGTGTTGAATTGTTCCCCCGTTTGCTGCGTCCTTTCCTTTGTTGGGTCTTCATCTTGCTTCACGTAAAGGGTTTGAGTGGCGCGGGAGCCCGAGAATTAATTGGAACCGTCAAGGCCGACGATAACACCGCTCGCGTTATCTCTGTTGCACGGAACGGATGCTTGCGGTTCGTGTCCGAGTCGGCCTGTGGCGAGGTACAACCCCTCGGTAGGTACCCGTGTGGGTATTTAGGTATATCGACTTTCGGCGATTCACCCTATTCGCGCGGGGTAGAATGCGGACTGGGTTGTGGTGAGGCCGAAAGGTCCACCCGTGACTAGATCCCGGCGTTAGTCCGAGAGGGTCACGCTGAATTGTCCGTCCGGTGGGCGACGTGCCGCGATTCGAGTTACGTGGTCGTTCGCACGCCGGCGGGCGCGAATTCGCAACAATATATTATAAATATATAATATATATATATATAATTAATGTTGCGAATTTCGCGCACGTCGGCGTGCGATACGGCCACGAGACTCGAACCGCGACCGCCTCGCCCACCGGACGGACAATTCAGTCATGACCCTCCCGGCTAACGCCGGGATCCAGTCACGGGTGGCCTTTCGACCTCACCACAATCGTGCAATCGGCCACCCGCGTGGATAGGGTTGTTCGCCAAACTCGACCTACTAAGTACCCACGCGGATGGTAAACCGGCGCATCGTACCTCGCCGCAGGTCGACTCCGGACACGAGCCGCTTGGGCGGGCCGTTCCGTACTATCGGATAACGAGCGGTGTTATCGTCGACCTCGACGGTTCAGATTATTTACCGGGCGTTTTGCACCCACTACGAACCCTTTACGTGAAGCAGGATGGAGGGTCAATGAAGAAAAGACGAAGCGAAACGGGAAAACAGTTCACACAATGCACATTTATTCCGCGGCACCGCGCGCAGCACACATATAGCACACGTAAAGCAAACAGCATGTATTTACAGTCACAATAAGCAATTGCACATATATCACTAGAACAAAAGAAATGCACATATAAAAGGAGTTTAAAACCGACTACACGACACACGGACCACTTATACAGTTACTACCTTACAAGACACGCGCCACAACACGCATTCACACCGAAGCAAAGAAAGACCCCTCACAGGCAAGGGAGTCAGACTGGGCCGTGGCCTAATGCGCGTGGAACCTGGTAGAGCGGCCAGGTCCACGAGACCGAGGGTCCTACCCGCGCCTCGTGGCGAGCCGCAGAATGTCGCTGCACGGCGGTTCCGTGGCACCTGCTGGTGTAAGTGGGAACGGGCCCCTTGTCGCACTCTCTCAGCGCGGGGGAAAGGGGAATCGTTGATGCTCGGGGAGGGAGTATGGCTGGCTTGCTCGAATCCGCGACGCGAGCCTCCAGGTCCTCCTCAGCCGATCGCCCTCCCTGCCGTTCGCCTCCGCAGCCGTCTGCCCCACCTCTGCTTCGAGCTCCGTCTCCCGACTCCGCCCACCGACACTCTCACGATCTGCTCGAGCTCCGTCTCCAACGACCCAGCCCAACTGACTTCGCCAACTCGACTCACTCCACGATACTGCTCGAGCTCCGTCTCCGGAATCTCCCCCACCGACACTGCTCGATCGACTCGCTGCGCTCGCCTTTTATCGCTTCGTCGAGGACCCACCATATGCAACATTCTCGGATCCAAATGACCTCAGGAGGGGCCGACGGTCGGCTTATAACCGCGAACGAAGGGCTATCTTCCCGGATCCCAAATTGCATATGGATTTCGTGCAGCCGCAACTGAGCGGGGCAGGAGCGACCTAGTAATACTCGTGCCTATCCTCTCTAATTCTTTAATGCTCACTCCATGACAACACTTTATCGAAGATCTTCAGGCTGCGGCTCTAGGATAGTGCGGGCCAAGCCGCCCCCGGGCCGTGGCGTTCCTGGAATCTGGAGAGCGGAAGGTCAGCAGATGGGGGTTGTGTACTATCATTACAACAGTACATTTGATCCGATATATTCTCGCATAAACCGATATAACACACCCAATCTGCATCTACGCGTGCAACAAAAAGAACTAAAAACCGTCTATAAGCAAATTATTAATGTACAGTCACTTCACAGTCGCTGTACTTTTATCGTTGTATCGTTTGAAGGACACGCCTCGACGCGTCGCCACAAACATTCATTTGCGAAAAAAGAGGAAAAGACACCATCAAACGCGATTGGGGTCAGATCTGGACTCCTTGGATTTGGTTGTATGGGCTGTCTCGGGACTTGGCAACCGAATCGAGTCGCAGCGGGAGACCGTATGATCAGGGCGTCTGACCTTCACCCTGAGAGATGTTCTGGGGCTGGGCGACCCACGATTGCTCCTGTGCCCACACGCAGCTGAGCATAGGGATCTCCTTCTGGCGCGGTGTTGGGTTCTTCGGAGCTCGATGCGCTCCCGCGATGTGTGGACTGCTCTTTGGCTCTCATTGCCACACGACTGCGCGCGGTTTGAGCGCTGCTAGAAGGATGGCATCGTCTTTCGCACTCTCTCTCTCGCGACGCCCGACTTCCACGCAGCTCCGGTTGAGCTTCTGGGTATCCTCCGACTCCCCCAACTGCCGAACGCTAAAAGCTTACTCCTCCCAATGGGACTCAGCACATGAACTCTGCACGGACTCCCACGAGCCTTTTTGTGATTCTTCTCACGGGACTTCCAGGAACTCTTTCCACCAACTCTTTTTTGGATTCTCTCTCGAACAAAGAAAAGATGTTCCTCTTTATCCTTTGCACCCCCTCCCCCGCACTCGGCGTACTCTGCCCTGTGATCCACCTCCCCCGCTCAACCACGGGTGGGAGGGGTTGTTGACGTACCCAGGGTTCTTCTTCCTCTTCGCCTGAAGAGGGGAGGGGACTCTCCAATTGTATTCTTTCCCTAACTATTAATCGAATCCGCAGACGCATCTAATTTGATTTCAAACATGAACAAGGAGGTGAGCTTATCTAGGGGAACATGCACTTATTGCATAGCTGACTTAAGGGGAACCTGATGTGTTGTTGCGATTGAATTCCAAACTTCCGTAATCCATTCATCGTTCGGTCATGGATCGGAAGGAAAAAAGTTTCCCGGAGAGGGGTTTTTAAATTCACTTTTCTTGTTATTGGATTTAAATAGTCAAAATGGACACTGTTTGACCAGTGATACAAAAGATCCTCGGGGTATAAGTTGGCTGCATAAGGACATGGTTGTATAGGTATAGAATGAATAATGGAGACGTATGCCAAAACCGCGTATGACACCGTCCAAAACAAAGGTAGAACAGAAAAACGCCTAACTCAAAGATCGCAGCTCGAATGATTCACAATTAATTCCCTCTATAACCATGTTGGTTGGGCTAAACTTACACATGTACCTTTTAAGATATATTCTCACCTTACGGACCTTATGGTGTTTGCGAAATTTCCAGACCCGTAAAATATATACGAGAATAATCGTTTAATATAATGAGACCAAATTTGCACAACTCTTCTGTAAATTACTTACCGATAATGAGGAGTTTTTATCGAATGCTGAAGACCTGTTTTGCATACAGTGAATCACAAAATAATTCATGGGCGATAGGATATTTCTTTTGGGAGGGTGCTTGCCATTGTTTTGTCTTGGTAAGCCTTCCCTTATACGATAGGGAGAGGCTTATAACTGTTGTCGGGTTTGTTTCTACAATTAGCACCTCCAATTATTAATGGCATCCCACTGTTTGTTAGATTAGCACCTCCAATTATTAATAGCATCCCACTGTTTGTTTGAGCCCTTGGAGTACTAAACTACCATTTAGGTTTTTATTTTTCTTCTATTTTTCTTTTTGCACTCCCGAACTGTCAATTTCTGAGCTGTATCTCAAAGCCGGCTGGGACTTTTTGAATAAAATTTTGAAACAACAATGTGAATACAAACTATGCGAGGTTAAGGCATATATTTTTGACCCTGACATAATATTTAAGGTCATGACCTAATGACAGACATTATAAAAATTTTCACCATAAATCAACAAAAGTCTGTCCGATCTGAACGAAATTGTCCTCTCTAAATAGCCTCGCGAAAGACACATATAAGTTGAATTCAATTTTTCCTCAATAATGGAAATACAAAGTATGTGGGGTTGACAATTTTTTAAACTAATTTTTATCTCTGGTTTACTATCCCAGTTGTCTTTATTGGTTTCTAGTCCATAAAATATATCAGTAAATGAAAACTGCTTTTCCTTTTATCTTGCGAAATAGTCAAAAACACGGTGTGTTAGAGAGTTTCTTCTTCATTTTTGGTCCAGTATTGGCTCGAGCATGCATTAAATGCAAAACAAATTTATATCTCCGGAAACATTCATTGGGACTGATAGGGGATATACATTGCAAAGCAATTCTCGCTCTTGTTTTACAATGGTTTCAACCTACCGCCATAAATCTTCTGGCATTTTGTCAACCAAGTCCAGCTCTGCAAAACTGTTTTTATCTTTGTTGCATGTTGCTTAGACACATTTTCAAGGTTGTATCTGGTCAGAATTAGAGATTTTTTTATTCACCTGACTCACTTTGATTCATTTTGTCACAAGGAGTTCATGAGCTGTCCCAAAGTCTGCACCTGGCAGAGTATTGGCAGAAGACCCAGAAGCTTGAATTCCTTTAAATCAAGCTTCTGGGTCTCACGATCTGCCGTGATCTTTCCTGGGAAAGAGCCAGTCGCTGACTGGGCATCCAACATCATGCAAAGTCCTTCCTTGGCAAACCTGAGCTCCTGACCTCATACAAAGCTTTTGTCTGCAGCCTGATAGAGTACTGCTCTCCCCTCTGGGCTGCTGCTCCCGCCTCTCAATTTTCTTGGCTTCATGCTGTGGAAACTAAGGCATTTAGGATCATTGATATCTCCCGTGAAGAGGCTGAGTCTTTGGGTCTCTCATTCTCTCACCGTAGGCAAGTGCATTGTCTTTCTGTCTTCTACCATCTCCTCTCTGCCCCCCCCCCTTGCTCTGTCTGAGATATGTCCCCTCCCATATTTCACAGGGTGCTTAAGGTCTGCCAACAACCCCCTTATGGTAAAACTACCAAATCAACAAGCATTGCTCACCTTCCCTCTTTCATTCCTCTCTTTTTTCTGCCTTTGGAACAAACTCCCAGACTCTTCAATCCCACTCTTCTCTCCATGTCTTCAAAACAGCTGTTCACTGCCATCTCTTATCTTCCTCCACCAAAACCACAATTTTTTTGACCCCCATTATTCCATACCCCACAAGACCCAAACCCACCTCCTTCAAATTCCCTGCTTTCCTTCCTGGAAGTCCCTGTCTTGTAAGGACCTGAAAGTCCCTGTAGAGTCCATCTTGTTTTCCCTGTGTACCCCACCCCATCCCTCTCCCTTCCACAGATTTCCTCATGTCTCTGTTCCACAATGAGTTTTTTTTGTTTGTTTGTTTTTCCCTTCCATCTCCCACCCCTCTTTTCTCCTGCTCCCCTTGTTGTACATTCCGTGTGTTAGCTCTCATATGAGCCTCGACAATGCATGCAAAATAAAAAAATAAAAACTTCTCCATCTTCTCCATCCATCTCCAGTTTGCTTTTTGGTTGTTTGAGCCATGTTTTTGCAATTATGAGCTCATTATACACACAGTAATCCAGAATTTGCTTCCCTGACTCATTTTGGATACCAAGTCTATGCTTTCCTGCTCCTGCTTCTTTCATTTTTGCATTCCGGTCTCCCACAACAATTAAAACATGTATTTTAGGCACATCTTCAACCAGTTCCAACAACCTTCCAAAAAACTCCTCCACATTTTCTTCATCTGCTGCAGAAGTTGGTGGATATATCTGAGTGATGGTGGTGTTCATTGGATGCTCTTTCAACCTCACTGATATTAACCTGTCATTGACTGGGTTGGATCTCAGTACTGACCCTGTCATCTTATCATAAATCACTGCCACTCCATTTATTTCACAAGATTTGTGACCAGAAAAGAACACTGCAATCGTCTAATTCAAACTGCCCCAAGCTAGTCCATCAAAGCGCCCTTATCCCCAAAGTTTCACTTCTTGTCCTCTCCATATCTCTCTTTGTAAGATCTAACTTTCCCTGATTCATTGACCTCAATTTCTATGTTAGAATTTTGTGAATATTTGAGAAGCATAGAGCTCGACGCTAAGTTCTGGCGACCTCAGCGACTGGATTTCCTTGTGAAGTTGATCCAGTCCCATCGTAACAGTCAGTCCGACTCATAATAACAATTTACTCTTCCCCAGGAACCATTGGGTTCTTTCAAATATTGGTGCTCATCATCAACACCATCGCTATATCTCTGTGATTACTGATTTTGATTGTTTTCTTGGAATGTACTGAAGTGGTTTGCCATTGTTTTCTTCTGGGCATTGTCTACAATAGACAGGTCATCATAGCCATTGTTTTCCACTTGAGAATCATCTGCCTACCATCAAGGCCATGCAGCCATTATTGGCAATATGTGCTGCCTGCCTGCATGGCCATCCACCACTTGCTCCTATGACTTCACAAAATGCTGATCAGGTCAGGTCAGGTATAGGAGCATGCGCCGTAGCAGTGTGTCACTGCATCTAATTTCTGCTGGTACTCCAGGGGCCTCCATCTGGCCATCCTCCAGGCAGATGCCTGGTCCAACCCCATCTCCTAGAGATGCCGATCAACCTGCTGCAACCACAAGGCACATGGTCGGAACATTGGCGTACTCCACTCAATAGGCTCCCTCGCTGAGAGAATCTGGTGAGCAGGATTAGCGTCAGGAAAATGAGCCACATGTCCATACAGCAGCAGCTGACACTCATGAACTATGCAAGGAACAAATCTCATTTGAGACTATTTTAGCAACTGCTCGTTGGACACAAAGTCCAACCAGCGAGAGCAAAGGATTCTCCAAAGAGACCTGGTAGCAAAGTTATTAAGTCTCCATCTCAGATCCCTGGTCAGAGTCGAAATCTCACATCCGTACATCAAGACTGGAAGCACCAAGGACATAAAGACTCAGACTTTCGTCCACCTGCACAGGTACCAGTAGCAACACACACCATGATCCAGTGAATCCATGACATCCCAGGCCCAACCCAGACATCTGTTAAACTCTGGCTCACAGCCAGCAGAAACATGAATATCACTGTCAAGGTAAGTGAATCCCTCCGTGACCTCAACATCATCAGCACAAACTGATACAGACAAGATAGCAGCATCCAAGATGTCATTGATAGCCTGGATCTTAGTTTTGACCCAGGAAACCCATAATCCCAGTGGCTCTGACTCCTCATTTAGCACGTTGCGGGCACCCTAATGGATATCCGGAGTCTCCGCAAAGATGACTGCATCATCTGCGAAATCAACGTCAGTTATCTTGACATTCCCAAATGATGCAACGCAGCTTGATCTCTCCGACATCCTCCCCAGAATCCAGTCCACACATGTGCTGAAAAGTGGGGGCCAGTACAAAACCATGATGACCTCCAGTAAGAACTGGAAATAAGTCAGAGATTGTATCACCACATCTCACAGTGCTCTCAGTACCAGAGTACAGTTCAGACATCAGATTGATCAGTTTTGGTGCCATCACACAAAGAACCAGAATCCTCCAGAGGGCATCCTGATTCACTGAATCAATTGCTTTACAGAGATCCACATAGGCTCCAAGCAGCCCCTGCCAAAACTCTCGTCTGCATTTGGTGAGGACCCGGAGAGCAAGGATACAAACAATCGTTAACCTCTTTGGTGTAACGCATGACTGCTCTGGATGCTGGTGCTCAAGCAGATGTTGGCGAACCATCTCAAGAATTATCTGAGCAAAGACCTTGCCCAGCACTGAGGGCAGTGTCACCCCATCGGTGGTTTTTGTAGTCCTGGTGATTACCCTTCCCTTTCCAGAGAGGGACAACAAGGCCCCTCTTCCAGTCAGTTGGGACGATGCCTCTGTTCCAGGCATGGCACAGAACTGCATGAAACATCACAAATACAGCATTTCCCCAGCCTTGAGAAGTTCAGCATGGATGCCACAGATCCCAGGAGCTTTACCCAACCACAACCGGTTCACCGCAGCCTATTTTCACAAACGAAGTTGGATCACAGCTGATTGGAGGGTCAGCATTTGGGATAGCAAATTCCTGACATCCAGCTCAACAGCTGGTTGATCAGCCTGGTGCAGCCACTCAGAGTAACAAGCCCAGCGGGCCTTAACTTTGGATGCTCTGTCAAGAGCCCACCACCCTCCGCTGTAACTGCAGCACAATGAGGGACAGGCTTTGAGGAACGCAATGCATGACTTCCCCTGTAAGCAGGACGAGAATCACTTGACCACAGGTGATGCTCTACCCCTTCACAGATGCCTCGCACTTAGGCCTCCTTGTCCAACCTAAGCACACATTCAGTTTTTTGCCTCAGCTCCCTGAACAGCTCACCTCTGCCATTAAGGCTGACCCTTCAACTCTGGCCAATGGTATGCAGTGTCCCTTGAGATAAAAAATTCTTCTTCACTCTTCGGTGAGTTCCAAGACATCCACTGGCAACATCAAGGACAGTGGTCTTGAAGACACTCCACAACTCTTCATGGTTCCCCAAAGCAGATGCACCCATCCCCCCCCCACCCCGCACCCCCAAGTCCACACTCAGCCTGTTCGCAAACTCCTCGGCTTCCCTCCCATCCTTGAGCTTGCCAATATGCAGCCTAGGCTGGGATCGCACCATTCTCCCGGATATAAGCTGCAACTTCAGAGTTCCTACAATATGCCTGTGGTCGGTGTTGAGGAACTGAGCACTCTGGTCGACCCTGCAGTTCAAAATCATCCTGCAGCGACCATCAACATGCACATGGTCAATCTTCTTTGTCACACCACCAGCATTGGAATACCAAGTCCAGTGATGAGCCTGTGGGTGCTGAAACCATGAACTGGCCACCTTTAGTCCATGACTTCTTAAAAAGTCAATGAACTTAGTGCTACTCAGGTTCACAGTTCCAGACCCATGGGGTCCAACACACGTCTCATAACCATCCCCATCAGTTCCAGTTGATGCATTGAAATCCCCTAAGACTAGAAGAGTATTTCACCTGGGGTGCTGATCAACCCCAGGTTTGAATGAGGCATAGAATGCATCCTTTACGGTGAGATCACTTGCTTCATTCGAAGCATATACAGAGACCAGTGAAACGACACCCAAAGAGTGACGAATCCTTAGTCTCATAATATGCCCGTTGACCAGTGTTACCTCAATTATCATTGGAGACAGCTTATTGGACAGAGCTACAGCAACTCCTTTTGCATGGCAACCATCAGAGCAACCAGTCCAATAGTAGGTGTAACCACCCGACATGATCTCACCATTATCCGGTCTCCGAACCTCAGAGAGTGCTGCAATACCGATGTTCAAACGCTTGAGCTCAGATGATAACAGAGACAGGTGATCATCCTCTCTTCAAGATAGGACATTCCTGGCACCCACCCAAAGGGACTGCCTCAGGTTAACCCAAGGAGACCGCCGTCTGGTGGACGACACCTCACACCACTCTGCCATCCACCAACGCAATCTGACCCTCGAGGTTTACCCCTTGATTTTCCTCCTATCATAAAGGAATGGGGGTCCTGAAAGCTTTGCACCAATCCCATCATCTGGTGAGCTGCCCTGTGGATGGCAGCATCACTGGAGGTACTCCCATGGAGGGTTTATCAAATTTCCTTGCATTTGTTGGTTTTGCAGAATGAAGTGTTTTACAGTGGCTGGAGTACAAATCCTGCCACTAACCTCATAAAAAAAAGTAAACCAAACTGACGGAGGACGTCCGCAGACACGGGCACTAGAAATGGATGGCCGTTGGTCACAAGGAGCTCCTCTGCCCTCTGACAGGTTTTGTTTTTAATCCTGCTGGGTGTCCATGTCTATACATATCCAAAAGGAGATTACACAAAATTGGTAAACAAAGCGATGTCCTGTAAAAATAAAATTGCACATTTTCAGCGGATAAAACACCTCCCGAGGCACCCACTGCACTGCACCATGGGATTCAACAAAGGTGGAAACGAACGTCTAATTGAGTTTAGATTGAAAGCACGGGTACTTTTACCAAAACGAACAACCAAGCAGCTTGGAGAGCAATCGCCAAGTGGCTTAAGCACTCAAACAGGCACTCCAACTGAATGTTTCATAATAAACGACTCGCTTGGCATACGATTAGCCATCACCAAACCGTCATATTTAACATACTCCTTCCAGAAATGCCCAAATTGTCAAATATGTCCGAATTGGACAAATAAACACTTTTTTAGAAGTTGGAACTGCTGATAAGTTCGATTCTGGAGATTACTTTTGTAATTTGGCTTGATTTTAGAGATTCTCGAGGTTATCGTATGTGCGGAAATGAAACATGGTCACGAACACTGGCGTCTCCGGGCGTTTAAGTACTGCAATGTACCCAGCGATTCATAACTATTATGAACAGACATTCGATAATATGAGTGAGGAAAGTGAAAAAAATAATAATAATAACTTTATCATCAAGAAATCGTTGTGGCCTGTTCCAAGTCAAGGCATGGTTGAGCAGGTCAAAAATCACAGTGGCTTCAGACCCCAGAGAGTTAACGCAGGATATGCCTTAACTCCCCAGAGAGTGAGGTGGCCGCTAAGCATCTGATAAAGGGTATAATTAAATAAGGCCGTTAATTATCTTCAAAAGGGGTGTTTTAATTAACCAAAAACACCCAATTTCCACTCTTGCACTTCCTTGGAATTTTCTTTGTATGCATGCAAGGTTTCATGCTGCTCGGTTTTATGGTTTTGGAGTTACAGAAGAGAGACACACACACACACACACTCACTGCCTTTTAATAGTATGTATTCTGATGTTATAAAGACCAACTCGCAAAGAAAACAGAAACGTGAAAATGCTTGGATTAGTCTCCTTGTCGACAATGGGAGAATTTTTTTTGCTTGGTTGACACCAGGAAATTGACTTTATTAAGAAGTAACCAGCTGAAGGTTTTTTTTGTGTTACATATGTCCAGAGAGCGGTCTTACTTGACCTCAGGGACTTGTCTATATGTTGTTAGAGTCCAGGGACCTGTCTATGCTGAGCTATTTCATGGAATTGTTTTTTTTTTTTTTTCCTTGGAGCCCAAAGGTCATTTCTCTATCAAAATAGAATTCAAGGAGCGGTTTTTATAATGCTGTGGGTGCGACTAGCAGCCTTGCTATTGCCAAGGGATATGTTTATCTCGTTTTGGATCCTCGAGAGGGTGTCTTGTCTTTTCATTCAGTGCCGGGAGATGTGCGAAAAATGCTGTCCATGGTGCTGTCTCTGTTATTGCTAATCCCAGTGAGCTTGTCTTGATTAGATCATTTTATTGGCAAAAAAAAGCAGTGCCCTAGCTGCAGGAAACCCTCAGGGTTGCTTGCATGTCATGCTACTGACGTGCAATAAATTGTGGAATAAATGCTTGTACAGCCTTTCGCTTTGCACAAGCAGGCGAGGCCACACATGCTTGCTTTGTTTACTTCGCATATATATGCTTATTACATCTTTCTCATCACCACTCACAAGCCAGAGGCACATACGTGAGGGCGCATTAAAAAAGGTCTACGGATGAGACTCACAATAGTCCAATAAATGCAAAGTATAACGAGGTGAATAGACATGGATTTTATTCCCAGTTATATGCACTTATATATTAAAAAACAATAAGTTGTTACATGTTGGGCTATTGTATGTCCTTTGCGGAACATTTTGAACAGCCCTCGTATTTGCAATGCTTTCCTTATTCATTTATGTTTTTTTTTAGCACGTATATGCAAGTAAAATATCTACGGAATGAGAAGGGCACTTGGAAGAGTGAATACCCCCACCAGGCTGAACAGTTTTCGTTTTGTATGCCACTGATGGGCCAGATCTGCATCCGGACCTGAACCAAAAGTCTCATGGACTTGTTCTTCTTTCCTTCCCAACTCATCCCCAAAGTTTTGTCATGAGCCGTCCACAATTTTTTTTTTGAAATACCATGCTATATATCATTTTTGGCCCTTTCTCTCAATGGTGATGCATCACTTTAAATTTAGTTTTAAAACTCTCCTATCGAGATCCAGATTTTCACCCAAATCTAATCAATTTGTCCTTGTCACATACCCAACCTGTCCACGAAGTTTCGTTCAAATCTGTCTATAACGTTTTGAGATATCCTACTCACAGACAAATAGACAGAAAAAGAGTAGGTAAAAACAAACATAACCTCCATCTACCTTTGGTGGAGTAGGCAAAAAGAGCAATCAGATGATTGTATGCTGGTGTGTTTCTGTTTTTGTGAGGGAATGTTTGTGTTTGTGTGGTGTATTTTGTGTGGTGTTTATGTTGTTCTTTTTCGGCTGCTCCCATTAGGGGTCACCACAGCGGATCATCTGTTATGATCCGCATACTGATTTGAGCACAGGTTTACGCCGGGTGCCCTTCCTGACGCAACCCTGGTCGCCTCTTACAACACAGGGATAAGGATTGGGTTTCGCCATGATTCCGGGCTGCCCTACACCCTCTCATAGCGCGGCCCAGTGCAGAGCTCCCGTCCTCAAGCGATCCTCCAACCCAAGCCTCCGAGTAGCTGGATTACAGGCGCACGCCACTACGCCCGGTTTTGTGTGGTGTTTATGTCTGGTCTGAAAATTTCCTAAAATCGTCCTGAATGAAAGTATTAGCATATAAAGCATAATCATCAGCAATTTTCCATCAGTAAAGGCCCTGTCACACCTTGACGTTTTAGCCAGCGTA
>CM068955.1:138727229-138741308 GCA_035128595.1 Eptatretus atami | reverse complement strand
AATCTTACATCAACGAACCCTCCAACCAACAACGATTCCATTCCCCATTACGATCACTACCCACCCGCTGTCTACAAGCACTCTGACTTGCCAAGGCAGGGTCTTGCAGCCGTTCCTTGCCGCTTCCACCAACGTTCCTTCCAAAAACGTTGGAACTCTTGCACGACAGCCTGTGCAACATTGATACTGTTACTCTTCAAGTATGAACCCGCGTGGAAGACTGGCTGGGGTTTCCCGGCAGGGGCCGTTGCAGCGTTGATACTGTTACGCGTCAAGTGTGGGCCCGCGTGGAGGAGTGGCTGGGGTTTCCCGGCAGGGTCCAAGGCCCCGCCCCGGAAAGGTGGGCCGTAGGACCTGTCCAATCAGAGGCGGACAGCGAGGTGTGTTCACCAAGGCCCCTCCCCGCTGAGGGAGGTCCATAAATTCCTGAGCACTCTCTGAGGCAGGTGGTCTTTTTGAAGTCTTGGTTGGTCTTTTTGAGATCTTGGAGGGTCTTTTTGAGGCCTTGTGTGTTCTTTTTGAGGTCTTGGAGAGTGTTTTTGGGGTCTGGGAGAGTCTTATAAAAGTTATTTTGAAGAGTTTTGGTGGGCGTCGAAGCGGTGAACGTGTCTCTGCTGGCCCTCTACGAGGAAGGGGAGAGCGACCCCGACCCCCCTCCGTGGACCCCGGCCATTCACCACCCGAGCTCCACCACGAACCTCAAGTCCCCCACGTGCGACTGGGGCCCAAACCAGCGACCATTGTCAGGTGCCGCATCGCGGAGCATGCCCTTCCTCCGACGGTCAAATACACCACCGAACTCTGACCCCAGCTTGTCTCTCTCCACGGCTGTGAGGGTCCAATAAAGACTCTGGGTTTCTTTTCATTTTGTATGTGTGTGTCTGCGTGTGGGCCCGTCTTGTAAGTAGAACTGAATAAGTGTTTTTGGATCATTGTAAATACTTCTTGCATTTCGCGTTAAGTCTTGCTTTGTGTCTTCATTTACTGAAAATAAAACTTGTTAGAAATGGTCCCAGTTCGTTTCCGTCCCTTCTTGAATTGGTCCAGCATGGTTCGGATCTGAGTTTAGGTGGGGTTTTTTTCCCCGATAATCCGTTCATTCCAGGCGGCACGGCTTTGGCAGTTTCCGCTCGGCTGCACCCGGACCGGAGTTGGTAGTCGGTATTTGGAACTCTACCGCAGTCGGTAGAGTGACCCGGTTCGAGCAAGACGTGCCGAGGTGTGGTTTCCCCGGTAGTCGAAATCGCATAGTTAATTAGGTAAATTGGTTATAGACAAATAGGCCCTACGCTACGCGGTTGAGATATTGGCATCCGGTCGGTTAGACGACCCGCCAGTTCGCGGAGTTATCCGAGCGATAGCCTACAATTCCGAGGAGTTTGGTGGGAGACGACGCAAGCTTTCCCACCTAGTGGTCGTTCTCGCCACCGTCCCCCGGCCAACAACAATATATATATATATATATATACACTGATGAGCAAAACATTATAACCACCTGCCTAATATGCTGTTGGTCCTCCATGTGCCACCAAAACAGCACCGTCCTGCCGTGGCATGGACTCCACAAGACCCCTGAAGGTGTCCTGTGGTATCTGGCACCAAAACATTAGCAGCAGATCCTTCAAGTCCTGTAAATTGTGAGGTGGAGCCGCCATGGATCGGACTTGTCGGTCCAGCACATCCCACAGATGCTCAATCGGATTGAGATCTTCGTGAATTTGGACGCCAGGGCAACACCGTGAACATTTAACCATGTTCCTCAAATCATTCCCGAGCAATGGGTGCAGTCTGGCAGGGCGCATTATCCTGCTGAAAGAGGCCACTGCCATCAGGGAATACCATTGCCATGAAGGGGTGTACCTGGTCTGCAACAATGTTTAGGTAGGTGACAAATGTTAAATTGACATCCACATGAATGGCCAGACCCAGGGTTTCATAGCAGAACATTGCCCAGAGCATCGCACTCCCTCCACCGGCTTGTCGTTCCCACAGTGCATCCTGGTGCCATCACTTCCCCAGCTAAACGGCACACACGTCACGGCCATCCACATATCTAAAAGAAAACGGGACTGGGACTCATCGGACCAGGCGACCTTCTTCCACTGCTCCAAGGTCCAGTTCCGACGCTCGCATTCCCATTGCAGGCACATTTGACGGTGGACAGGGGTCATCATGGGCACTCTGACCGGGCTGCGTCTACGCAGCCCCATACGCAGCAGGGTGCGATGCACTGTGGATTGTGACACAATCCTTCCCTGACCACCATTAAAATTTTCTGTGACTTGTGCCACAGTAGACCATCTGTCAGTTCGGACCAGACGGGATAGCCTTTGTTGCCCTCTTGCATTGATGAGCCTTGGGTGCCCAACACCATGTCGCCGGTTTGTGGTTTGTCCCTCCTCGGACCACTGTCGGTCGGTATTCACCACTGCTGACCGGGAGCACCCCACAAGCCCTTCCGTTTCAGAGATGCTCTGACCCAGTCGTCTGGCCATAACAATTTGGCACTTTTCAAAGTCGCTCAGGTTTTTACTCCTGCCCATTTCTCCTGCATCCAACACATCAACTTCAAGAACTGACTGTTCACTTGCTGCCTCATATATTCCACCCCTTGACAGCTGCCATTGTAACAAGATAATCAATGTTATTCACTTCACCTCTCAGTGGTCATAGTGTTTTGGCTCATCAGTGTATACCATATATATATATATATATATATATATATATATATATATATATATTATATATATATATCATAGTATGAGGTGGTAAAATATGCATGCACAGTGTGATCTTTTATGGTACTTTTCATGAACATCAGTCAGTTTCCAAAGTCCTAATCGTGGGTCTGGAGCAGTCTTAAATACCAAGGAATATTCTGGGTGGTTTTGAATTGCTTTCAAAGTGCAAGGAAGGAATTTACAATTTGGCTAATGTACCTGCACATATTAGGCTACTTTTTTAAAAGGTCATGTGGCATCTACAGCATCCACAAGTCAATGTGAGCGAGCATACAGTACAGCCAGTGAAATGGCTCTTTCGAAAGAATCGTTTCGTAATACAACACCCTTCCTCAAAGGCACAATGGTGACAGTTTATTGTGCAATTCTCTTCAAATTAACCAGCCTTTAAAACTCAAAGACAAGTCTCTTACCTCTGAGATGTCCTGGCAATCTATTGCCTCACCTTAAAGAAATCTATTATTAGCCTCAGACAGCCCACTTCTGACAGGCCTGATGTTTGTCGTAATGGTTAGGTGGTTGGTTTAAGATCTTAGTGTCTTGAGTTGTTGACCTACACCAGATCATGTCGACTCAGCCTGTTATCCTTCACAGGTCAGCAAAATGAGCTAATAACAGCGGCATGCATCAGCAGCACAGTTGTGCTCCCAGAAAATGATGTAGCAAAGCAGCCAAAGTCTTCATATGAATAAATAATAAACAAGAAGGGCAGTTGGTTGAGCATATATCTCCACCCCATAATGCCTGATCTATGAGAACATACCGGGCCCAATACATTTTTGAAATATCATGCCATACAGTACTTTATCGTTTTTGGCCCTATCTCTCAATGGTGAAGAATCACTTTTAAGAATTAAATAACTCTCGTATCCAGATCCAGATTCGGATCTTCACCAAAATCGAAACAATTCGGCCTTATCACACACCAAACTTGTTGACCAAGTTTCGTCCGAATCTGTCCCCAACATTTTGAGATGTCGTGCTATATATCGGTTTAGACCTATTCTCAATGGTGAAGAATCACTTTAAAATTATTAGATCCAGATCCGGATCTTCTCCAAAATTGAATCAATTCTTCCTTGTCACACCCCAACCTGTCCACCAAGTTTCATCAGAATCCGTCCACAACTTTTTGAAATATCATGGGATATATCAGTTTAGAGCTATCTCTCAATCGTGAAGAATCACTTTAAAATTATCAGATCCGGATCTTCTGCAAAATTGAATCAATTCTTCCTTGTCACACACCAACCATTTTGCACCAAGTTTCATCCGAATCCTTGCACAACTTTTTGAGATATTGGGCTATATGTCGTTTTGGCCCGATCTCTCAATGGTGAAGAATCACTTTAAAAATTATCGTGGTCGGATCCGGATCTTCACCAAAACCTAAACAGTTCGTCCTTGTCACACACCCAACCTGTCCACAAAATCAATAAAAAAAGAAATCTTTTCCTGATCAATAAAAAGGAAACCAGTATAATGTTGTTGAATTTCACACACATCCCACAAGTTTCCTACGAAACAAATTTTATCATGCATAGATCTGTGCATAACACAATACGATTGATCCTGATGTATTACCCTGCTTAAAACAGTGTTTACACGGTTAGCAAGTGCTTTGGCAAAAATCTTATAATCCGCACAGAGAAGAGATATTGGGCGCCTGTTTTGTATCAGTTGCAGATCCCTCTTCTTAGGGATAAGGCAAACAACCGCACGTCAACAACTCAGGGGTAATAAGCCCTTATGGAGGCTGTATAAAACCAGAGAGTTGGTGTCAAAGCCACCCAATGCTCGCCTGTTTATACATTTATGGTTTTTATTAAAAGACTAGTCTAATAATATTTTTTATAAAGCATTGCAGTGAAGTCTGATCCAAATAATTTTAAAGCAATATATGTATTTGTATATGGTAATCAGTAAAAAGTAGTGTGGTAGATAAAAACATTAGAAAGGAAATAACTTGCACCAAAAACTTTAACATTTTCACGCTGACGCTGACGCTGACACTCACGCTCATGCCGGGGGTATCGCTATAGCTCTCCGTTCTTCGAACAGGCGAGCTAAAAACTGAAAGTAAAGCAGGACCAAGCATATCCCAAAAAGTTTTATAAAATTCAGCTGGCAACCCATTAAATCCAGGAGCCTTATGGTCATCAAGGCCTTCCAGCACAGTTTTGACACCTTTTTATCATCACTGAGGTCCTCAGCCTGTAATCGAAGAATCTGTTGTTTCAAGGCGTCGATACATAATTGTTTACTTCGACAGCAAATGGTTTTGTATTGCTGAGAGGAAACACGGATTTGCGCCTTCGCATTGTCCCACCACTGACAGAGGTTTAGAAACTGATGTTGTAAATACACAACCCTCTTCCAAAAAACCTCAAATGATGACTTGAAAATAGGAACACTCAGAAGGGAAGTATTAAAACTCAAATACAATGTGCTGTGTTTAAAACCAGAAAGTGACAAGCACAGTTTTACGAAGTAATGGTCAAAGAAACCAGAAGGAACAATATCTGTATGTGTCACAAGATTGGTAGCAGAGTTAGGAATGTAAAATTTATCAAGTCGAGCAAGTCAAAGATGATTTAGTAAAACCCGACACTAGCTAAATTGTTGCAGGTTCGGGTGTAGTTGCCACCATATATCGTTAAGATCATGATTCGATATAATATTGGAAAGAGGCCTACTTGATGCTGGATGTGGCTATGCACTGTTCCGATCTAAAGTTGGGTTCAAAGTAGAGTTGAAATCCCCCGCCAAGCACAACAACGTATCAGAAGATAGATGTTGCAAGAAATGAAAGGAATGGTTTTAAAAAGTTCCTCGATCTGTAATGTCGCTTGGAGCGTAGATATTAACAAAAACAAATTGTTTCTGATTGTATTGAAGCTCTACAGAGGCTAGATAGCCTGTGATGATCTCTTTAAAAATAGGGGGAGCGACAGACTAACGTGTACTCACAAAAAAAAGCAATACCCGCACTCGCAGAATCTGTATTACTAAAAAACCAAGTGCCATTCAGTTGTTGCTGCCAGTCAGCCATACAGTCTAAAGTGGCACGAGTCTCTTGTAATAAGAGGATATCAATTTTTTTCCTTCCTGGCTAATTGCACAGTCTGCAACTAACGCAGCTGACTGCACCCACCATTAATGTTCAAACTGGCTATGTTTATGAAAACATATGCAGCAACTCAACCATTACTAGTTTAATTCTTTCCTTGCTGTAACAAGATACCGTTTCAGTCTTTAAAGTCAGTTATCAGAAACATGAAGGGTTGCAGATTGCTGTGCAACACTCTGAGTGCCAATAATGAAGGCGCGAGTATCAGCGAAGAAATCTCCAATTTTCAAGTATATTTTATGATAACTTTTTTGGAAGAAATCCATGATTTCAGTAAGAGGGATAGAATCTCCAGACACGCTCTGATGGGAAGTTGGCGTCACCATCACTTCGTGAGGCAACGGAAGAACCCCCATCAGTCACAGTCATTGCATTGAGAATACATTGCCAAATAAATGGGATAATCAATGCAGCACTCTGAGATTTCATCTTGAGCATCCTGCTGCACAAGAGCTTTACAAGGTTCAGCTGCCTCAATAGATGAGTCAATCACAGACAGATCACAAATTAGTACACATTCACCGCTCCCCATAGAGGGAGGGGGGAAATGATCAACACAAGGTTCAACAGGGGACAAACATGGAGGCTCAACCTCACATGGAGGTTGAACCTCAGAACACTCGAGAGACTCGGATACTGTCTGGACAACACATAAGTTCTCAATATTTATCACACAATCCTAAACTGACTCTGGAAGTAGAGGAGGTTGAGGATTTACCTCAGCTGGAGCTAACTGCTAAGGAGGAGGTTGGCTCCTTCACTAACCACTTGAGCGAAGGTTGGGGGACCAGCCAAGACCTTATTGTCTGGATTGCTGAGATTGGAGAAAGATGAGAGGGTTATTTTCCTATTTCTCTGTTTGTCTACAATGGGGCTCTCAGCACCCGTACTATTAACATTATCAACAATGATCTCAGTATCACCCTGTCGTTCATCACCAGCGAGGCTCGTGTCTCCAACCATGGACCTATTCGGGCAGGAGACTTTTAAATGACCATATTGGCCACACTCAAAGCAAACTAGAGACTCTATAGAGACAAAGACCCTAAAGTGTACCCTTCGATCTTGAAGGGCAATACTGCATTTAATGAGGTTACACCACTTGGTAAAATCATATAAACAAAACGACGAAAGGACATGATATGTTTTAAACAGTTATTTTTCCCTCGTAAAGGAACCATAGTAACTGAAGAAACGACAGAACCAAGTTTGTCCAGTTCATTAACCAGTTGTACGTTCTTAATGAATGGAGGAATATTAGAGAGAGAAACCGAAACTAGCGGCGTGTTGAGAGGACATACCTGGACAAACACGTCAGGAGGAAAGAAAAGCCCATGCTCGACTACTTGAGCAACCATGTTTACTGTGAACACAAACATTACCACATGTTTATTCATGCAAAAAGCCACTTTTACATTCTCCAAACCGATTAACTCCCCAACAGCGAGGATAATGGCCTCTACGTCGCAGTCACCCATTGAAAAATCCATGGGGATAGATGATTTGAATAAAGTAATTTCCTGGGGAGGAGAGCGTGCTGTGGGTGCCTGAGGAGGAGACGCACACACACACACACACACACACACACACACACACACACACACCACACACACACACACCACACACACACACTGTCGTCTGTTGCGATAATCAGCATATATATCAATGGGATGCACCTGCAGAGCATTGGCAATCACCTCAGCAGATTTCAGTCGATCACCGACGATGACCACCACGACATGAAAACCGAAATATCACACTCCGTAGCCTGATATTATATTCAACCTGAAATTATAGGTCATAAATATGTACCGGACTCAACCAGACAGTTATGTGGAATAACTGGACATTGTGCTGTGTTGCCTGTGCCTGTTGATGTGAAGATCAAGCTCAGGGGGTGAGGAAAGCAATCATCCGGTGTACATTGCAGACATCGAGGATTCATGCATCCTGGATCTGGACTACTTACTTCCAAGAAAGTGCGAGCTCAATATTGGTGACATGCAACTTAGGGTCAAGCATCGGATAGTGTGAATGGAGCCTGTGAGGACAAGGAGCTCTGAGGTTATACTGCTTTGCAGACTAACTGTGCCACCGAAGTCAGAAATGGTGATGCTGTGCAAGATCAAGCGGCCAGGAGACACACAGCATGGTCTCGTGGAGGGTAATTTGCAGTGCAAGCTTTCAAAAGGACTGATGGTAGAATGAACCTTGGTTTATCCAGTTTAAGGGTGCATTTGAGTGGTTGTGGAGAATGTTGCCAGTGCCCCAAAGTAGATTCCAGGAGGAACTCTGGTGGGGCACTGCCAAGCATTTGACCAGGTTCCACCAAGCATTTGGAAACAGGGTAAGGTAGTTGGGCATAATAACTTTCCAGGACATTTATGAGACCTTTTCAAGAGGAGTTCAACTTGTCTAACAGAAGGGCAGAGGGCACAGGTAAAGAAACTCCTGACATCATATGCAGATGTCTTCTTGGCCATAGATCATGACTTGGGGTGCACAGACCTGGTGAAACATTGCAACGACACCGGGGATCATCACCCAATCAAGCAGCCACTGGGTAGACTGGCTCCAGCCAGATGGAATGAGATATAAAAGGTGATGGCAGACTTCATTCAGCAGGGACCAGTGCAGAGATCCTGCAGCCTGTGGTCATCAGTAGTCATCTTGGTGAGGAAGGAAGATGGGTCGATGAGGTGCTGTATATACTACAGGGCGCTGAAATAAGTAACTGTCAAGGACTCTTATCCTTTGCCATGGGTGGATGATACACTAGATGCTCTGACTGGTTATGTGTGGTTTTCAACTCGACATGAATTTAGGATATTTCCAAGTCGAGATGGCCGACAAGGACAAGGAGAAAACAGCTTTTGCCAGTGGGCAAGGTCTGTGGCAGGTGATGCTATATGGGCTATGCAATACACCAGCAACTTTTGAATGTCTCATGGAGTGTGTCCTAGAGTGATTATACTTGAGGACAGCGCTGGTATACTTGGATGACATAATCGTGTTCGGGCAGTCATTCAAGCAGGAACTGGAGAGGTTGGATGAAGTCTTTGGTCAGTTCCGAGCAGCACGGCTGAAGTGGGGTCCAAAGAAGTGCCACCTGTTCCAGAAGGAAGTGCTGTACAGTGTACCTGGGCCAGATACTTGGTGACAATGGGGTGCATACAGATCTGGGAAAAGTCACAGCTGTGAAGAACTGGCCAACACCTGCTTGTGTTAGTGAACTTCGAAGTTTCCTGGAGCTTTGCACTTATTACAGGTGGTTTGTCTGAGATTTTGCTGTGATTACTGCACCTTTGCACTTTCTGACAAAGAAAGGCCAATAGTTCACATGGTCTGAAGAGTGTCAGGAGGCTTTTTATCAGCTCAAAGATGGCCTGGCCAGTGCCCCTGTTTTGCTATTTCCTGATCCCAGTGTGCCCTACATCCTTGACTGTGATGCAAGCAACCATGGGATCAGGGGAGTTCTTTCTCGGAAGAAAGAAGACAAAGAACTGGTGGTAGGATACTTCAGTCGGAGCCTTAGTAGACCAAAGAGGAACTACTGTGTAACACGGAAAGAGCTGTTAGACATCAAGGACAGCCTGGAGCATTTTCACGTGTACTTGTATGGAACTAAGTTAATGATCAGGACCGCTCATGCAGCATCGCATTGTCAGAAGACACTGAATAATCCTGAAGGACAGCTAGCTCTCTTGATAGGTCAGATGGGACTGTACACATTTGAGGTGCAGTATTTGCCAGGAAGAGCCCAGGGTAATGCAGACAGCCTCAGTCATCGGCCATGTGAGGAGGGATGTGAGCACTGCCACGAGAAGGATAAAGTTGCCAGGCCACCGTAGGGGACAGCACACACTCAGGCAATGCAGACGTTGACTTGTTGCAGCTGGAGGGCAAGGACCTTCAGCCCATCATCTGTTACCTGGAGGAGAGAACTGTGACCAGCCGGGGAAAAAGTCTCGGCCAGAATTCCCACCACCAAAAATGACTGGGCACAGTGGGACAGTCTATGCTTACAAGACGGATTACTCCAGCAGAAGTGGAAATCTGTTGATGGCCTCACAAAGTACTGGCAGACAGTGCTACCCAGGAGGGTGAGGCCTGACATACTGACATAGGTGCATGATAGCATTGCCAGTAGACACCTGGGTGCTAGGAAGACCTTCGGTCATCTCCAGCAATGATTCTATTGGGTTGGTATGTGGCAGGACGTAGAAGAGTGGTGTCAATCCTGCAACACCTACTGTGCTAAGAAAGGTCCGAAGCGAGTGGCAAGAGCTCCACTACAGCTCCATCAAGTGGGTGCATCCACAGAGAGGGTTGCAGTCGACATAGCTGGATCACTGCTGCTCACCACTACAGGGAACTGTTATACCTGCATTGCCATGGACTATTTCATGAAGTGGCCAGAGGCCTATGCCATTTCCGATCAGGAAGCTGTCATTGTGGTCAAAGTGTTGGTTGATCAATTTTTCAGCCGGTTTGGGATGCCCAATGAGCTGCACTCAGACCAAGGTCGAAACTTTGAGTCCCATGTTTTCAAGGAGAGTTGCCGTTTGCTTGGGATCCAAAGGACGAGAATCATGCCTCTTTGGCCACAGTCAGAAATCAAGGTGGAGAAGTTTAACGTGACCTTAGGACAGGAGCTGGCAAAGTACTGTGTCGAGGGACAGATGGGATGGGGTCAGAATCTGCCAGTCGTACTGATGGCCTACCGTTCTGCTGAGCACAATTCCACTGGGTACACACCAGCTAAGCTGATGCCTGGCCATGAACTGTGCTTTCCGGTTGACCTGACCGGAAGACCACCTGATGAGGGTCCACCCGATGATGCTCCAACCTATGTGAGTAAATTCTTTGACAGGCTCTGAGAGGTTCATCATCAGGTGAAGGAAAATTTTGAAGTTCTCTGGGGAAGTGATGAAGCATCGTTATGACCTAAAGGCCAGTTAGGCCACCTACCAGAGAGCTGACATGGTGTGGCTCTACAACCCCCAGCGGAAGAAAGGTCAGTTGTCCAAGCTGATGAGCAACTTGAAAGGGTCCTACATGGTAATGAATTGCCTGTCCGATGTAACATTCCTCATCAGGTCTGGGCCCAAAGGCAAGCCCAAGGTTGTGCATGCCAACAGGTTGTGGAGGTACCATGGACACGGAAAGTATTTGTGGACGGAACATGAATCCTAGGAACCTGCTTCCAGTCATGATGAGAAGGCACGCAATGTGGCTGTCACTGGAGAAGACAGCGACAGACAAGACTAGAGGGCGAGCACTCGGTAGAGTGCAAAACCTCCGCCGCCAATACTGCTGGGTCACTCAAGTGAACCTTATATCTTATTCATTAAATATGATGTCAACACTCTTCTGGGGGAAATGGAAATTGCAGAACCGGATGGTACATTCGACCTCCATGCAGTAACACAGTTGATGCAGCAGCAAGCTCCAATGTAGCGCCAAACAAAACCGAGAACAGTGGGTCCAAGGGAGACACTGCCGTCATGACTGTTGACAAGGAGGTGGCAGCGCACAGATGTTCGCAGCGGAAGAGGCAAAGACCAACCGATTTCAAGGACTATGTGATTGGCACTGACATGGACACTGAATCAATCGTGCTTTCATGTACACTACGTAACTTGTTCTTATAGTTTTTCATGTTAGTTTTGTCAGAACAACAAAAATGTTAAGGTGATGACAGTGAAATGCTGCATAAAAAATTAATGAGTCAAAAGGAAATTGGGGAGAGGAAACAGAGAGGAAGAAGAGGAGGGAGGAATGGCTTGCCAAGGTTTTGATTGACGTTTCTTGCAGAAAGTTTGATGCTGGCTGTGCTGTGTAAACAATTGTTGCTTGATGTGTTTCTGCGTGGTCCAGAAGAGTCCAGAAATTGATTCAACAACGATTTATTTAACTTCTGCAGTTTGTAACTATAACTTTACATCGAAAAAGGACTCTTCCAACTCTGAATACATAACACTGACGTCATGCCTTATTGAGTCGGAAGAGCCGGTTTTTTTGTTTTGTTTACCATTGTTTGTCAATTAATCTTAACCAAATAAGTGCGAATATTCTTTTATCTTTTTTGCTGCTGCTGTAAAACTAAAACGAATTTCATTTGTCCCAAAGTCTTCAATCACCACCCAATTAATCACTGAAAATAAGAAAAAAATAATATATATAATAATTATATAATTTGAAATCTTTTATATTTAAGACTTATTGCGAGCTTGAATCATCCTGCATTCATACATATACATATCGTACACACAATTCAGCCACATCCTTCTCCAAAATAATCTGTCTGGACAATGTCTGCAGTTGAGGATCCATTCTAATGGCCCCGGCCATAGGTTACCTGCAATGCTTCAACCTGTATTCTTTCTATATCCACAAGATTGCATCAAATTGATATCCATCCCAGTGACGCTTTTGAATTAACGAAAACTTGGACCAAACCTCTCAGTTGCTTGTCACAAAGCATTCAATTCCGTTCTGTGGGAAGTCCTGATGAAAACACAACTTGATGTTGTTGAATGATTATTAACTGCTGGTGAGTGATGAATGCCTCGAGGAGAAGCTTTCATCAGGTAAAGATAATCCTTCACTGAGCTTTAGCCAAAGTAATCTCACATAAAAGACACATTGCCTACCTTTTTAATTTGATCAAACGGAAAAGGACAGTGCAATCATATCTACCATATTCTGCAATGTATCTTCACTAACTGTCCATAATTTTTGCTTGTATTTTATACAAGATAATTAAAATATAGAAAAGGTTAAATATGACATTTCTCACAGACACAAAACATTTTTAATTAAGGTATTCATCTGTTTGATTTTGTATTTTCAACAGAAATACCAAAATATTAGTGGGGTTGTGGGGGGGGGGGCATGAGGGCAGAATAATAGCATATCAAAAGAAAGATTTATGCATGGTGCAAGTGCATAATTAAGATTTATGAATGGGACTGCACATACATAAAGACAACAAAAAACGGCTCTTCTGACTGAGTACAACGTGACGCTGTTACGTCGTGCACATAAGTAAATGGCATGTTGTATTCAGAGTCGAAAGAGCCGTTTTTTGTTGTTGCGGTTACCTTGTCTTGCAGCCGCACAACCTCATTAGTGGTGCATATCAGGGAGGAGACAATGCATTATTGCGGGAGACGACGAATGTTGCTCACAGGTCGTGCGGCATTTGCTGCTATGACACTCGATCTGTGCCTTGCTGCCTTACCAAGTTAGGGGGATCAGTGTTAATATAATGGAGCTCATGAGAATACGGCTATACATACGCACATATATACTGTATATATACGAGGTGTGTTCAAAAAGTATCCAACCTTAATGTTTTGTGCGTAAACAAATGAAGCTAGGGAGGCGTGGTTTGGTGCATGTATGAAGGCGATCCTAATCCGTATGCGTGAATATTTTCCCGCCTGCAGAAGCTGTCAGTCACCGACAGACCGCCGATGAGTGAGGAAGTGTAAGTGAGCGCCGTCGGATTTTCGTTTTTGACAAAATGACGGATCACTGTGGTCTCATCGCCAGTGATCACTGTGTTGAAGAAGTTGGGTTCGCTGTTCACAGTCTCCAGCATGTCCTGTGCGATCTCCAAACAGAGTTGCTTCTGCTCGATCGTTAGCAGCTTTGGCACGAACTTCGCTGAGATTCTCCTTAAGCCGAAATCCTCAGTCACAATGGAATGAACGGATCCAATGCTGACGCCCGCCTCGTCTGCAAGTACTCTGATCGTGATTCGACGATCCTGCATCAGCAGGGTCCTCACTTGGTCAATGACGATCTCATTTCGGTATGTTGAGGGCCTACCAGAACGTGCTTCACTTTCCACTGATGTGCGACCATCTTTGAAGTGGTTGTACCACTCTTTTATCTGTGTGGTGCCCATTGCTTTGTTCCCGAAGGCCTGTTGAATCTTCCGGATCGTTTCCACTTGGGAATCGCCAAGCTTTACACAAAATTTGATGCAGTAGCGTCGTTCAAGTTTTTCGGTCATTTTGTCAAAAACGAAAATCCGACGGTGCTCATTTACACTTCCTCACTCATCGGCGGTCTGTCGGCGACTGACAGCTTCTGCAGCGGGAAAATATTCATGCATACGGATTAGGATTGCCTACATACGTGCCCAAACCACGCCTCCCTAGCTACATTTGTTTACGCACGAAAAATTAAGGTTGG
>CM068955.1:138708448-138719170 GCA_035128595.1 Eptatretus atami | reverse complement strand
TGCCGTCTCTCTCACGGCAGAATCACCTCCTCATAAGAGTCGATCGCCGATTCGACATGCAGGCCGCGTCTCCCACTGCCCCAAAATGGCAGACTCGACGTGCAGGCAACCTCTCTTACTGCCAAAAATGCAGACTCGACGTGCAGGCAGGTTTCAGCGATCTCTTCCCGGCAGATCCAACACTGTGCCTCCTTCGTTCGCTCGCTTTGAAAACACGAGCGCGCCTCGAGAGCGACTGTTTCCACACACTGAACCTTTTTGAAAGCCTTCTGTCGCTCGCTTCGAAGCCACCCCGAGCACGCCTCCAAAACCTGACTGTTTTCCACAAACTCAACTTTTTACGAAGCCTTCATTTCTCTCTCGTTCGCTCCTTCGACACACGAGCACGCCTTCCTCAGTGACTGCCGACAGACTCCTCCCCTTAGGTTCACTTCCTCTTTTTGGCCCACAACCCTCTCAGCCGACTGGGCGGGGCCTATCGTCCGGAGAGGGGAGGAAGAAGAGGGAGCCCTTGGCAAACCACCACTGTACGAACAATAAAAACATGCATCCTACATCTCCCGACACACATGTAACGTCCATTTCACCACACAACCTAGCTAAACATGCATTTAATGGGGGGATCTGAGCTAATTCTATATTTAGTAGTCCAATAAGGGCCATTTCCGTAACAGTATATTCACCGATGTTTCCAGACTTAATGGCCACCCTGTATATCCACTGTAAAAATAAAATAAAACTGACAAACAGCCATGGTGGTACAATTATTTGTTTGAAGCATTATGTTCACTGAAGTAGTTCGACATCAATACTAATACGTGTGTGTGTGTGTGTGTGTGTGTGTGTGTGTGTGTGTGTGTGTGTGTGCGTGCGTGCTAGTGTGTCTCCTCCATATCTCTAAAACTATGAAACCTCGCAGGCTGAAACTCCATGCATACGAAGAAAACTCGAAGGAAGTGCATGACAGAAAATTGAGTGCTTTGGTTAATTAAAACACCCCTTTTGAACAAAATTAATGGCCTTATTTAATGATATCCTTCATCAGGCACATCCTCGATCACCACTCTCTATGGGATCTAAAGGTGTATCCCAGATAACCTTGCTGGGGTCTGAAGTCACCACGTTTTTTGGCCTGCTCAACCATGCCTTGACTTGCCACAGGCCACAACGATTTCTTAACGATAAAGTATTTATTTTCACTTTCCTCACTTGTATTATCAAATGCCTGTCCATCATACCTCTGAATCTCTGTATACATCACTTTTGTACATGCTATAGTTTTCAAATTAGGAGCTTGGGGCAATTTCCTGCGTTATATGATGCAATTTTCCACGATCTACTCTCACGGACTAATTAAAGTATATCGTCAAAATATGATTTTGGTTTTGAGGATCGGATATTGTCCGGACTAAATAAGTGTCGAAATCTGGAGTGAAATCTCATAGTTTAAAGAAATAACGAGTCTAATAAGTAAGCCTATATACCGATTTACTTTAAGCAAACAAAGCTATGGTCCCCCCTTCTCCATATGTACACAAGAAAATGTGTAATTTCCAAAGCCTTAAACTTATTTTTTTCTCCTGTTTGAGAAATTATTTTGAGTGAACAAAAGATTTTGGAATGTGCAAAAATTAACCAGCTTCATTGAGAGATATGACTTAATGCATTCACTGCTTGACCTCTTGCCCTGTCCCCATAGGGACTGCTTATCCATAGTGTCTGCCAGATCTGTGTCTATATTTTCAGAGATTTTGTGAGATGTTCTACAGGGAATCAAAGCAAATCTGGTGAAAAACGGACATTTTAAAATAAAGTTATAATGTTTGCGCGGACTGCAAACCGATGCCCCACGTGATGCATGCAAATATGAGCAGGCAATGTGGCGGATTATCTGCAATGTATATTTCACGGACGATTAAACTTTGGGATGGCTCCAGGATTGTCCTACATTAAATAACAAGTCTTTTGTGGGTAAAGCCATTATTTGAATGAATTCACAATTTATTTAACTCCGGGTGCAGTGAAAACTGGCTTTAAAGTTAAAGGGATCCAAAATGATATAGCAGTCACAGCCTGGCCATGAGTTACTCATCAACCAGTCTGGGCGGTATTTTTCTCCGAATATGTCCAGGCGGTATTTATATCCAGACAGGAGTTTGTCTCTGGACCTGTCCAGCCCGTGTTTGTCTCCATATGGCTTGGCTCCGAACCTGTCCAGGCGGTGGTTATATCCAGACGGGAGTTTGTCTCTGGACGTGTCCAAGCAGTGTTTGTCTCCAGACGGCTTGGCTCTGGACGTGTCCGGGCATGTTTGTCTCTCTGCAGTATTTATAGTATGACCAGCAGAAAATGGATTTCAGACATTATTTTGTTTCCATCCTTACTGTTATTCTATGTAGAAGCATTTTCATGAGACAGTATGAATCATAATTAACGCTCCACCTCTTGCTGCCTTCTATCCCCCCTCCCATCTCACTTCCCCACCCTTCCTCAATCTCCCTCCCTCCTTGCTCCCCAACCCCTCCTCGCTCCCCCTCCCTTCTCGCTCCCCCACCCCTCCTCACTCCCCCTCCATCCTTGATCCCCCACCCCTCTTCACTCCCCCACCCCTCCTCACTCCCTCACTTCCTCTCCCTCCTCACTTCCTCTCTCTCCTCACTTCCTCCCTCCCCTCGCTCTCCCTGTGGTGGAAAATTTGAAACCTTACTCAAGTAACTCCAGTCCCAATACAGGTTGAATCATTTATTTAATACATGATCATGGGGAAAGACAAAGGAGGATCCACTCACATGGAAGCAATTTGACCAATCACATTCTGATAAGAGACAAACAGAATGTTTTCAAGGATGTGGTCATGACTTTGTTTCAAATGCAAATTCCTATAGTATGTCCTCGAGCACTTTCAAGCTTTATCAGATATTTGCATTGCTTCGCTGTCCTCCCCCCTTCACGACTATTGCATAATGTATACTTCATTTCAACATAACAATGCCCTGTACTCGTGTGATTCCTCGAGGTTTACAACACAGCAAATTTGTTATTCATTAATTAGAATTAAGAATTCCAGTGTCTCACTGGTACCCGACTCAATGGCACCTGAACAAAGGCAGCTTTATTTAACTTCCCAACCAAGTGGAATAAAGAAAAGATTATATATTGTTACACAGTAAACAAACACATTATATATCTATTCATTGTAAAACAACCATCAGTATGTGATTATCCATTATCAAGAATATTTTACAGTATCAGAGCAGCAAGCATAAGAGAGGGGTACATATTTCATTGGACGAAGCATGGACGAATGACAAGATCTTTCACCAGGCCCAGATGTGCTTTGGCCAGAATGGGGATTATACATTCGTTATTATTGTCATCTGGCTTGAAATGTTTGCTTTGAGTGGTACAGTGGTGGTGTTGAGCATTTACTAGTGGATTCAGTAGAGCACTTTCTCAACATTGAGAAAGGCAAACAATATATTAATCCATCCATCCATTGGGACCACACTCTCTGCAGAGCATTGATGCTGCCAAAGCAGTCTCCTTGGCTTTTGGGTACAATCCTTGATGGGTCACCACTCCAACACAGGATACCAGCAATCTGACACTCATTTTGCTGACCTCAGAAGGATGACAGGTAGAGTCAACCCCACCTGGTATTAATTCAACAGCAGGTGGGATTTGAACTCAGGACCCTTGATCCCAAACCCAGCACCCTAACCATCAAGCCAATGCCAGGCATAATATACTAATCAATGATCCAAAAAGTTAAAAGATATGTTACAGTTATATGGAACGAACAAGACCACAGTATATTTGAAAATAAATTGTATTCCACTCGCTGGTGGCCTGTCAGGCAAACTTTGCAACAAGTAAAACAAAGAAACTCACAAACTGCGTGCAATCCACTCTGCAAACATGAGTTCTGACTTTCTCATTGTCAGAGACCTAACAAGCATGTTTTATCCTGCAGGCATTTTAAATCTTTCTTTCAACTGCCTTGCTCAAGTCCGTTCCTGTGATCCCCTTGAAACATTTTGAGTCTGGTATTTTGGTGACTTTGTGGGATATAGTTTTATTTCTCTTTGGGCAATAAGTTAGTGTCTTACCTTCCTTTCCTTCCTAAGTGTCTCAGTGCCTTGTTAGTGTCTTGCAGGGTATTATTGTCAGGTCAGGCCAGATCAGATCTGTGACTTGCTACAGGTATCATGTAAACCTGTACTAACCTGTTCCATGGTCGGGTTGTCGGCGACTAAATCGTCTCCCCCACCAGGTTTTCTGGTGAGGAGGGTGTATGATATGGACATCCAGCAGGATGAAAAACAAAACCTGACAAAGGGCTGAGGAGCTCCTTGTGAGCCAAAGGCCATCCATATCGAGTGTGCAACTGTGTCTGCAGATGTCCTCCTGCAGTTGGGTTACTTCTTATTAGGAGGTTGGTGGCAGGATTTGCACTCCGGCCACCGTAAAACCCTTCATTCCGCAAAACACAAAAACGCAAAGAAATCTGAAAACCCACTCCGTGGGAGTACCTCCTGTGCAGCTTCCCTTCACAGGGCAGCTCATCGGATGACGGGATTGGGGCAAAGCCTTCGTGACCTCCAATCTTTGATGATAGGAGGGAAACCACGGGGTAACATTCCCTGGTCAAATTGCTGGAGAATGTGTCGGGATGGTGCTGAGGTGTCGTCCACCAGACGGCGGTCTCCTTGGGTTAACCTGAGGCGTCCCTTTGGGTGGGTGCCTGGAATGTCCTATCCCTAGAGAGGATGATCACCTGTCTCTTTTATCATCTGAGCTCAAGCGTTTGGACATCGGTATTGCAGCACTCTCTGAGGTTCGGAGACCGGATTGCGGGAGATCATGGCGGGTGGTTACACTATTGGTCTGGTCGCTCTGATAGTTACCATACTCAAGGAGTTGCTGTAGCTGTGTCCAATAAGCTGACTCCAAAGATAATTGAGGTAACACTGGTCAACAAGCATATTATGAGATGAAGGATTTGTCACTCCTTCGGTGTCATTTCCCTGGTCTTTGTATATGCTCCAACTAAGGCGAGTGATATCACTGTGAAAGACGCATTCTATGCCATGCTCGAGTCTGAGGTTGATCAATGCCCCAGGCAAGATAAACTTCTAGTCTTGGGGGATTTCAATGCATCGACTGGAACTGATAGGGATGGTTATGAGACATGTGTTGGTCCCCATTGGTCTGGAACTTGTACCAGAATACCACTAAGTTCCTTGACTTTGCAAGAAGTCATGGACTTACAGTGGCTGGTTCATGGTTTCAGCACCCACAAGCTCATTGCTGAACTTGGTATTCCAATGCTGACAGTGTGGCAAGGGAGATTGACATGTGCTCATTGATGGTCACTGGAGGATCATCCAGAACTGCAGGGTCGACCAGAGTGCTTAGTTCCTCAATACTGACCACCGGTTTGTTGTAATAGCTCTTAAGTTGCACCTTAAATCCAGGAGAATGGTACCATCCCAGCCTAGGCTGGTTGTTAGCAAGCTCAAGGATGAGAGGGTAGCTGAGGAGTTTGCGAACAGGCTGTGTAGAGATTTGGAGGGGGGTCTGGGTGCTTTGGGGGATCCTGAAGAATTGTGGAGTGTCTTCAAGACCACCGTCCTTGATGTTGCTGGTAGATGTCTTGGAACTTACCGGAGGGCGAAGAAGAATTTTGTCTCTCAAGGGACACTGGATACCATTAACCAGAGTCGCAGGGCCAGGCTGAATGGCAGAGCTGAGCTGTTCAGGGAGCTGAGGCGTAAAACTGTACCTGCACTAACGGTGAACAAGGAGGCCGATGTGCGAGGAATCTGTGATGGGGTAGAGCATCACTTGTGGTCAAGTGATTATCGTTTGCTTACAGGGGAATTCACGCATTGCTTTCATCCAGGCCCTCCCTCGGTGTACTGCAGTTAGAGCAGAGGGTGGTAGGCTCTTTACAGAGGAGTCCGAAGTGAAGTCCTGCCGGGCCACTTACTTTGAGCGGTTGTACCACGCTGATCGACCAGCTGTCGAGTTGGACGACAGGGGTCACAATCCCTGTTGCTGGCCCTCCAATCAACTGTGGTCCACCTTTGTTTGTGGAAAGACAGGCTGTGGTGAACCACCCAGCAGGCACACGACGTCAGTATGAAAGATTCACGACGTCGGGAATCGGCCGCTTGGTTGTACAACCAGATCACGACGCGGTACAGCCGCAGCGCGCCCCGCGATTATCGAAAACTTTTTTTTCTGCCTCGTGTGTTTCCATGGTGACCGCTTTTCCACCTCGTGACGTGTGTGGTTGTGTCTGCCTTTCACTGGAGGAGAGATCTGATTGGCTAATTGCTATTTCCGCATCACGAGCCGCCATTTGCAAGGTTTGGTTAAACTTGTGAACTTTCCCCTGTTTCTGAGTGTGACAGAGACAATCCGCTTTAATCTGCAGAAGACTTCCGCTTTTATAGTTAAAATTATCTTCTGCCGTGATCATTTTTGGTAAGTATAATATTATAAATCGATTTTATGTCTTAGCTTTTGTTTTTGGACGTTTTAAAGATCACAGAATCCATGATGTGTTCCTGTTACTGTTGTGCTGGAATCTATATCGTTCCATTCAATGTAAACTCTCCCGGGCCCTTCGGGCCACTCGATCGTGGTTCGAGCCTTGGACTCGAACGTACATCTGACGATCGAATCCTCTAACACCCGATTTCATCGTTCGTTTATCACGTTTTAGCTGTCGCTGACATGGCCCTGACATGGCCCTGATATGGCCCTGATATGGCCCTGACATGGCCCTGACATGGCCCTGACATGGCCCTGATATGGCTCTGATATGGCCCTGATCGTGTGGAGAAATCGACGGTAAATAATGAATTCATTTTCCGCGGGCCTGGTGAAAAAAAAACACCGCTCTGTGGTAAATAAAGGGGAACTCTGTAAAAAGTACTTTGGACAAGTTTAATTGGTTCAGAACCTTTTAAAAATATATTTCTGGTGGATAATGCTTCGGCCGTTCGGGTCCGACGAATTACCGCATTGTTCCGCAATGTAACAAATTTAAAGTTCCACGCCCTTAAAAAAACCTCAATTAATATATATATTTTTATAATATATTATTTTTTATGTCCTCTTTTAATGAGTTAGGCCTAACCAAAGGCAAAAAGAAAACAATTGTCAGTTATTGTTCGCCGAAAAATGTGGTTTTGTCATTAAAAAAAAATTAACCCTTTGGCCGCCGACAAACTGCCGCTTGTAACAATGAAGCCTTCATTGCGGTAGTTTGTCACTTGGGGAGTTGTTCAAGTTTTTCGGTGCACAATTGTTTTCCTTTGGTAAAATGGTTATCAAAAACATGAAAATAACTTTATATAATAAAGAATAATATTAATTGAGGCTTTTTAAGGGCAGTGGAACTTAAAATTTGTTACAAGCTGCTTTGAACACTGGTGTACTAAATTGTTTTTATTTTCTAAAATAAGGGTGAATGTCCACTGCTGTGATGTCCACATACAATTTGTGTAGAAAGAATGGGAAGAGACCTTTCCGGAACCTGAATTTTTATAAAGTTGTCAGAGGAAATGAATTCTGATAAATGACAGTTTATAATGTGCATGACTTGAGCGTAATTGACATTGCAAGTCTTGTTTGATGATCATAAAGCCAAATATATACGAAGTGGAAATTCTTATTATTTTTCAGATAGTACCATGACCAGTCAGCCAACAGCAACAGAGGCAGATGTGGACGGACACTCCATATCACAACATTTGAAATATGCCCCTGATCGTGTAGAGGTGTGGGCAGGAACAATCCCTCATCTATCTATAATTCCAGCTGTGTGTGTGTGTGTGTGTGTGTGTGTGTGTGTGTGTGTGTGTGTGTGACCGCTGTTTCTCGCCAACCACTGATCCGATCTCATTGAAACTTGCCATCTATATTGCTGGGGACCTGAGTGTGTGCCTTTTCAAGGTTTGATATTAATTGGACAAGTGCTTCCCAAGTTATGGCCATTTGTTTACCAAACCAACTGCGTAGGCGTGGCCGATGGGGAAGAGATCCTCAGCCGCGTTCCCCATTACGGGTTACAACGTACGGACTTCCGGATAGTGATGACTTACTGTATTCTCATAATTTCTCGATTTCTTATGCGCATTTATAGATAAACACAATGCCCAATCCAGTCGTCATTTACGAGAGCGAAGAATGGCCTGTGTGTTGTTTGAAAGTTGTTGTTTTTTTTGCACGTATGGGCACGCACGTACGGACACGTACTAGTGTAGTAATAACGAGTAACAGCAACACGCTGTGCCAGCCGTCCACGTCCTTGATTATTAAGAATTTGCAGCTAGTTAATTGTAATGTTGTATGTTGGAAACCCAGCCTAAGTTTACATTGTAAAATATTTACATGTACTTTTATGCAGAATGAAGTTATTTTATTTTCTTGTGGAATTAAGATTGAAAACACCCAACAAATTCATTTTTTTGTGCTTTGGAATTATTTTGGTGAGATGCATTCAAAATGGTGTTTTCATACTTAATGATGTTAGATTTATATTTTTTCTTTGTATGAATACACACACATAGATATATATTTGGTCTCATTGATTTGCCTGATTGTAATTCAGTTTTATATAATTTTATGCACTGTTCATATCATGTCAAGTATCATCTGTTTAAGTCTTTATGCATCTCATTCTATTGATGCCTGCTGTGGGACATAACAAGTAAAAATATTTCTAAATTATATTAATATTCATGGAGAAATTCTATCAGAAAGGTGTTTGACTTCCCAAGTGGACCAATATTGTACTCTTTTACCAGTCATTGCTGAATTTCTACCTATTGAATGTCAACTATTATGTCGTATAGCAAAATTTATATGTGGTTCTTCGTCTTCTCATTATTCTTACCTGAGGTTGCTTAATTATGAATCTTGTAACAATGGGAGTATGTCATCAGTAGCTAAAACTTTTAATTACATTTTATATAAAGTAAGTTATCGTCAATACCTTTTATGCTCCTAATGCCCATTTAATGTATGCAAGCATAGAATTATCAGCAGTTTTACTAACACTGCATGATGATGTTATTGTACTTAAAGGTGCCTTTGTCAGTCAATTATATTTGAGAGAGAAGAAGCTCCACAGTTCCTCTCTGGAGCAGAACTTTCTGAATTTGAATTGTTAACTGTGCTTTGCACAAAGTGAATTTGTCAAAAAGGTATTTACGACTTTTACCCATGTGGTATTTCTTTTTATTCCCAATTTTTAGTATATGTTTCTCAATTGCAATGGTATCTACTTTTATTTATTGTACGTTTGTATTTGAGTGTGCTTTTTGGTACGAATAAAGATATTATTATTGTTAATACTGCTTGTATATTTTTGCCGCAATAATGCTCTGCGTGATATGTGGTAATAAATGATTATGAATTACAGTTGTTTTCAAGTTGTGGTCATTATGTGTTACTGTGCAATGTAATGATGTTGCAATACACTTCAATGTTTTGATAATGGCACCGGTAGAACAGCGGTGCTCCACTGCCCCAGACCTACGGGTCGAGGGCTCCATCAAGCTGGAAGCTGAAGGGTGTCATGCACTGCAATGTTCGTTTATTTGGCGTGCAAAGAAAAGGGTAAAACAAAAAAAACTCCACATTTTATGAACGTTGTGATAAAGTTGAAAACTAACGTCATGCTTCAATGTGTGACAACGTTGAAATCTGACGTCATGGGTGTTGCAAATACAACTTCCCACTGACCCAATTCTGACGTCAGGTACAACCAGAACACGACGCTGCAACGACGTAAGATTTCAACGTTGTGACAACATTGAAATCTGACGTTTGGACAACATTGAAATCTGACGTTGTCACAACGTTGAAATCTGACGTCATGGGTGTTGCAAATACAACTTCCCACTGACCCAATTCTAACGTCAGGTACAACCAGAACACGACGCTGCAACGACGTCAGATTTCAACGTTGTGACAACATTGAAATCTGACTGTGACAACATTGAAATCTGACGTTGTCACAACTTGAAATCTGACGTCATGGGTGTTGCAAATACAACTTCCCACTGACCCAATTCTGACGTCAGGTACAACCAGAACACGACGCCTGCAACAACGTCAGATTTCAACGTTGTCACAATGTCAGATTTCAGTGTTGTCACAACGTTGAAAACCACGTCATGGGTGTTGCAAAAAACAACTTCCCACTGACCCAATTCTGACGTCAGGATAGAACTGGCAACGACGTTGCAACAACGTTGTGTGCCTGCTGGGCAGTTGAAATGGGGTGAAGCTCCAGGGATTTGTGGGCATTTATGCTGAACTTATCAAGGCTGGTGGAAATGCTGCACTCATGTAATGCATGCAGTTCTGTGCTCTGCCTGGAACACAGGCATCATCCCAACTGACTGGAAGAGGGCCTTGTTGTCTCTCTCTGGAAAGGGAAGGGTGATCGCCAAGACTGCAACAACTACCGAGGGGTGACGCTGCTCTCAGTGCCGGCAAGGTCTTTGCTCGGATAATTCGTGATAGGGTGCGCCACCATCTGCTTGAGCACCAGCCTCCAGAGCAGTCAGGCTTTACACCAAAGAGGTCAACGATTGACCGTATCCTTGCTCTTCGGGTCTTCACCGAATGCAGATGAGAGTTTCAACAGGGGCTGCTTGCAGCCCATGTTGATCTCTGTAAAGTGTTTGATTCAATGAA
>CM068955.1:138698238-138708438 GCA_035128595.1 Eptatretus atami | reverse complement strand
CTCTGGAGGATTCTTGGTCTTCGTGGGGTGCCACCTAAACTGGTCGATCTAATGTCTGAACTATACTCTGGTACTGAGAGTGCTGTGAGATGTGGTGGTACCATCTTTGACTTATTTGCAGTTGTTACTTGAGTTCATCTGGGGTGTGTACTGGCCTCCACACTTTTCAGCACTTGTATGGAATGGATTATGTGGAGGATTTCGGAGCGATCAAGCTGTGGTGCATCATTTGGGAATGTCAATAGCTCTGACCTTGATTTCGCAGATGATGCAGTCATCTTTGCAAAGACTCAGATATCCTTTTGGGTGTGCTCGAGGTGCTGAATGAGGAGTCGGAGCCGCTGGGATTACGGGTTTCCTGGGTCAAAACTAAGATCCAGGCTTTCAAAAACATCTTGGATACTGCTATCCTGTCTGTACCAGTTTGTGGTGAGGATGTTGAGGTCACAGAGAGATTCACTTACCTTGGCAGTGATATTCATGTCTCTGCTGGCTGTGAGCCAGAGTTCAACAGACGTCTGGTTCTGGCCTGGGGAGTCATGGATTCACTGGATCATGGGGTGTGGCGCTGCTGGTACCTGTGCGGGAGTACGAAAGTCAGAGTCTTCAGGTCCTTGGTGCTTCCAGTCTTGCTCTTTGGGTGTGAGACTTGGACTCTGACCAGTGATCTGAGACGGAGACTTAATTCCTCTCTGGCACATGCTCCGATACCAGACCTGACCTTTCCTTCCCTATTTATCTGTCTTCATGTGCTCGATCTGTCTTGGTTTTGGTATGCTGTCCATGCTAGTGTTCGTATCATTTCTATAATAAACCGTTTATTTTCTAAAACAAAAAAAGTGTCTCTGCCTTTTGCCTTTCCAGGCCAACAACCTCCAGTTTTGGTTTGTATTTGCACGATCCTTGTGGGATTGTAAGTAATTTTAAAAAAATGCAGTAAATCCAGCAAACATTGTTCCAGCATTTGTGGAGGCCTTTATCAGACCTCCAACTCAGATAGTCTTCATTAGCAGATTCTCTGATGTGACAATATAACATTGAAGATTAAATTCCCAAATTCAATTTGAGAGACTGCTTCATGGCCTTTCCAAAAATGTGGTATTCTTTGGGAAACAAAGCATTACCTAATGACTTTGCGTGAGATAGGTATTTTTAGCTCATCACAACATGAAGCAGTAACAAAATAGTTTTGAAGCAGGCCAAGTCTTCTCGAAATTTAAAAGTTTGAGAGACACAATCCATAACATCATCTTGTTTCTGTCTATAATTTTATACCATAACAACATGTCGTTAGACTTTGGCAACAGTTCAGCTTTGAGGGAATAAATGTAAAAGGAGTTTGGGTTAAGAAGTAAGGTTATAAAGGGGAAAGTTTTGTCATAATGGGTTTGGTCATCAGGGGGAGAGGGTAAAGGCAATGAATTGCATCAGGGGTCAAAAATTCCATCATTTATGTATGTAACAAATAGCTGGCCATTTGCATTGTTGTAAAAGTCTTATTAAATCGTCTTACGGAACAAAGGTCTCCATGACATATGGAAGAGAATAACATAACATTAAAAAATAAAACCTACAGAATCTACACTACCTTATTAACACTATACCACCACTAACTGTGCACTAAAAGCCATTTTTGATCGTTGAGCCAAAGCCAAAGCCAAAGCCAAAGTCTCCAAATGTTGAGGAAACATGATAAGGCACTAAAATGTTTGTACCTTTCAACACATCACATCAATTCTAGATGTGACGTTCTATATTCTGGGGCAAATTTTAATGTCATCATCCACCCATTGGTCTTTTAGTGTGATGTACCACAGTGTAAGACCACCACTATGTTTTTAAAGAGAGAGGAAAAAGGAGAAAGGAGATAGGGAGTATTTTCAATTTTGAATGAGGTCAGTTGATGCCAGAAGGAAATTAATTTTTGACAGTGGCACATAATGTTACAAATGACATCATTAATTACACATTTTTGAACCTGACATTCATGAATTCTGAATTATACATAGTCCAAAACTAAACTGGTGCTGTAGACATAAATTAGCTGAAAGCATCATACGAAATAGCACAACCAAGAGGGGGTGACAGCATAATTCACTGAATCGCCAGATGTCGGAGAATACAGGCTTTCATTGCTTGGTGAAAATCAAGGATTCCAAAGAATATTCCCACAAGACATGCTCCTCACATTATAGATCGGATGCTTGCATCCTATAGGACTGAGAATTAAGGAAGACACATCAGTCTTGTGAAACAATGACAGCAAAAAGCTATATTTCATATAACAATATTGTTATTTTACATATATATGTATATACTGTATATATATACTGTATATATATATATATATATATATATATATATATATATATATATATATATATATATATATATATATATATAGTTACGGATCTGGAAACCATATGCATTCAACATACAGATGTCCCAAAAGTCAGTTATGTCATTAAGTATGTGTGTAGTCAGATCCACTTCCTTTTGTCTAGTGGGAGAATCAAAGGCGTGCGTTGCGATTTCTTCAGTTAGGTTATTACATCTAACAAGCCATCTAACAACCATCCCATCCCCCATCACGATCCACTGCCAACTGGTTGCCTTCCGCACCCTGACGTGCCGAGGCGGGATCTCGCGGTTCCAGTTTCTCGGCTTCCACAAACGTTGTAACTCTTTCACGACGACCTTTGCAACATTGATACTGTTGCTCGACAAGTATGAACCCGCGTGGAAGAGTGGAGCGTGTTGTTGTTGTTGAGCTGCAGTTCTTTTGAAGCGGAGGGTTGAGCAGAAGGTCGTGAAGGCGGCGACCTTGTCCTGCTGGCCCTCTACAAGGAAAGGAAAGAGCGACCCTGACCCCTCCATGGACCCGCTATTCACCACCCGAGCCCGCAATCGAACCACGAGTCCCACACGTGTGACTGGGGACCAAACCAACGACCATTGTCAGGTGCCACACCACGGAGCACTCCCTTCCTCCGATGGTCAGGTACCCAGCTGGACTATGACCCCCAGCTCGTCTCTCTTCCCGGCTGCGAGGGTCCAATAAAGAACTCTGGGTTTATTTTTATTTGTGTGTGTGTGTCTGTGTGTGGGCCCGTCTTATAAGTTGAAACTGTTTAAGTGTTTGTTTTTGATCATTGTAAATATTACTTGCATATCCGTGTTTAGTCTTCTCTGTGTCTTTTTATTGAAGTAAACAATTGTAGAAATGTCCCCAGTTCGTTTCCACCCCTTCTTGCATTGGTCCAGCATGGTTCGGATCTGAGTTTCGGATCTGAGTTTAGGCGGGGTTTTATCCCCGGAAATCGTTCCATTGTAGCCGGGACGTCCTGGGCCGGCCCGCTCGACTGCATCCGAGCCGGAAAGGTAGGTGGCAGAGTGGTAGTCAGTAGGTGTAATTTTACCACTGTCGGTCGAGTGAATCCGGTTCGGCCAGGCGTTCCGAGGGTGTGGCTCCCCGGTAGCCAAGACCACGTGGTTACTTAGGTACATTGGATCTAGACAAAATAACCCTATGCCACACGGTCAAGATATTGGCGTTCCACGGTCGGTTAAACGACCCATCGGCTCGCGGAGTTATCCGAGCGACGGCCTACACTTCCGGGGAGTTTGGTGGGAGACGACGCAACCTCCCAAACCTAGTGGTCGTTCTCGCCACCGACCCCCAGCCCGGAACAATATATATGTATATGTATATATATATATATGTAAGTTATATAAACATGTATTATATGTATAATATATATGTATTATATATATATATGTATATATGTATATATATATACACACACATATATATATGTATATACATATATATATATATATTTATATATAATATAATATTATGAGTATATACATACATATATATAAGTAACACCCGTCACTTCGCTGATGGAAATCATCCTAGGACAGGCGGGAGAGGGAGAGAGGTGGAAGAGAAGATAGAGAGGAAGTAGGAAGGAGAGAGAGAGAGAGGAATGGGCCGAGAAGGTGGAGCCCGGAGGCAAGAGTGAGGAAGAGGGAAGAGTAACAATTCTTTTTTTTTTTGGTATTCCTTGTCGAGGCTTGTATGAGAGCTAACACACAACTCACAGCAAGGGGGGGGCATGAGACAGAGGGCGGGAGTGGGAAGGACAAAACAGTGGGGAACAGAGACATTCGGAGATCTGTGGAAGGAGAGGGATGGGGCAGGGAACATGTGGGGTACAAGATGGCCACCACAGGGACTTTCAGGAAGGAAAGCAGGGAATTTCAAAGGAGGTCGGTTTGGGTTGGTTAACAGGGGTAGAAAAGATCGAGGTTTTGGATGGGGACGATAAGAGGTGGTGGTGGACAGCTGTTTTGAAGGCCTGGAGGGAAGAATGGGATTGAACAAAGTGAGGGAGTTTATTCCAAAGACGGGGAAAAAGAGGAATGAAAGAGTGAAGTTGAGCAGTGATTCGTGATTTTGGTATTTTACAAGAGGGGGTTGTGCGGACCTTGAGAGCCCTGCTGATATATGGTGGGACAAATCGCAGACACAGCATGGGGGGGGGCGAGACCGGAGAGGAGACGGTAGAAGACAGAAGGACCACCGACTTGCCTGCGTTGTGAGCGTGAGCGGCCCAAAAACTCGAACATTGGTATTTCGGGGTACCGATGATCCGAAATGCCTTGGTTTCCACAGTGTGAAGCCATGAAAGGTGAGAGGCAGGAACACCACCCAGAGGGGAGAGCAGTACTCCATCAGGCTGTGGACGTAAGGTTTGTACGTGGTTATGGCTCAGGTGGGCCCGGGAAGGACTTTGCACGATGGAGGATTCCCAGTCGGCAACTGGCTTTGGGGCCAGGTTGAAATGTGGCTTTCGTAGGAAAGATCATGGCAGTCGTGAGACCCAGAAGCTTGAAAGAAAGGATGTCTTCCAGAGGATTGCTGAGAATATATAGTGGGGGGGGGAGGGGGGTTCCAAATAGTCCTTTCGGAGAGACATAGTGAGAGTGTGAGATTTGTCAGGATTGAAAAGACATGTTCCACGTGTTGGACCAGTTTGTGATTTTACCCAGATCTGCAGAGAGCGAAGAAGTTGCCGCATGCCGGTCTAAATGATGACAGATGGTACGGCAGAGGGTGGAGTCATCAGCAAAGAGATAAAGAGGATTTTCCAGAGTCGAAGAGATCATTGATGAAAATCTGAGAAAGAACAGGGCCCAGAACGCTGCCTTGAGGAACTCCATCCTGGACAGAAATAGGGGATGAAAGAACTACATTTAGGGCCACACGTTGACTGCGACAGGAGAGGAACTCTGTGATCCATGAGTGGAGATGGCCTTTTATGCCATAGGAAGAGAGTTTGGTGAGCAGGGCAGGGTGCCAGACCATGTCAAAGGCGTGCGATATGTCTCGGGATATTGCTCTGATTTTACGTCTGGCATTGATTACCTCCATCCATTGTTGGGAGAACAGAAGCAGCATATCCATGGTAGAGTGACCTGGTCTGAAACCAAATTGATGATCGGAAATCAAGCCATTGGAGAAGACGAAGGTTTTAATGTCTGAAGTGATGATGGATTCCATAACCTTGATGATGATTAGGAGAAGGCTGATTGGTCTGTAGTTGCAGGGATTTGATTTTGCACCTTTTTTATGCAGGGCAGTAACGTTTGCTAATTTCCAAGCAGATGGCAGATGACCTTGAGCAAATGAGAGGGTGAGTCGAATAGAGATGGGGTGAGCAAGAGCAGAGGAGCAGGTTTTTAGGACATGTGGGCTGATGCTGCCTGAACCGGTTGCAAAATCTGAGTCGAGGTTTGACAGCAAGCTCTCCACTTTGTCAGAAGAAAAGGACACATTGTGCAGGAACAGTTGGGTGTTATTCGGTAAGGGGGGTACAGAAAACGATGGCTTTCGGACACAAGATTTTGATGTAAACACTGAGTTTAGGCATTCAGCCTTTTACGTGTGGTATCAGCAGTGCGAGCATTTGAGGTAAGGGAGGGGATGGAGGGGGAGCACACACCAGAAACAGATTTGATTTTGCCCCACCAGGATTTGGAGGAGGGATAGAGGTTTGAGCGTTCAGACTTGAGCTTAGAAAGTTGTTGTTTTCTGGCTCTCCTGAGGGTCGATACACAATTGTTCCGAGCTTTATTGAACGAACTGAGATTACCCTCAGTTGGGTTTGCCTTCCATGAGGCAAAGGCAAGTTGTTTCAGGACAACTGCCTCGCGACAAGCTTCAGTGAACCAAGGGTGGGCGGAAGGGTAGGACAACTGAAGACGGGAGGGGATAAATCTGTGCATGAGGGTGAGCAAGTTTCTTTAAAATAATTCCCAGGATGAGTTGATGTTGGAAAAAGTATCGATGGGAGACCAGTCTAGAAGTTTGATGGCTGCTTGGAGACCCTGCCAGTCAGCTTGAGTGAAATGCCAGACTCAACGGCACTGAGGTGGTTCTCTGATAACAGCCAGAGAGATGTCCACTTTGACCAGTATGTGGTCAGAAGAACCGAATGGAGCGGAGGAAGAACAGGAGATATTTTCAGGGAAATTTGTCAAAATCAGATCCAAAATCGATAGAGGCTAAATACAAGAGTCACAGAAGTCTTTTGCTGAAGTGCCATGAAAGGTGAGGGGGGGCACTTCACCACTTCACCACACATTCCTATACACTCCAGGAGGTAGGGGGCATAATGAGGGGGTGGGAGCTAAGAGGATAGGGTAGTAAGGAGGGGGGATTGAGGAGGGGAAGGGAGTGTTCTGGACTTGCTTTTGCTGGTGGCATGTGAAGGGAAGTGGAGGGATGGTCCCATATGCCAGAATTAGTACAAGATTAAACGAAATGGGGTACGTTAAAACAGGATAGAAAAACCACACACTACTTTCAAACAGTATGTACCATTTTTAAAGAGATTACTACATGGGCTTCCCTTGAGGTATACTACTCAAACTGTGGCTGCCACCAATTTTACCCCGCTCTGGAACTGAATGTCCCCAAGGGGGTCACACACCACCTGGAGACGCCCGGAGTGCCAAAGAATGGGCGAACCGGACAAACGAACACCCCTCAAGCAGCAGGACCCACCTCCAAGGCCAACCCCACAGCACAACAGGACCCACCTCCAAGCAGCAGGACCCACCTCCAAGGCCAACCTGGCTCAGGCCAAGAGACCCTAGAGCCCATCACACCCTATCTGCAATGCTTATAAACATCTGGAAATGCCATTGTTTTGTGCCTTTTTAAATTTCAGCACACATTTTACAACCAAAATGTGATAAGCCCCAGAATCTCTCAACCGGAGCCAAATCCCAATATTAAAACCATGGAATCGAACGCAGCAGCAGCCCCGACTGCCAAAACGGCTCATCTGCCGAACCCACACACTCCCCAAAAGTCCAATCCCATAACACAACACAACATAACCACCTGTGGATACTCATCACAACCATCCATTGTTTATCACTTCATGAAAGTTGGAAGAGGGGTGAGAGAGGGAGGAGAGAGGAAGGAGAGCGAGGAAGGAGGGTTGGGGGAGCAAGGATAAACAAAGAGATGGGAAGGAAGGGATGGATGGTTGGAAGGGATGGAGGAAGGAAATGGATGGAAGGAAGGAATAGATTGATGGGATGGAGGGAAGGAATGGATTAGTTTGGCTAATCAACGGAGCCAATAAATGGGGCAAAAACTTCCCGTCTATCGATCATGAATGTGCAATGTCTGATCGATGAAAGAAAGGACATAAACAAGCAGGTATGGAAAGATAACAATTATATATTTACACACACCCAAGCAGGCAATCATCGAACATGTCGTTTCAAGCAAGTAACAGCCATCTTCATTTCCACAGGCAGGCATTCAACAAGCAATCAAAAATGAAAGACAAAATAACACAAAGAAAAGACTTTTCTCTAATTAGTATTTCCCTCTTATACAGACTTACTTGCACAACAGACAGGGCAGGAAGGAGTAGACGAGAGGAAATTATGAGGAAGAAGCAGAGCTGAGTATTGGGACTACTCCTGCCTTAAGGCCCTGTCACACCTTGACGATTTGCCAGCGTATGCCTGACGTATTAAAAATTTGGCTAAAACGCTGCACACGTCGAATACGTTATGGGTAAGTTTGTATACGTTAAGAGCATGCTGCATACGTCGTAGTATGCTGGCATACGTCGTAGTACGCTGGCATACGTCGTAGTACGCCGAGCTGTTAGACAATTTTCCATGCTTGAAATTTTTCGACGTATGCCAGCGTATGACTCACACGTTCCGCATAACGCTGGCCATAAGTTGTAGGCACGTTACGCGATCGTTGACACACGTCGACACACGTTACTTGTAAGTTACTCATAAAGGCGCTGTCACACCTTGACGATTTAGCCAGCGTATGCCGACTTATGAAAAATTTGTCTAAAACGCTGGCACACGTCGAATACGTTATGGGTAAGTTTTGATAACATTAAGAGCACGCTGAAAACACTGCCATACGTCGTAGTACACTGGCTTTCATCGTTGTACTTTGCGGTTGTCCTCAAATTTTAACATACTTGAAATTTTACGACGTATGCCAGCGTATGACTCACACGTTCCGATACGCTGGCCATAAGTTGTAGGCACGTTATGCGATCGTTGACACACGTTGACACACGTTACTTGTAAGTTACTCATAAGTCGAAACACGTCGAGGTAATGATTAGCTACCCGAAACTTATTTATAACCTATGAGTAACGTGTTGTAGGCACGTTACACGATCGTTGCACACACGTCGAGGCACGTTATGCGATCGTTGACACACGTCGAGGCACGTTACGCGATCGTTGACACATGTCGCACACGTTACTTGTAAGTTACTCATAAGTTGAAACACGTCGAGGTAATGCTTAGCGTACCCAAAACTTTATTCTAACCTATGAGTAACGTGCTTTGAACCAATGTGTAACGTACCTCCAACGCATATTGACGTATGTAGACGTATTTGATTGATGTCTTCCGGACGACCACAGAACTTACTGAACGTGTTTCTAATTTTCAGCTACCGTATATGGCGTATTGGCAGCGTTTTAAAAAAAAAAACAACAATAACTTCCGATATTTCGTCACGTGCCGTTACGTCACGTCCGATTGCCTCTTCAGTTTGCTCATATCTTACTCTTAGTTCCTCCTCTGTGAATAATTTCTGTTTGAGGATATTGTCACGTCGACGTCGAAACTTAAAAGCAAATGTCCGAATATATTTTAAAATTCATGATAGACTAAAAAAAATAATAAAAATGAAACAATAACAACAACAACAACAACAACCTTCAGATATTTCGTCACGTGCCTTCACGGAGCCAAGGAGAAAAAAAGAAAATGTGCCTTGACGGAGAAAATAAGTTTCGGGTATGCTAAACATTACCTCGACGTGTTTTCGACTTATGAGTAACTTACAAGGAACTTGTGTCGACGTGTGTCAACGATCGCATATCGTGCCGACAACTTATTCCCAGCGTAGCGGAACATGTGAGCCATACGGCGAGTACGTCGTAAAATTTTCAGCATGCTTGAAATTTCATGACGTACTACACGTACCACGAAATATGACAGCGTACTTCATCGTTTTTCAGCGTGCTCTTCACGTAAACCAAACTTACCATAACGTTATTCGACGTGCGCCAGCATTTTAGACACATTTTTAGAGGTCGGCATACGCTGGCTAAATCGTCAAGGTGTGACTGCGATGTTGTCACTTCCAATTCTCAGGGCGCGTTATGATTGAATCGCAGCGGCAGCTTTTTAATAGGCTACGCCACGTGATCGTCGGCGATACGTGCAGCGCGCTATGACTAAGTTAAACTATCGTTGGGCATAGGTTATGAACGCCGACAACACGCTAAGCATTCGTTGGTATAAGTTATCTATAAGGCAACGAAACGTTCTGTGTACGTTACTAATATGTTATGCATACGACCAACTCGTTATGAATAACGCCCAAAAAAATTAAAAAAAACAACATTCAAATTCAGCGTACGCCAACGTTTTACATACATTTTTATACGTTGCCATTGCTGGCTAAATCGTCAAGGTGTGACAGCGCCTTTAGTCGAAACACTTCGAGGTAATGTTTAGCGTACCCGAAACTTATTTCTAACCTATGAGTAACATGTTGTAGGCACGTTACATGATCGTTGACACACGTCGACACATGTTACTTGTAAGTTACTCATAAG
>CM068955.1:138666419-138698106 GCA_035128595.1 Eptatretus atami | reverse complement strand
ATAATATAATATAATTAATAGGCTGCCGCTCAACGATTTAAATCAACGAAAGCAGAAAATGGGGAAACCTCACACAGACTATCTTCACGATGCATTTCCCCACCTCAAACCCACGGACACGGGGCAAGGATCTACTTACACACAAAATAAGAAATAATTCATTCTGGGGAATTCTATGTAGACATGAATGCTCTCCCCCAGGGTACATTTCCAAAACTGTAACACTATGTATGTACACGTCATTGAGAAAGATCCTGGAGATCTTTTACACTGATCCTGGACACTTTCTCATGTCTGGTTACTACTATTGAGACTTTTTCATCGTGGCTTTGTTCCTGAGACCAACACCATCGATAAACATTCACACGTCATTTTTGAAGTTTTTTGGCTCTTCCATGAGCAGTTGTTTCCTCACTTGGTTATGACAGCCTCTCAAAATCTCTCTTTCGTCATTCTTTCTTCAAAAATTTATTTTTTAATGGGGATTATTCTTTCATCGCACTTTATCTTTTTCGTCAATAATGTACATTACTGAAGTTTGTCGGTACGAGGAAATATTTCACAGCAATCTCACACAAATACCAGAGCAAAACTGAAAGAGATAATTGAAACAGTGTGGACACCATGGCTCCTGTCAATTATATCTGTCAAAAAATACAGTAGAAAGTGCCCACCACCTGCGGTTTCCAGCTTCACACCACCCGGAGTTCTTCGAATGCCAAAACCCACGTACCTTCACTCCGACAACTCCTTGATTGGCTCACAATGGCTGAAAGCTGACAGAACTAGCAATCATTGGCAGAGAGTTATGTATAGTTGACAAGGAAAGTCAGGATCCACAGGGGAAATCCAACAAGCTGAATATTTCATGCCTGTTCCTGAGAAGGCCAAACTCAATTGTTACTTTCTATTGCACCCATATCCAGATGACTCGTCCATTGGCAAGGGTCTGGCCAAAGATGTGCCTTGTCTATGCAGTGCCTTATGCTCATAGCAAGTTCACACCGAATGCAAATTTACATTCAGTTCAAATATTTGTGATCATGTATTTCTCTCAGCTCCATATTTATGGCATTGTCTGCAAAGAAACGCCTCTTATTCTTCTTGAACGGCCACATTTATCGGTTGGCCGGGGGAAGCTTAGACCAATTTATTCACGAACCGGCTGGCCAGGCCAGACATTCGACTAAAGTGAGAGCAGGTATTTGAATTTGGCCAAGGTGCCAGCGATTGCTTGCCGACTCTTCGCAAAATACGCAGTGCAATCTTTCACATCCACCAAATGCTGCAGAGCAGCCACGCATGACACCCATAATTTAACGTCCATCCGAGGGACGGCACGCACTTGCGAGTGTGCATACCTCTTGGCAATCCTGTCGGCCATGTCTGCAACTAACACATGTACACGTGAAAACATGCTGCACACATGCATGCACAAGTGCACGCATACACACACATTCACGACCGAAAGCACCATTCACACAAACACGCACATATGTTATTAGCGTGGAACACAATGCTTTGCCTGAAGTATGCGAAGAAAATGATTTTTCTTTGAAAAGGTTTATCCGAGCAAATAAGGTTTCTCCAAGCACAAATGTATAGCATTCCCACCTGAAACCATAGCTCATCATATGTGAATGCCAGGTATCAAATACCATTCACATGATGTGTTTGTTCATTGTTTACACATTACATTAAATGTGCCATGTTCCCAAGTCCACTGATAAGCTTTGCCTAAAGACGTTGATCATTACAATCATTCACTGGATAAAAGGCACTCTTCTTAATCTTTCGAATTTAAACTTGAAAATTACTTTTAAAGAAAAAACAACCCCTGAAATCCAATTTTACAGGTAGTGGAATGGTGAAATTACTTGAATTGCACAGGAGGTTCCAACCCCTGCAATATTGGATGTATTAAGCATTTTTACATGATATACACAGTTGCAAAACCTGATAATTTAATTTCAACTCCAACTCATATGTTTGTTTGTCGGACATTGGTATGTGCATTCACCATTGATGCATGTCCATTTTTAAAGAGGGATATTTGATTAAAACCTCTTTTTGTACCATTCGGAAGTTAAACGTTTGTGGACCTAAAACAGGACCTGCTTCACACAAATGATCTCCAAAGAGTATTGAATAATAAAAGCCTTGTAAATAAGCAAAACCATCTTGGTGGTCGGTTGGACAATTAGGTTGAAGGTCCCGAATGGAAATAAGAAACGACGAAGACTTGGTAGTATGATCGAGCAAAGATGCCGAGAACAACCATTCAGAGATCGAGGACAGACGATGTTGAGGAACCCGTGAGATATTGGACTATGGAAGATCACCGAGTGCTTAGTGGATGCCCTGGGAGACAAGGGCGCCTGATAAATGGCAATTGGGCTGGCATTACATTCAGTCATTTGTCTTTGATGGCCGAGTACCGTTGGCAGCTATGCGACAAGGTCACACAGCGGTCCGCGACATCCATCATCTTCCTGCCCTGCTTCAACATCCCTTTCCACCTAATTTCCTTCTAATCAAGATTTGAGGCTTTCCTGTTAGCTCAGGCTTTTGCCTGCCCGTGCTCAACCCAAATTAACTGCAGCGGATCCCTTTCAGGCCTCGCGAACCGAACTTTCACTCCAGGCACACCGTTAGGCTCCAAAATTATTGGATGATTGCTTTGAGCTTTCTGGGTCGGCCTTTTCTCTGCAATATCAAGTTCAGATCTTTTTCACCAAGGGTGGCTTTACCCATCCTCTAACAACAACAACTGGGTAGATTGTGCTTTGTATCATTCTGTTTATTGATGACTCCAAAAAATGCATACATTTCAATCGAATAATTTGTCACAGAAATAATATTACAAATGTGACAAAATAAAAACCAAGTGTATTCGATAATTAAGGCACTATTATTTTGTGTGGCATGTGAGCTGCCCAAAGTTGGCAACTTATCCTGGAAAGGAAAATTTGTGGCATTGCTCATATGGGCAACTTTCTGTGCACGCAAAAATAAACAAATCAAGATTTGAGGCTTTCCTGGTAGCCCATGCTTTTCCCTGCCTGTGCTTTGTATAGGCAGTTATTAGTAGAGCCAATCGGGTTTTAGGTTGTATTCATAGAGGGGTGACTTGTAAATAAAAAGCAGTAGTGGTAACACTGTACAGGGATTTAATGAGACTTCATCTGGAATGTTGTGTTCAGTTTTGGTTACCACATCTGAGGAAGGACATAGCTGCCATATAGAGGGTTCAATTTGATTGTGGGGCTAGCTGGCGTCCCTATATACTAGGAGTAATGCCATCTTGCAATTTTAAGCCATTTCGTTTCCATCAAGCATGGCACACCAAACCTGTGCCCATTGTGTGTGAAGCATAATGTGTCCATTTTCTAATCAATCTGTCTTTCTCTGAGCCCAAAAGGAAAATTATATCACTTAATGTTTTTTTTCGTTCTTCCAACATGTCAAAATATGCATACAATCAGACAGGATTGATTTAAACTGAAAACATGGACCATAAACCATGGGGCAATGAAGTGCAATGCATGAGTAAAGGTTCACACTGATGACTGTCTAATTTGAGGTGCACAGAGCGAGTGAGTAGAAGTCACACATTGGTAGTGACGGAATGCAGGAATTTGAAAGAAATGGAAGAAGGCAAGTGAAAGACAGAAATTGAGGCACACTATCCATACCAGATGTGCACACCATCAAGAGAGTAGAGAATTAGAAAAAAATGACAATTGTGAGTGCAAAAAAAGAGAGAGCTTGAGAAAATTGATTGATTGTGTGCTCTGCCTGAAGGCAGGTCCTTCCCTGCTTGGCAAAAATGATACTGGATGGTTTGCCATTGCCTTTCCAGCAGTTCATCAGGGCAGGAATTTGTAATTTGTTCACGTTGCCGGCGATAGCTTGCTTACTCTTGGCGAACTAGGGTACCATCAGATCCTTAACATTCACCGACTAATGGCAGCAGATGGGACACCCAGCTTAACATCCATGAGAGGGACAGCCTACATTGATGAATAACCCTGACTGGGAAACACTGGTATGACAGTTTGTAGTTGGGTCGGGATTCAAACCCAGGCTAAACAGCTGAGAGACGAGTGTGTGCACTTCCAGGTGTACCTCTAGGGCCTAGGCCATCCTGCCAGCCCTTGAGAAGATATGGATAGGGAAAGCTTTTTATTTGCAATTGAACAGAACAGGAAAGAAGATATTTAGAAAGAACAAGGAAGGAATAAAAGATGGTTGCATTAAAAATGAGATGAGCCTCAAGTGGAGTTATTTTTTTGATCTCTACATTTCCTTTAACATACACTACATGGCCAAACGTATGTGGACACATTATCGTCCAACATCTCATTCCAAAATCACAGGCATTAATATGGAGTTTGTCCCCCCCCCCCCAATTGCTGCTATAACATCCTCCACTCTTGTCGGAAGGCTTTTCACTAGATGTTGGAACATTGCTGCGGGGATTTGCTTCCATTCAGCCACAAGAACATAATTGAGGTTGGGCATTGATGTTGGGCCATTAGGTCTGGCTCGCAGTCGGCGTTCCAATTCATCCCAAAGGTGTTCGATGTGGTTGAGGTCAGGGCTCTGTGCAGGCCAGTCAAGTTCTTCCACACCGATCTCTACAAACCATTTCTGTACGGACCTCAATTTGTGCACGGGGGCATTGTCATGCTGAAACAGGAAAGGGTCTTCCCCAAACTATTTCCACCAAGTTGGAAGCACAGAATCGTGTAGAATGTCATTGTATGCTGTAGCATTAAGATTTCCCTTCACTGGAACTAAGGGACCGAACTCGAACCATGAAAAACAGCCCCAGACCATTACTCCTCCTCCACCAAACTTTACAGTTGGCACTATGCATTCAGGCAGGTAGCGTTCTCCCGGCATCCGCCAAACGCAGATTCATCTGTCGGACTGCCAGCTGGTAAAGTGCGATTCATTACTCAAGAGAACACGTTTCCACTGCTTCAGAATCCAATGGTGGTGAGCTTTACAACACCCTAGCCAATGCTTGGCTTTGCGCATGGTGATCTTAGGCAGTGTGTGGCTGTCTGGCCATGGAAACTCATTTTATGAAGCTCTCGATGAACAGTGCTTGTGCTGACGTTGCTTCCAGAGTGTCTGGAACTCGGTAGTTAGTGTTGCAACTGATGACAGACAATTTTTCCATGCTACGTGCTTCAGCACTCGGCGGTCCCATTCTGTAAGCTTGTGTGGCCTACCACCTCATGGCTGAGCTGTTGTTGCTCCTTGACGTTTCCACTTCACAATAACAGCACTTACAGTTGACCAGGGCAGCTCTAGCAGGGCAGAAATTTGACAAACTGACTTGTTGGAAAGGTGGCATCCTATGACGGTGCCACGTTGAAATCACTGAGCTCTTCAGTACGGCCCATTCTCGTGCCAATGTTTGTCTATGGAGATTGCATGCCTGTGTGCTCATTTTATACACCTGTCAGCAATGGGTGTAGCTGAAATAGCCAAATCCACTAATTAGAAGGGGTGTCCGCATACTTTTGGCCATGTACTGCAAGTGCTGTGCCAATGAAAGCATGCATGTGCATGTAATCCTTCATTCCTTTATAGTTTTATTAAATCTCTCTCATCTTCCATGGTTTCCTTTTTCCCACAGTTCGTCAATATGCACGATTACTATCTTATTGTTACCCTCGCCTGAGGAGAGGTATTGCATTTGGGCCCATTTGTCTCTCTGTCTGTATGTCCGCACAGAACCTGAGTGTGTGTATAAATTATATTTGACCCTTTAGAACCCTAAGACCCTTTAGGCCCCTCAAACACTTAAGAGCATGTCCAGCATATAGACCCCAAAGACCCCATATATCCCATTACAGCCTTTAGCACCCTTAGACCTCAAAGACCCTTTTGATCCTCTGACCCTTTATAACCCAGAAGACCCAAAGACTCCTTTCTACCCTTTAGACCTTCACACCTTTCAGACATTTTAGTACTCTGTATACCCCCTTTGACCTTTACACAATGTTTAGACGTTGTAAAACCCTTTAGACCCCATTCAGACCATTCCAACCCTTCAGACCATAAATTACACCCTTTAAATTGGGTAGACCCCTTTGACCTTTTAAGAACCTTTAGACACTTTAGATATTTACAAGACCTTTCAACCTTAACACCTTTCAAACTTTACACCATTCGACCTTCAGACCACTTGACCTTTACAACTTTTCATACCTTTGACCTTTCCACATTTACAACTAGACCGTTTAGACCTTTCATTTGGAATCAACGACATTTCATTGAGTACATCCTTCCATTTATTCATTCAGTACATCCTTCTCCTCCCCCCAAAAAATATGAGTGTTGATCATAACAATCATGGTCTGGAGGGCCCATCGAAGATGTACGTGTGTGTGTGTGTGTGTGTGTGTGTGTGTGTGTCCTCCGTAACTCCAACACCATGAAACCTAGCGGCCTGAAACTTTGCATGCATACTAAGGCAACTTCAAGGGAGTGCATGAATGAAAACTGTTTTTTGGGTAAATTTAAAAACACACCTTTTGAAGATAATTAACAGCCTTATTTAATTATGCTTTATCAAGGCTTCATCCTTGGTCAGCCCCTTAGTCAGCCATTTGTCAGCCTGCTGGGGTCTTAATTCGCCATTTTTGTTTTGACCTGCTCAACACTGCCTTGACTTTGAACGGGCCGCAATGATTACTTTACGATAAAGCGTTCAATTCTTCTCTTTTTTAAACTTTTCTCACTCATATCAAAGAATGCCTGATCTTCATAGCTTCGGATCGCTGGATACATTGCAATGCTTGTAAATGCCCGGAGACACCACTATTCACGCATATATTTTATTTCCACATATGCGATAAGCTCGAGAATTTCTTAACCTGAGCCGAATTTCAAAATTAAAGCTGCGTAATTGACCTTCGCAGTAGTTCTGACCGCTAAAAAAAAGTGTTTATTGGTCTAATTCAGACATTGTTTGACACTCCGGAAATGTCCAAGTGTTAGTGGTTTTATTTTATTTCCGCACATGTGATAATCTCTAGAATCTCTTAACCTGAGCCAAATTTCAAAATTTAAACTGCAGAATTGACCTTATTAGCAGTTCCGACTGCTAAAAAAAAAAGTGTTCATTTGTCCAATTTGGACATTGTTTGACATTCTGGGCGTATTCGAGTGGTGTTTGTTCTAATCGATCACTAATCGCTTGCGAAGCCGGCTGTTCCTTATCAACCGTTTCATTGAAGTGCTTGATTGAGTGCTTAATAGAAGTCGGTGAATCAATTCCAACAATGGAATCAAAAGGAATTGAGTCGTTAACCTGAATTGACGTCAATTCCCAGTAATTCCTACTTCCAAGAAATAAGCAATTTTTTCAGTGAAATTTATTTTGTCCCCATTTGGCATGCTCTAGTTATACATGGCCTGGTAATGTATTAATTGAAAAGGAACACGCCCTTGGGGCATCCCATTTGCCATATAGCAGCAAAAGCAAGTCACTTGCAAACTAAACACACCCTCAGAGCGTGTTCTTTTAACTGAATAACAAGGAATTTAGAGTTTGTCCGGTAAAGCATGCTGATTGATTTGCTGTTGGACAGAAAGGCAATACATTGACTGATAAAGTTTTGAGAACATATCATTCAAGAGGTCCAGAAGTGCAGTTTGGAAATATTTCTGGAAAGTTAAAGAAGACAGTCCGAAAGTTGCATGCTCACTTTGTTCAATAGACCTTTCTCATCACTGTAATTTATCGAATATGCAAAAACATTTGAAAACCAAAAATCAGAGGGAGTACCTATTAGTGATGGTTGAAAATGAGGATTCAAAGAAACTAGTCTGCAATAGCAATAAGTTCGCTTTCACAATCAACATTTGAAAGCAATTTCAGCCCAGTCCACTGCCTTTCCATTCCTTGCCCCTCATGTTTCCTTTCCATTCCCCTCACACTGCCTTCCATTCCCACCCATCACTCTGCTTTCCTCTCCCCTTACGCTGTCTGTCTTCCCCTCCCCTCATGCTGCTGTCCCCTCTTCTCACGCTTCCTTTCCATTCCCCTCCCCCAATGCTGCCTTTCCATTCCATTCCTCCCCTCCCCCATGCTGCCTTTCCATTCCCCTCCCCCACACTGCCTTTCCATTCCCTCCCCCCACACTGCCTTTCCATTCCCCTCCCCCCACACTGCCTTTCTATTTCCTCCTCCCATGCTGCCTTTCCATTCCCCTCCCTCCATGCTGCTTTTCCATTCCCCTCCCCCCACGCTGCCTTCCCTTCCCTCCCCCCATGGTGGCTTCCCTTTCCCCTCCCCACGCTGCCTTCCCTTCCCCTCTTCACCCTCTGCTTGGGATCCCATGGGGCCCCTCCCCTTGCGTCCCAGTGCCCCTACCTTTACACCAATGTGCATAGGGAACACTGCAAATTTGCCTTTCGTGCCCCCTCCTTTTCTGAAAGGCTTTTGGGGGATTCCTCTTGTCCCCCAATTTGCCTGTTGGCAAGCTCCTTTTCTCTGAGGCTTACGAGGGCCATCAAATGCACCCAAGTGGCTATGGTGCTTTCTAATCATCCAAGTTTTCCTTCAAAATTGGAGGGAGCATTCAAATCCAACCATCAAATCTCCATGGACCACCACACATGCATGCTTCCTCATGCAGCAACCCCTGCTAACCCCGAGCCAGAGTTGTGCTTACTAATCCTTGGGGGAGCCACTCTAGCCTCACCACTAACCAGTCTGTCATGATTGCAGATCCCCCAGACACGTTCCTCTTTCCTCCTCTCTGTCCAATCGACATACCTCGCTCACAGGCGCCACACTCAGGCTGCTCACCACGTTCGTGCACTTGCTCGCATGCTCACCACCCCCTGTACGTGGAACAGTTGGCTTTAGCCACACGACTTTAACACAACAGCACGGTAACTCACCATGCGCCTCGGCACTTGATTCGCATTCCAGCCGCGTTGTTACCACCGCATAGACCCATTCCGTGACCTCGTACATGGGTTTGAACGGCTAGCGCACAGGACTCGCACACCATGCAGATCTCCTTTAATTGGGTTTCTGTCTTCCCATAGACACCGGTGTCTACATACCTGTTTGGTGCGGAAATAACCGCTAGCTCTCCCAGCATGGATTATCATGCCTGTTCCTGTGGAGTCATGTGCGCCCCACACAAATTTCCCCCTGCACGTCCTTCAACCTCCTCTCTTTCTGTGCTATTTATTTCTTCTGGCACTGCACCAACTAATCTATCCGCCACCTCTTCATTTCATTTTTATTCCACCACCATTTCATTTCCACTTGTTGGCCAATCGGAAGGTGGAGTCAGCCAGTGTCAGATAGCTCAGAACCTTGGTATTCCACCACCATTTCATCTCTTCACCCATTCATTCGTTTTTATTTGCACCCTGTTTTGTACGAGTTTCACTTCCCCTTATCTCTGTCTCTGGTGCTGTCTTTGTGTTATGTTCGTCTTTTAATTTACCCAGGTCCCTTTTACTCTTACCAATCGGTGGCCCGACTCCCCTGGCCACGACCCTGGTCGCCGCTTGTATTTTCCCTGTTACTCTGGCCTCCCTGACCACCATTTTCTACCATGTGTCACACACGGCTGTGAGATCGTCCCTCATAGTTTTCGTTCTGGAAACCAGCTCCATGTGGCTCGCATCAATTTTTCAGCTCAGCTTGGCTCACTCACATTTTGGCTTTCAGCTCAGTTCCCAACCTCACCTGCTTCATCTGCCCAGCCCTCATGCCTGCACAAAGCCTGCTCATCATTGCCTCAAATTGTTGGCTTGTGTCCAACTGTGCTGGTGATGGTGGCCTGCTGCTTCGCTGGGGCAATGGTGAACTGCTAAGGGGGATTTGTCCTGAGTTCCAGGCAGAGGAAGCAACTCCACCATGCCCTCCAACTCCATTTTGTTTGGGGTTACAGTGGTGTTGGTCCATTGGACCACCTCATTTGACCCGTCATGATTGCTCATTTTTATGCTCTAAATTTTGCGACGAACCACAAGCTCTTCAATTTTGCTTCAAGGCACAATCTCTCAAAACTCGGGTCCGTATCACACTCAACTGACACCAGTGTTGTAACAGCGTCAGTCAAGTCAGCTTACAGGTCTCACTCCTGATCACCGGACAGTGCTGCAGCCATTTGACTCTGTCCAGAACAGAGGTTTGAGCCCCACTCTGAAGGCTATTTCTAACGCCACATGACCCGGCTTTCATGACCAAATCTCATGGGCACACCAATAGACGGATCAGAAATCCCGAGAAGGGTCCCTTGCCAAAAATGCCATGTATCATTCTCATGGGGTCTCTGAGTCACCTGGACATCGTGAGGTAGCGCCGCTGGCGGTATCTGATCTGAGCCGAGTGGGACTCTGGCCATGCATGCGCTCAACACAGTTACCATTAAATGCTGAGTCAATTGGCCGCCTTATGCATGTGTGTATATATATGATATTAAATATTTATACTTATAATATATATATACATACACACACACACGTATATACATACACATGCACACTATATATATATATATATATATATATATATATATATATATAATTTCTGTTAACATCTGCGACATTGACGTTTCTCCTCCAAAACTGCCGACGGATTGTCGCCACTTTCGCATAATGGGTCTGTGGTCTAATGAACAACATGGGCTATTGAGATCGCGCCAACGACAGGTTTGGAATTTTGGGCGATTTTCTAATTTTTACATTCGTTTGCATGGCGACGTGTTACGTCACCGCTGAGAGACGTAATTCCGTCATGACATCATCGGTCATTCGCTGACGTCATATGTCTGTCGTCGACAGACCGTCACCACAGAGAGCTTAATGCCATCTCGAACAGCTCGCAATAAACTCTTCTGCACATGCTGACTACCTCAGAAGGTGAATTTGACACAAAAAATGTAGCAAGAAACATTGTATATAAAGTAAAGATTTATTTTTAAAATATGATTTCTGTTAACGTCTGCACGTGATTTGACGTTTCTCCTCCGAAACCACTGGCAGGAATGTGCTCATTTCCCATATACTGTGGTTTCTTAATGTGACGAAGACAATGCACTAAATCTCGAAGCTGGAATTGGATGACAACGTGGCTTCAACAAGATTTTAAACCAATGGACGGCCGCATTTATTCCCGTTCGGTCGTCATCGCTGAACTGCTGTCCAGTAAGTGCTGCCATCTATCCAAAAAATATGAACTCGAGTAAGGGAGTACTCAATTGCATCAAACACTGAACATAAACACAACTGATAATAAATAGTATGGCTCAGAACATCAGCAATGGTTGTCAAGTTTTAAAAATCAGTGTGGAAGAGGGGAACGATGAGCGCCAGAGCTCTGCCAACATGATGTACCCCGATTGGCTCTTTCCCGGACTGAACACGCCCTCTTAGACTGTCAATTTTGTGTCTGAAGTCCAATGTACATATTAAAAACACCCGAAAATAAGTTGCAATAGGCCTACGTCCAGATAACATCAAAGGCTATAATCTGAAGGTAGGGGGAACAGGGAAGCGGGTATGAGGTCATCCCTTAATTGCCCGGATTCTCTTCTTTTCTTTGTTCTTCGAAAGCGCGGTGCCCGACAATAGATTCTGCACCTTGAATGTGTGCGTGTTAACTGTTCAAATTAAAAAGGTGTTCGATTGTCGGATGCACCCAAACAACTGCCGTTCATTACATTAATTGTCAATATCAACCACCATAGAGAGAGATCCCCCATCACGATCCACTGCCAACTGGTTGCCTTCCGCACCCTGAAAGTGGCCGAGGCGGGATCTCGGCGGTTCCATTTTCTCGGATTCCACAAACGTTGTAACTCTTTCACAGACGACGCTTTTGCAGCATTGATAGCTGTTGCCTCGACAAGTATGAACCGCGCGTGGAAGAGTGGAGCGTGTTGTTGTTGTTTGAGCGTGCAGTTCTTTTGAAAGCGGAGGGTTTGAGGGCAGAAGGTCTGAAGGGCGGCGACGCTTGTCCCTGGCTGGCCCTCTATCAAGGAAAGAAAGGCGACCCTGACCCCGTCCATGGAACCCGCTAATTTTCTAACCACGACCCGGAGCTCCGCACCACGAACCACGAGTCGCCACACGTGTGACTGGGGACCAAAACCAACGACCATTGTCAGGTGCCACAACGCACGGAGCAACTGCGCCTTCGCTCCGATGGTTCCAGGTACCCAGCTGGACTATGACCCCCAGCTCGTCTCTCTTCCCGCTGCGAGGGTCCAATTAAAGAACTCTGGGTTTATTTTATTTGTGTGTGTGTGTCTGTGTGTGGGCCCGTCTATAAGTTGAAACTGTTTAAGTGTTTGTTTTTGATCAATGTGTAAATATTGACTTGCATATCCGTGGATTAGTCTTCTCTGTGTCTTTTTATTGAAGTAAACAATTGTAGATAATGTCCCCAGTTTCGTTCCACCCTTCTGGCATTGTCCAGCATGGTTTCGGATCTGAGTTTCGGATCTGAGTTTAGGCGGGGTTTTATCCCCGGAAAATCGTTCCATTGTAAGCTCGGGAGTCCTGGGCCGGCCCGCTTCGGACTGCATCCGAGGCCGGAAAGGTAGGTGGCAGAGTGGTAGTCAGTAGGTGTAATTTTTACCACTGTCGGTCGAGTGAATCGGTCGGCCAGGCGTTCCGAGGGTGTGGCTCCCCGGTAGCCAAGACGCCGTGTTACTTAGGTACATTGGATCTAGACAAATAACCCTAATGCCACACGGTCAAGAATCATTGGCGTTCCTCAGCGGTCGGTTAAAACGACCGCATCGGCTCGGCGGAGTTATCCGAGCGACGGCCTACACTCCGGGGAGTTTGGTGGAGACGACGCAAACCTCCAACGCGTAGTGGTCGTTCTCGCCACCGGTGACGCCCAGCCCGGAACAATATATATGTATATGTATATATATTATATATATATATGTACAACGTTTATATAAACTATGTTAATATATATGTATATATATATATATGTATGTATATATATATGTATATATGTATTATATATACAACACACATATATATAGTATATAATATATATAATATATAATATATATATATGAGTTATATACAATACATATATAATATAGTAACACCTTGCGTTCACTTCGCTGATGGAAATCATGCCTAGACAGCGGGAGAGGGAGAGAGGTGGAAGAGAAGATAGAGAGGAAGTAGGAAGGAGAGTAGAGAGAGAGGGAATGGGCCGAGGAGGTGGGAGCCCGGAGGCAAAGAGTAGGAAGAGGGGAAGAGTAACAATTACTTTTTTTTTTTTGGTATTCGCCTTGTCGAGGCTTGTATGAGAGCTAACACACAGACTCACAGGCAAGGGGGGGGCATGGAGACAAGAGGGAGCGGGAGTGGGAAGGAACAAAACAGTGGGGAAGCAGAGACATTCGGTAGATCTGTGGAAGGGAGAGGGATGGGGCAGGGAACATGTGGGGTAAAGATGGCCACCACAGGGACTTCAGAGGAAGGAAAGCAGGGAATTCAAAGGAGGTCGGGTTTGGGTTGGTTAACAGGGGTAGAAAAGATGCGAGGGTTTTGATGGGGGTACGAGTAAAGAGGTGGTGGTGGACAGCTGTTTTGAAGGCCTGGAGGGAAGAATGGGATTTTGAACAAAAGTGAGGGAGTTTTTATTCCAAAGACGGGGAAAGAGGGATGAAAGAGTGAAGTTGAGGGCAGTGATTCGTGATTTTGGTAGTTTTACAAGAAAGGGGGTTGTTGGCGGAACCTTGAAGAAGCCCTGCTGATATTGGTGGGGACAAATCGCAGACACAGCATGGGGGGGTGGGGGGGGGCGAGACCGGAGAGGAGACGGTAAGAAGACAGAAGGACCACCGAAATTGCCTGCGTTGTAGCGTGACGGCGGCCAAAAACTTATCCGAAACATTGGTAATTTCGGTACCGATGATCCGAAAATGCCTTGGTTTCCACAGTGTGAACCATGAAAGGTGAGAGGCAGGAACACCAGCCGCAGAGGGGAGAGCAGTACTCCGATCAGGCTGTGGGACATAATAAAAATAAAGGTTTTGTACGTAGGTTATGAGCTTCCAGGTGGCCCGAGGAAGGACTTTGCAACGATGGAAGGATTCCCAGTCGGCAACTGGCTTTGGGGCCAGTGGAAATGTGGCTTTCGTAGGAAAGATCATGGCAGGTCGTGAGACCCAGAAGCTTGAAAGAAGGATGTCTTCGCAGAGGATTGATGAGAATATATATGGGGGGGGAGGGGGGTTCCAAATAGTCCTTTCGGAGAGACATAGTGAGAGTGTGGGATTTGGTCAGGATTGAAAGACAATGTTCGCACGTGTTGGACCAGTTTTGTGGATTTTACCCAGATTCTGGGCAGAGAGCGAAGAAGTCTGCCGCATGCCGGTCTTAAATTGATGACAGATGTTTTACGGCAGAAGGGTGAGTCATCAGCAAAGATAAAAGAGGATTTCCAGAGTCGAAAGATCATTGATGAAAACTGAGAAGAACAGGGCCGCAGAACCTGCCTTGAGGAAACTCCATCCTGGACAGAAAATAGGGGATGAAGAACTACATTTAGGGCCACACGTTGACTGCGACAGGAGGAGGAACTCTGTGATCCATGAGTGGAAGATGGCCTTTTATGGCATAAGAAGAGAGTTTGGTGAGCAGGGCAGGGTGCCAACCATGTCAAAGGCGTGCGATAATGTCTCGGGATATTGCTCTGATTTTACGTCTGGGTCATTGATTACCTCCATCCTTGTTGGGAGAACAAAGCAGCATATCCCATGGTAGAGTGACCTGGTCTGAACAAATTGATGATGCGGAAATCAGACTTGGAGAAGAAAGAAGGTTTTTAATGTCTGAAGTGATGATTGGATTGCCATTAAACCTTGATGATGATTAGGAGAAGGCTGATTGGTCTGTAGTTTGCAGGGCATTTGATTTGGCACCTTTTTATGCAGGCAGTAACGTTTGCTATGTTTCCAAAGCAGATGGCAGATGACCTTGAGCAAATGAGAGGGTGAGTCGCGAAATAGAGATGGGGTGAGCAAGAGCAGAGGAGGCAGGTTTTTAGGAGCATGTTGGGCTGATGCTGCCTGAACCGGGTTGCAAAATCTGAGTCGAGGTTTGAACAGCAAGCTTCCTCCACTATTTGTCAGAAGAAAAGACACATTGTGCCAGAACAGTTGGGTGTTATTCGGTAAGGGGGGTTACTAGAAAACGATGGCTTTTCGGACACAAGATTTTTGATGTAAACAACTGAGTTAGGCATTCAGCCTTTACCGTGTGGTATCAGCAGTTGCGAGCAATTTGAGGTAAGGGAGGGGAATGGAGGGGGAGCACACACCAGAAACAGATTTGATTTTTGCCCCCCAGGATTTGGAGGCAGGGAGAGAGGTTTGAGCGTTCTCTCAGACTTGAGCTTTAGAAAGTTGTTGTTTTCTGGCTCTCCTGAGGTCGATACACATTGGTTACGCGAGCTTTATTGAACGAACTGAGATTACCCTAGTTGGGTTTGCCTTCCATGAGGCAAAGGCAAGTTGTTTCAGGACAACTGGCCTCGCCAGCAAGCTTTAGTGAACCGCAAGGGTGGGCGGAAGGGTAGGACAACTGAGACACAGGGAAGGGGATAATCGTGTGCATGAGGGTGAGAAGTTTCTTTAAAATAAATTCCCAGGATGAGTTGATGTTGGAAAAAGTACGATGGGAGACGCAGTCTAGAAGTTTGATGGCTGCTTGGAGACCCTGCCAGTCAGTCCTTGAGTGAAATGCAGACTCAACGGCCACTGAGGTGGTTCTCTGATAACAGCCAGAGGAGATGTCCATTTGGACGGCAGTATGGGTCAGAAGAACCGAATGGAGGCGGAGGAAGAAGCAGGAGATATTTTCAGGGAAATTTGTCAAAATCAGAATCCAAAATCGATAGAAGCTAAATACAAGAGTCACAGAAGTCTTTTGCTGAAGTGCCATGAAAGGTGAGGGGGGGCACTTCCAACCAAAAACTTCACCACACACATTCCTTATACACTCCAGGAAGGTAGGGGGCATAATGAGGGGGTGGGAGCTAAGGAGATGATAGGGTAGTATAAGGCAAGGGGGGATTGAGGAGGGGAAGGGAGTGTTCTTGGACTTGCTTTTGCTGGTGGCAATGTGAAGGGAGTGGAGGGATGGTCCCATATGCCAGAATTAGTACAAGATAAACGAAATGGGGTACGTTAAAACAGCACGTTCAAACAGGATAAGCAAAAACACACACTACTTTCAACAGTATGTCACGCATTTTTAAGAGATTACTACAATGGGCTTCCGCTTGAGGTATACTATACTCAAACTGTGGCTGGCCACATTTTACCCGTCTCTGGACTGAATGTCCGCCAAGGGGGTCACACACCAACCTGGAAAAAAAAAAAAGGACCCCGCCCCCCCCCCGGAAAAAAAAGTGGCCAAGAAATGGGGCGACCCGGCAAAACGAAGCACCCCTCAAGCAGCAGGACCACTCAAGGGCCAACCCCACAGTCACACAGGACCCACCTCCAAGCAGCAGGAACCACCTCGCAAGGCCAACCTGGCTTCAGGCCAGAGACCCCTAGAGCCCATCACACCCTATCTGCAATGCTTATAAACATCTGGAAATGCCAATTGTTTTGTGGCCTTTTTTAAATTTCAGCACACATTTTACAACGCAAAATGTGGAAAGCCCAGAACTCTCAACGGAGCAAATCCCCAATATTAAAACGCATGGAATCTGAACGGCAGCAAGCAGCCCCGACTGCCAAAACGGCTCATCTGCCGAATCCCACAACACTCCCCGCAAAAGTCCAATGCGCCATAACACAACACAACATAACCACCTGTGGATACTCATGGCACAACCATCATTGTTGTTTATCCTTTCATGAAAGTTGAAGAGGGGTGAGAGAGGGAGAAGAGAGGAAGAGAGCGAGGAAGGAGGGTTGGGGGAGCAGGAATAACAAAGAGATGGGAAAGGAAGGGATGGATGGTTGGAAGGGATGGAGAAGGGAAAATGGATGGAAGGAAGGAATAGATTGATGGGATGGAGGGAAGGGAATGGATTAGTTTGGGCTAATCAACGGAGCCAATAAATGGGGGCAAAAACTTCCCGTGCTATCGATCAATGAATGTGGCAATGTCTGATCGATGAAAGAAAAAGGACATAAACAAGCAGGTATGGAAAAGATAACTAATTATATATTTACACACACCGCAGCAGGCAATCATCGAACATGTCGTTTCAAAGAAGTAACAGCCATTCTCATTTCCAGAGGCAGGCTTCAACAAGCAAGAGAAAATGAAAAGACAAAATAAGCACAAAGAAAAGACTTTTCTCTAATTAAGTAGTTTCCTTTATAAGCAGACTTACTTGCACAACAGACCAGGGCAGGAAGGAGTAGACGAGAGGAAATTAATGAGGAAGAAGCAGAGGCTGAGTATGGGACTACTCCTGCCTTAAGGCCCTTGTCACACCTTGACGATTTAGCCAGCCTATGCCTGACGTATTAAAAAATTTGGCTTAACGCTGGCAGCATTTCCGTCGAATACGTTATGGTAAGTTTGTAATACGTTACAGAGCATGCTGGCATACGTCGTGAAGTATGCCTGGCTATACGTCGTAGTACGCTGGCATACGTCGTAGTACGCCGAGCTTGTTAGACCAAATTTTCCATGCTGAAATTTTTCGACGTATGCAGCGTATGACTCACACGTTCCGCATAACGCTGGCATAAGTTTGTAGGCACGTTACGCGATCGGTTACACACGTCGACACACGTTACTTGTAAGTTACTCATAAAGGCGCTGTCACACCTTGACGATTTAAGCCACGTATGCCGACTGTATGAAAATTTGTCTAAAAACGCTTGGCACAACGTTTTTCCCCGAAAAATACGTTATGGGTAAGTTTGATAACATTAAGAGCACGCTGAAAAAACACTGCCATACGTGCGTAGTACACTGGCTTTCACATGCGTTGTACTTTGCGGTTGTCCTCAAATTTAACATACTTGAAAATTTTAGCGAACGTATGCCAGCGTATGACTCAACGTTCGATACCGCTTGGCCATAAGTTTGTAGGCACGTTATGCGATCGTTGACACACGTTGACACACGTTACTTGTAAGTTACTCATAAGTCGAACACGTCGAGGTAATGATTAGCGTACCCGAAACCTTATTTATAACCTATGAAAAAAAAAAAAAGGTAAAACCGTTGGGGGTTTTTTTGTTAAAAAAGGCATGGTTTTACACGATTTCGTTGCATCACACGTCGAGGCACGTTATGCGAATCGTTGACACACGACGAGGCATCGTTACGCGATCGTTGAACACATGTCGACACACGTTACTTGTAAGTTACTCATAAGTTGAAACACGTCGAGGTAATGCTTAGCGTGACCCCCAACTTATTCTTTCTAACCTATGAGTAAACGTGCTTTGACACAATTGTGTAACGTACATCCAACGCATATTGACGTATGTGACGTTTTGATTGATGTTTCCGAGACGCACAGAATTACTGAACGTGTTCTTAATTTTCAGCTACCGTATAATGGCGTATTGGCCAGCGCGTTTTAAAAAAAAACAAGCAATAACTTCGATATTTCGTCAACGTGCCGTTACGTCAGTCACGATTGCCTCTTCAGTTGCTCATTCTACTCTTAGTTCCTCCTCTGTGAATATTCCTTTTGAGGTATTGTACGTCGCGTCGAAACTAAAAGCAAATGTCCGATATATTTTAAAATTCATGATAGACTAAAAAAAAAATAATAAAAAATGAAACAATAAACAACAAAACACAACTTCAGATATTTTCGTCACGTGCCTTCAGAGCAATGGAGAAAAAAGAAAATGTGCCTTGAAGGAGAAAAAGTTTCAGGGTATGCTAAACAATTACCTCGACGTTTTGATTATGAGTAACTTACAAGGACTTGTGTCGACGTGTGTCAAACGATGCATATCGTGCGAAACTTATTCCGAGCGTAGCGGACATGTGAGGCCAAGCGCGAGTAGTCGTAAAATTTTCAAGCATGCTGAAATTCATGACGTTAACTAGCACGTACACGAAATATGACAGCGTACTTCATCGTTTTTCTCAGGCCGTGCTCTTCACGTAAACCAACTTACCATAACGTATTCACGTGACGCCAGCATTTTAGACACATTTTTTCAGCGTCGGCATACGCTGGCTAAAATCGTAAGGGGTGTGACTGCATGTTGTACTTCCAATTTCTCAGGCGGGTTATGATTTGATCGGCAAGCGGACAGCTTTGTAGATACCTACGCCAGCTAATCCGTCGGCGATAACGTGCAGGCGCGGCTATGACTAAGTTAAACTATCGTTGGGCATAGGTTTAATGAACGCGAACAAACGCTAAGCTTCGTTGGTAATAAGTATCCTAAATGGCAACGAAACGTTCTTGTGTAGTTTTAAACTAATATGTTATGCATACGACCAACTCGTTATGAATAACGGCCAAAAACTTAAAAAAACAACATCAAAAATTTAGCGTAACGCCAACGTGTTTACATACATTTTTATACGTTGCCATTGCTGGCTAATCGACTCAAGGTGTGACAGCGCGCTTTAGTCGAAACACTTCGAGGTAAATGTTTAGCGTACCGAAACTTATTTTAACCCTATGAGTAACATGTTTGTAGGCACGTTACATGATCGTTGACACACGTCGACACATGTTACTTTGCTAAGTACTCATAAGTCGAAAACGTCAAGGTAATGTTAGCGTAGTGTTCCAGAACTCCGCTGGTTTTTTGGTTTTTTAAATTTTTTCTTCGGTAATGACGGTGATGTTACACTCGATTTCTAGTGCGATTATAATTAATATAATTAATAAGGCTGCCGTCAACGATTTAAATCAACGAAAGCAGAAATGGGGAAACCTCAAAGACTATCTTCACGATGCATTTCCGCCACTCAAACCCACGGACACGGGGCAGGATCTACTTACACACAACAAATAAGAAATAATTCATTCTGGGGAATTCTATGGTAGACATGAAATGATCTCCCCAGGGTAATTTCCAAAACTGTTAACACTATGTATGTAAGTCATTGAGAAAGATCCTGGAGATTTTTACAAACTGATCCTGGACACTTTCTCATGTCTGGTTACTACGTAATTGAGACTTTTTCATCGTGGCTTTGTTCCTGAGGACCAACACCATCGATAAACATTCACACGTCATTTTTGAAGTTTTTTGGCTCTTCCATAGCAGTTGTTTCCTCACTTGGTTATGACAAGCCTTCAAAATCTCTCTTTCGTCCATTCTTTCTTCAAAAATATTATTTTTTAATAGGGGATTTATTCTTTCAATCAGCACTTTATCTTTTTCGTCATAATGTAATTTACTGGAAGTTTGTCGGTAGGAGGAATATTTACCAGCAATCTCACACAATACACAGAGCAAAAGAAGAGATAATTGAAAACAGTGTGGACACCATGGCTTCCTGTAATTATATCTGTCAAAAAATACAGTAGAAAGTGCCACCACCTCGGTTTCAGATTACACCACACCCGAGAGTTCTTCGAATGCACAAAACCGCACGTACACTTCACTCCGCAACATCCTTGATTGGCTCACAATGGCTGAAAAGCTGACTAGACCTAGCAATCATTGCAGAGAGTTAGTATAGTGACAAGAGAAAGTCAGGATCACACAGGGGAAATCCACAAGCTGAATATTTCATGCCTTTCCTGAGAAGGCCAAACTCAATTGTTACTTTCTATTGCACCATGATCCAGATGAATCGTCCATGCAAGGTCTGGCCAAAGATGTGCCTTGTCTATGGTCTTATGCTTAGCAAGTTCAGCACGAAATGCAATTTACATTGAGTTCATAATATTATGTGATCATTATTCTCTCAGCTCCATATTTAATGGCATTGTCTGCAAAGTAAACCCTCTTATTCTTCTGAACGGCACATTATGCGGTTGGCCGGGGGAAGCTTAGACCAATTTATTCACGAACCGGCTGGCCAGGCCAGACATTCGACTAAAGTGAGAGCAGGTATATTGAATTTGGCCAAGGTGCCAGCGATTGCTTGCCGACTCTTCGCAAAATACGCAGTGCAATCTTTCACATCCACCAAATGCTGCAGCGCAGCCACGCATGACACCCATAATTTAACGTCCATCCGAGGGACGGCACGCACTTGCGAGTGTGCATACCTCTTGGCAATCCTGTCGGCCATGTCTGCAACTACCAATGTACACCGTGAAAACATGCTGCACACATGCATGCACAAGTGCACGCATACACACACATTCACGACCGAAAGCACCATTCACACAAACACGCACATATGTTATTAGCGTGGAACACAATGCTTTGCCTGAAGTATGCGAAGAAAATGATTTTTCTTTGAAAAGGTTTATCCGAGCAAATAAGGTTTCTCCAAGCACAAAATGTATAGCATTCCCACCTGAAACCATAGCTCATCATATGTGAATGCCAGGTAATCAAATACCATTCACATGATGTGTTTGTTCATTGTTTACACATTACATTAATGTGCCATGTTTCCCAAGTCCACTGATAAGCTTTGCCTAAAGACGCTTGATCATTACAATCATTCACTGGATAAAGGCACTCTTCTTAATCTTTCGAATTTAAACTTGAAAATTACTTTTAAAAGAAAAACAACCCCTGAAATCCAATTTTACAGGTAGTGGAATGGTGAATTACTTGAATTGCACAGGAGGTTTCCAACCCCTGCAATATTGGATGTATTAAGCATTTTTTACATGATATACACAGTTGCAAAACCTGATAATTTAATTTCAAACTCCAACTCATATGTTTGTTTGTCGGACATTGGTATGTGCATTCACCATTGATGCATGTCCATTTTTAAAGAGCGGGATATTTGATTAAACCTCTTTTTGTACCATTCGGAAAGTTAAACGTTTGTGGACCTAAAACAGGACCTGCTTCCACAAATGATCTCCAAAGAGTATTGAATAATAAAAGCCTTGTAAATAAGCAAACCATCTGGTGGTCGGTTGGACAATTAGGTTGAAGGTCCCCGAATGGAAATAAGAAACGACGAAGACTGGTAGTATGATCGAGCAAGATGCCGAGAACAACCATTCAGAGATCGAGGACAGACGATGTTGAGGAACCCGTGAGATATTGGCTATGGAAGATCACCGAGTGCTTAGTGGATGCCCTGGGGACAAGGGCGCCTGATAAATGGCAATTGGCTGGCATTACATCAGTCATTTGTCTTTGATGGCCGAGTACCGTTGGCAGCTATGCGACAAGGTCACACAGCGGTCCGCGACATCCATCATCTTCCTGCCCTGCTTCAACATCCCTTTCCACCTAATTTTCCTTCTAATCAGATTTGAACGGCTTTCCTGTTAGCTCAGGCTTTTTCCTGCCCGTGCTCAAACCAAATTAACTGCAGCGGATCCCTTTCAGGCCTCGGCGAACCGAACTTTCACTCCAGGCACACCGTTAGGCTCCAAATTATTGGATGATTGCTTTGAGCTTTCTGGGTCGGCCTTTTCTCTGCAATATCAAGTTCAGATCTTTTTCACCAAGGGTGGCTTTACCCATCCTCTAACAACAACAACTGGGTAGATTGTGCTTTGTATCATTCTGTTTATTGATGACTCCAAAAAATGCATACATTTCAATCGAATAATTTTGTCACAGAAATAATATTACAAATGTGACAAAATAAAAAACCAAGTGTATCGATAATTAAGGCACTATTATTTTGTGTGGCATGTGAGCTGCCCAAAGTTGGCAACTTATCCTGGAAAGGAAAATTTGTGGCATTGCTCATATGGGCAACTTTCTGTGCACGAAAAATAAACAAATCAAGATTTGAGGCTTTCCTGTAGCCCATGCTTTTCCTGCCTGTGCTTTGTATAGGCAGTTATTAGTAGAGCCAATCGGGTTTTAGGTTGTATTCATAGAGGGGTGACTTGTAAATAAAAAGCAGTAGTGGTAACACTGTACAGGGATTTAATGAGATTTCATCTGGAATGTTGTGTTCAGTTTTGGTTACCCACATCTGAGGAAGGACATAGCTGCCATATAGAGGGTTCAATTTGATTGTGGGGCTAGCTGGCGTCCCTATATACTAGGAGTATGCCATCTTGCAATTTTAAGCCATTTCGTTTCCATCAAGCATGGCACACCAAACCTGTGCCCATTGTGTGTGAAGCATAATGTGTCCATTTCTAATCAATCTGTCTTTCTCTGAGCCCAAAAGGAAAATTATATCACTTAATGTTTTTTTTTCGTTCTTCCAACATGTCAAAATATGCATACAATCAGACAGGATTGATTTAAACTGAAAACATGGACCATAAACCATGGGGCAATGAAGTGCAATGCATGAGTAAAGGTTCACACTGATGACTGTCTAATTTGAGGTGCACAGAGCGAGTGAGTAGAAGTCACACATTGGTAGTGACGGAATGCAGGAATTTGAAAGAAATGGAAGAAGGCAAGTGAAAGACAGAAATTGAGGCACACTATCCATACCAGATGTGCACACCATCAAGAGAGTAGAGAATTAGAAAAAAATGACAATTGTGAGTGCAAAAAAAGAGAGAGCTTGAGAAAATTGATTGATTGTGTGCTCTGCTGAAGGCAGGTCCTTCCCTGCTTGGCAAAAATGATACTGGATGGTTTGCCATTGCCTTTCCAGCAGTTCATCAGGGCAGGAATTTGTAATTTGTTCACGTTGCCGGCGATAGCTTGCTTACTCTTGGCGAACTAGGGTACCATCAGATCCTAACATTCACCGACTAATGGCAGCAGATGGGACACCAGCTTAACATCCATGAGAGGGACAGCCTACATTGATGAATAACCCTGACTGGGAAACACTGGTATGACAGTTTGTAGTTGGGTCGGGATTCAAACCCAGGCTAAACAGCTGAGAGACGATGTGTGCACTTCCAGGTTACCTCTAGGGCTAGGCCATCCTGCCAGCCCTTGAGAAGATATGGATAGGGAAAGCTTTTTATTTGCAATTGAACAGAACAGGAAAGAAGATATTTAGAAAGAACAAGGAAGGAATAAAAGATGGTTGCATTAAAAATGAGATGAGCCTCAAGTGGAGTTATTTTTTTGATCTCTACATTTCCTTTAACATACACTACATGGCCAAACGTATGTGGACACATTATCGTCCAACATCTATTCCAAAATCACAGGCATTAATATGGAGTTTGTCCCCCCCCCCCCAATTGCTGCTATAACATCCTCCACTCTTGTGCGAAGGCTTTTCACTAGATGTTGGAACATTGCTGCGGGGATTTGCTTCCATTCAGCCACAAGAACATAATTGAGGTTGGGCATTGATGTTGGGCCATTAGGTCTGGCTCGCAGTCGGCGTTCCAATTCATCCAAAGGTGTTCAATGTGGTTGAGGTCAGGGCTCTGTGCAGGCCAGTCAAGTTTCTTCCACAACCGATCTCTACAAACCATTTCTGTACGGACCTCAATTTGTGCACGGGGGCATTGTCATGCTGAAACAGGAAAGGGTCTTCCCCAAACTATTTCCACCAAGTTGGAAGCACAGAATCGTGTAGAATGTCATTGTATGCTGTAGCATTAAGATTTCCCTTCACTGGAACTAAGGGACCGAACTCGAACCATGAAAAACAGCCCCAGACCATTACTCCTCCTCCACCAAACTTTACAGTTGGCACTATGCATTCAGGCAGGTAGCGTTCTCCCGGCATCCGCCAAACGCAGATTCATCTGTCGGACTGCCAGCTGGTAAAGTGCGATTCATTACTCAAGAGAACACGTTTCCACTGCTTCAGAATCCAATGGTGGTGAGCTTTACAACACCTAGCCAATGCTTGGCTTTGCGCATGGTGATCTTAGGCAGTGTGTGGCTGTCTGGCCATGGAAACTCATTTTATGAAGCTCTCGATGAACAGTGCTTGTGCTGACGTTGCTTCCAGAGTGTCTGGAACTCGGTAGTTAGTGTTGCAACTGATGACAGACAATTTTTCCATGCTACGTGCTTCAGCACTCGGCGTCCCATTCTGTAAGCTTGTGTGGCCTACCACCTCATGGCTGAGCTGTTGTTGCTCCTTGACGTTTCCACTTCACAATAACAGCACTTACAGTTGACCAGGGCAGCTCTAGCAGGGCAGAAATTTGACAAACTGACTTGTTGGAAAGGTGGCATCCTATGACGGTGCCACGTTGAAAGTCACTGAGCTCTTCAGTACGGCCCATTCTCGTGCCAATGTTTGTCTATGGAGATTGCATGCCTGTGTGCTTCATTTTACACCTGTCAGCAATGGGTGTAGCTGAAATAGCCAAATCCACTAATTAGAAGGGTGTCCGCATACTTTTGGCCATGTACTGCAAGTGCTGTGCAATGAAAGCATGCATGTGCATGTAATCCTTCATTCCTTTATAGTTTTATTAAATCTCTCTCATCTTCCATGGTTTCCTTTTTCCCACAGTTCGTCAATATGCACGATTACTATCTTATTGTTACCCTCGCCTGAGGAGAGGTATTGCATTTGGGCCCATTTGTCTCTCTGTCTGTATGTCCGCACAGAACCTGAGTGTGTGTATAAATTATATTTGACCCTTTAGAACCCTAAGACCCTTTAGGCCCCTCAAACACTTAAGAGCATGTCCAGCATATAGACCCCAAAGACCCCATATATCCCATTACAGCCTTTAGCACCCTTAGACCTCAAAGACCCTTTTGATCCTCTGACCCTTTATAACCAGAAGACCCAAAGACTCCTTTCTACCCTTTAGACCTTCACACCTTTCAGACATTTTAGTACTCTGTATACCCCCTTTGACCTTTACACAATGTTTAGACGTTGTAAACCCTTTAGACCCCATTCAGACCATTCCAACCCTTCAGACCATAAATTACACCCTTTAAATTGGGTAGACCCTTTGACCTTTTAAGAACCTTTAGACACTTTAGATATTTACAAGACCTTTCAACCTTAACACCTTTCAAACTTTACACCATTCGACCTTCAGACCACTTGACCTTTACAACTTTTCATACCTTTGACCTTTCCACATTTACAACTAGACCGTTTAGACCTTTCATTTGGAATCAACGACATTTCATTGAGTACATCCTTCCATTTATTCTTCAGTACATCCTTCTCCTCCCCCAAAAAATATGAGTGTTGATCATAACAATCATGGTCTGGAGGGCCCATCGAAGATGTACGTGTGGTGTGTGTGTGTGTGTGGTGTGTGTGTGTGTCCTCCGTAACTCCAACACCATGAAACCTAGCGGCCTGAAACTTTGCATGCATACTAAGGCAACTTCAAGGGAGTGCATGAATGAAAACTGTTTTTTGGGTAAATTTAAAAACACACCTTTTGAAGATAATTAACAGCCTTATTTAATTATGCTTTATCAAGGCTTCATCCTTGGTCAGCCCCTTAGTCAGCCATTTGTCAGCCTGCTGGGGTCTTAATTCGCCATTTTTTGTTTGACCTGCTCAACACTGCCTTGACTTTGAACGGGCCGCAATGATTACTTTACGATAAAGCGTTCAATTCTTCTCTTTTTTAAACTTTTCTCACTCATATCAAAGAATGCCTGATCTTCATAGCTTCGGATCGCTGGATACATTGCAATGCTTGTAAATGCCCGGAGACACCACTATTCACGCATATATTTATTTCCACATATGCGATAAGCTCGAGAATTTCTTAACCTGAGCCGAATTTCAAAATTAAAGCTGCGTAATTGACCTTCGCAGTAGTTCTGACCGCTAAAAAAAAGTGTTTATTGGTCTAATTCAGACATTGTTTGACACTCCGGAAATGTCCAAGTGTTAGTGGTTTTATTTTATTTCCGCACATGTGATAATCTCTAGAATCTCTTAACCTGAGCCAAATTTCAAAATTTAAACTGCAGAATTGACCTTATTAGCAGTTCGACTGCTAAAAAAAAAGTGTTCATTTGTCCAATTTGGACATTGTTTGACATTCTGGGCGTATTCGAGTGTGTTTGTTCTAATCGATCACTAATCGCTTGCGAAGCCGGCTGTTCCTTATCAACCGTTTCATTGAAGTGCTTGATTGAGTGCTTAATAGAAGTCGGTGAATCAATTCCAACAATGGAATCAAAAGGAATTGAGTCGTTAACCTGAATTGACGTCATTCCCAGTAATTCCTACTTCCAAGAAATAAGCAATTTTTTCAGTGAAATTTATTTTGTCCCCATTTGGCATGCTCTAGTTACACATGGCCTGGTAATGTATTAATTGAAAAGGAACACGCCTTGGGGCATCCCATTTGCCATATAGCAGCAAAAGCAAGTCACTTGCAAACTAACACACCCTCAGAGCGTGTTCTTTTTAACTGAATAACAAGAAATTTAGAGTTTGTCCGGTAAAGCATGCTGATTGATTTGCTGTTGGACAGAAAGGCAATACATTGACTGATAAAGTTTTTGAGAACATATCATTCAAGAGGTCCAGAGTAGGCAGTTTGGAAATATTTCTGGAAAGTTAAAGAAGACAGTCCGAAAGTTGCATGCTCACTTTGTTCAATAGACCTTTCTCATCACTGTAATTTATCGAATATGCAAAAACATTTGAAAACCAAAAATCAGAGGAGTACCTATTAGTGATGGTTGAAAATGAGGATTCAAAGAAACTAGTCTGCAATAGCAATAAGTTCGCTTTCACAATCAACATTTGAAAGCAATTTCAGCCCAGTCCACTGCCTTTCCATTCCTTGCCCCTCATGTTTCCTTCCATTCCCCTCACACTGCCTTCCATTCCCACCCATCACTCTGCTTTCCTCTCCCCTTACGCTGTCTGTCTTCCTCCCCCTCATGCTGCTGTCCCCTCTTCTCACGCTTCCTTTCCATTCCCTCCCCAATGCTGCTTTCCATTCCATTCCCCTCCCCCATGCTGCCTTTCCATTCCCCTCCCCCACACTGCCTTTCCATTCCCTCCCCCCACACTGCCTTTCCATTCCCCTCCCCCACACTGCCTTTCTATTTCCCTCTCCCATGCTGCCTTTCCATTCCCCTCCCTCCATGCTGCTTTTCCATTCCCCTCCCCCCACGCTGCCTTTCCCTTCCTCCCCCCATGGTGGCTTCCCTTTCCCTCCCCCCACGCTGCCTTCCCTTCCCCTCTTCACCCTCTGCTTGGGATCCCATGGGGCCCCTCCCTTGCGTCCCAGTGCCCCTACCTTTACACCAATGTGCATAGGGAACACTGCAAATTTGCCTTTCGTGCCCCTCCTTTTCTGAAAGGCTTTTGGGGGATTCCTCTTGTCCCCCAATTTGCCTGTTGGCAAGCTCCTTTTCTCTGAGGCTTACGAGGGCCATCAAATGCACCCAAGTGGCTATGGTGCTTTCTAATCATCCAAGTTTTCTTCAAAATTGGAGGGAGCATTCAAATCCAACCATCAATCTCCATGGACCACCACACATGCATGCTTCCTCATGCAGCAACCCCTGCTAACCCCGAGCCAGAGTTGTGCTTACTAATCCTTGGGGAGCCACTCTAGCCTCACCACTAACCAGTCTGTCATGATTGCAGATCCCCCAGACACGTTCCTCTTTCCTCCTCTCTGTCCAATCGACATACCTCGCTCACAGGCGCCACACTCAGGCTGCTCACCACGTTCGTCACTTGCTCGCATGCTCACCACCCCTGTACGTGGAACAGTTGGCTTTAGCCACACGACTTTAACACAACAGCACGGTAACTCACCATGCGCCTCGGCACTTGATTCGCATTCCAGCCGCGTTGTTACCACCGCATAGACCCATTCCGTGACCTCGTACATGGGTTTGAACGGCTAGCGCACAGGACTCGCACACCATGCAGATCTCCTTTAATTGGGTTTCTGTCTTCCCATAGACACCGGTGTCTACATACCTGTTTGGTGCGGAAATAACCGCTAGCTCTCCCAGCATGGATTATCATGCCTGTTCCTGTGGAGTCATGTGCGCCCCACACAAATTTCCCCCTGCACGTCCTTCAACCTCCTCTCTTTCTGTGCTATTTATTTTCTTCTGGCACTGCACCAACTAATCTATCCGCCACCTTTCATTCATTTTTATTCCACCACCATTTCATTTCCACTTGTTGGCCAATCGGAGGTGGAGTCAGCCAGTGTCAGATAGCTCAGAACCTTGGTATTCCACCACCATTTCATCTCTTCACCCATTCATTCGTTTTTATTTGCACCCTGTTTTGTACGAGTTTCACTTCCCCTTATCTCTGTCTCTGGTGCTGTCTTTGTGTTATGTTCGTCTTTAATTTACCCAGGTCCCTTTTACTCTTACCAATCGGTGGCCCGACTCCCCTGGCCACGACCCTGGTCGCCGCTTGTATTTTCCCTGTTACTCTGGCCTCCCTGACCACCATTTTCTACCATGTGTCACACACGGCTGTGAGATCGTCCCTCATAGTTTTCGTTCTGGAAACCAGCTCCATGTGGCTCGCATCAATTTTTCAGCTCAGCTTGGCTCACTCACATTTTGGCTTTCAGCTCAGTTCCCAACCTCACCTGCTTCATCTGCCCAGCCCTCATGCCTGCACAAAGCCTGCTCATCATTGCCTCAAATTGTTGGCTTGTGTCAACTGTGCTGGTGATGGTGGCCTGCTGCTTCGCTGGGGCAATGGTGAACTGCTAAGGGGGATTTGTCCTGAGTTCCAGGCAGAGGAAGCAACTCCACCATGCCCTCCAACTCCATTTTGTTTGGGGTTTACAGTGGTGTTGGTCCATTGGACCACCTCATTTGACCCGTCATGATTGCTCATTTTTATGCTCTAATTTTGCGACGAACCACAAGCTCTTCAATTTTGCTTCAAGGCACAATCTCTCAAAACTCGGGTCCGTATCACACTCAACTGACACCAGTGTTGTAACAGCGTCAGTCAAGTCAGCTTACAGGTCTCACTCCTGATCACCGGACAGTGCTGCAGCCATTTGACTCTGTCCAGAACAGAGGTTTGAGCCCCACTCTGAAGGCTATTTCTAACGCCACATGACCCGGCTTTCATGACCAAATCTCATGGGCACACCAATAGACGGATCAGAAATCCCGAGAAGGGTCCCTTGCCAAAAATGCCATGTATCATTCTCATGGGGTCTCTGAGTCACCTGGACATCGTGAGGTAGCGCCGCTGGCGGTATCTGATCTGAGCCGAGTGGACTCTGGCCATGCATGCGCCTCAACACAGTTACCATTAAATGCTGAGTCAATTGGCCGCCTTATGCATGTGTGTATATATATGTATATGTATATATATATATATATATATATATATATATATATATATACATACACACACACACGTATATACATACACATGCACATATATATATATATATATATATATATATATATATATATATATATAATTTCTGTTAACATCTGCGCGTAATTTGACGTTTCTCCTCCAAAACTGCCGGACGGATTGTCGCCACTTTCGCATACGGGTGGTCTGTGGTCTAATGAAACAACATGGGCTATGTGAGATCGCGCCAGACGGACAGGTTTGGGAATTTTGGGCGATTTTCTAATTTTTACATTCGTTTGCATGGCGACGTGTGACGTCACCGCTGAGAGACGTAATTCCGTCATGACATCATCGGTCATTCGCTGACGTCATTATGTCTGTCGTCGACAGACCGTCACCACCGAGAGGCGTAATGCCACTCCTCGAAAACAGCGTCTGCAATGTAAAACCCTCTTCTGCACATGCTGACTACCTCAGAAGGTGAATTTGACACAAAAATGTAGCAAGAAACATTGTATATAAAGTAAAGATTTATTTTTAAATATGATTTCTGTTAACGTCTGCACGTGATTTGACGTTTCTCCTCCGAAACCACTGGCAGGAATGTGCTCATTTCCATATACTGTGGTTTCTTAATGTGACGAAGACAATGCACTAAATCTCGAAGCTGGAATTGGATGACAACGTGGCTTCAACAAGATTTTAAACCAATGGACGGCCGCATTTATTCCCGTTCGGTCGTCATCGCTGAACTGCTGTCCAGTAAGTGCTGCCATCTATCCAAAAAATATTGAACTCGAGTAAGGGAGTACTCATTGCATCAAACACTGAACATAAACACAACTGATAATAAATAGTATGGCTCAGAACATCAGCAATGGTTGTCAAGTTTTAAAAATCAGTGTGGAAGGAGGGGAACGATGAGCGCCAGAGCTCTGCCAACATGATGTACCCCGATTGGCTCTTTCCCGGACTGAACACGCCCTCTTAGACTGTCAATTTTGTGTCTGAAGTCCAATGTACATATTAAAAACACCCGAAAATAAGTTGCAATAGGCCTACGTCCAGATAACATCAAAGGCTATAATCTGAAGGTAGGGGGAACCAGGGAACGGGTATGAGGTCATCCCTTAATTGCCCGGATTCTCTTTCTTTTCTTTGTTCTTCGAACGCGCGGTGCCCGACAATAGATTCTGCACCTTGAATGTGTGGTGTTAACTGTTCAAATTAAAAAGGTGTTCGATTGTCGGATGCACCCAAACAACTGCCGTTCATTACAATTAATTGTCAATATCAACCACCATCGTTACCTGTGTTGTGTCTTGCGTGTGTGATCTTCAAATTAAAGCGTCCAAGCGGCGTTCGATCGTCGAATGTGCGCCAAAAAGTGCCGTCATTGAAAATTTGC
>CM068955.1:138636665-138657536 GCA_035128595.1 Eptatretus atami | reverse complement strand
AGCTGCGATCCCTTTTCACCACCATTTGTATATATTGTGACCCAACCAACCCCCAGCAACTTTGGGAAAACACCAGAATACCATTATTGAAGATTACACCCATCGCCAATATTCCACCCACATAGTGACACAATTAGCCCTTCAAGACATCAACAAGAGAGAGATCCCCCATCACGATCCACTGCCAACTGGTTGCCTTCCGCACCCTGAAAGTGGCCGAGGCGGGATCTCGGCGGTTCCATTTTCTCGGATTCCACAAACGTTGTAACTCTTTCACAGACGACGCTTTTGCAGCATTGATAGCTGTTGCCTCGACAAGTATGAACCGCGCGTGGAAGAGTGGAGCGTGTTGTTGTTGTTTGAGCGTGCAGTTCTTTTGAAAGCGGAGGGTTTGAGGGCAGAAGGTCTGAAGGGCGGCGACGCTTGTCCCTGGCTGGCCCTCTATCAAGGAAAGAAAGGCGACCCTGACCCCGTCCATGGAACCCGCTAATTTTCTAACCACGACCCGGAGCTCCGCACCACGAACCACGAGTCGCCACACGTGTGACTGGGGACCAAAACCAACGACCATTGTCAGGTGCCACAACGCACGGAGCAACTGCGCCTTCGCTCCGATGGTTCCAGGTACCCAGCTGGACTATGACCCCCAGCTCGTCTCTCTTCCCGCTGCGAGGGTCCAATTAAAGAACTCTGGGTTTATTTTATTTGTGTGTGTGTGTCTGTGTGTGGGCCCGTCTATAAGTTGAAACTGTTTAAGTGTTTGTTTTTGATCAATGTGTAAATATTGACTTGCATATCCGTGGATTAGTCTTCTCTGTGTCTTTTTATTGAAGTAAACAATTGTAGATAATGTCCCCAGTTTCGTTCCACCCTTCTGGCATTGTCCAGCATGGTTTCGGATCTGAGTTTCGGATCTGAGTTTAGGCGGGGTTTTATCCCCGGAAAATCGTTCCATTGTAAGCTCGGGAGTCCTGGGCCGGCCCGCTTCGGACTGCATCCGAGGCCGGAAAGGTAGGTGGCAGAGTGGTAGTCAGTAGGTGTAATTTTTACCACTGTCGGTCGAGTGAATCGGTCGGCCAGGCGTTCCGAGGGTGTGGCTCCCCGGTAGCCAAGACGCCGTGTTACTTAGGTACATTGGATCTAGACAAATAACCCTAATGCCACACGGTCAAGAATCATTGGCGTTCCTCAGCGGTCGGTTAAAACGACCGCATCGGCTCGGCGGAGTTATCCGAGCGACGGCCTACACTCCGGGGAGTTTGGTGGAGACGACGCAAACCTCCAACGCGTAGTGGTCGTTCTCGCCACCGGTGACGCCCAGCCCGGAACAATATATATGTATATGTATATATATTATATATATATATGTACAACGTTTATATAAACTATGTTAATATATATGTATATATATATATATGTATGTATATATATATGTATATATGTATTATATATACAACACACATATATATAGTATATAATATATATAATATATAATATATATATATGAGTTATATACAATACATATATAATATAGTAACACCTTGCGTTCACTTCGCTGATGGAAATCATGCCTAGACAGCGGGAGAGGGAGAGAGGTGGAAGAGAAGATAGAGAGGAAGTAGGAAGGAGAGTAGAGAGAGAGGGAATGGGCCGAGGAGGTGGGAGCCCGGAGGCAAAGAGTAGGAAGAGGGGAAGAGTAACAATTACTTTTTTTTTTTTGGTATTCGCCTTGTCGAGGCTTGTATGAGAGCTAACACACAGACTCACAGGCAAGGGGGGGGCATGGAGACAAGAGGGAGCGGGAGTGGGAAGGAACAAAACAGTGGGGAAGCAGAGACATTCGGTAGATCTGTGGAAGGGAGAGGGATGGGGCAGGGAACATGTGGGGTAAAGATGGCCACCACAGGGACTTCAGAGGAAGGAAAGCAGGGAATTCAAAGGAGGTCGGGTTTGGGTTGGTTAACAGGGGTAGAAAAGATGCGAGGGTTTTGATGGGGGTACGAGTAAAGAGGTGGTGGTGGACAGCTGTTTTGAAGGCCTGGAGGGAAGAATGGGATTTTGAACAAAAGTGAGGGAGTTTTTATTCCAAAGACGGGGAAAGAGGGATGAAAGAGTGAAGTTGAGGGCAGTGATTCGTGATTTTGGTAGTTTTACAAGAAAGGGGGTTGTTGGCGGAACCTTGAAGAAGCCCTGCTGATATTGGTGGGGACAAATCGCAGACACAGCATGGGGGGGTGGGGGGGGGCGAGACCGGAGAGGAGACGGTAAGAAGACAGAAGGACCACCGAAATTGCCTGCGTTGTAGCGTGACGGCGGCCAAAAACTTATCCGAAACATTGGTAATTTCGGTACCGATGATCCGAAAATGCCTTGGTTTCCACAGTGTGAACCATGAAAGGTGAGAGGCAGGAACACCAGCCGCAGAGGGGAGAGCAGTACTCCGATCAGGCTGTGGGACATAATAAAAATAAAGGTTTTGTACGTAGGTTATGAGCTTCCAGGTGGCCCGAGGAAGGACTTTGCAACGATGGAAGGATTCCCAGTCGGCAACTGGCTTTGGGGCCAGTGGAAATGTGGCTTTCGTAGGAAAGATCATGGCAGGTCGTGAGACCCAGAAGCTTGAAAGAAGGATGTCTTCGCAGAGGATTGATGAGAATATATATGGGGGGGGAGGGGGGTTCCAAATAGTCCTTTCGGAGAGACATAGTGAGAGTGTGGGATTTGGTCAGGATTGAAAGACAATGTTCGCACGTGTTGGACCAGTTTTGTGGATTTTACCCAGATTCTGGGCAGAGAGCGAAGAAGTCTGCCGCATGCCGGTCTTAAATTGATGACAGATGTTTTACGGCAGAAGGGTGAGTCATCAGCAAAGATAAAAGAGGATTTCCAGAGTCGAAAGATCATTGATGAAAACTGAGAAGAACAGGGCCGCAGAACCTGCCTTGAGGAAACTCCATCCTGGACAGAAAATAGGGGATGAAGAACTACATTTAGGGCCACACGTTGACTGCGACAGGAGGAGGAACTCTGTGATCCATGAGTGGAAGATGGCCTTTTATGGCATAAGAAGAGAGTTTGGTGAGCAGGGCAGGGTGCCAACCATGTCAAAGGCGTGCGATAATGTCTCGGGATATTGCTCTGATTTTACGTCTGGGTCATTGATTACCTCCATCCTTGTTGGGAGAACAAAGCAGCATATCCCATGGTAGAGTGACCTGGTCTGAACAAATTGATGATGCGGAAATCAGACTTGGAGAAGAAAGAAGGTTTTTAATGTCTGAAGTGATGATTGGATTGCCATTAAACCTTGATGATGATTAGGAGAAGGCTGATTGGTCTGTAGTTTGCAGGGCATTTGATTTGGCACCTTTTTATGCAGGCAGTAACGTTTGCTATGTTTCCAAAGCAGATGGCAGATGACCTTGAGCAAATGAGAGGGTGAGTCGCGAAATAGAGATGGGGTGAGCAAGAGCAGAGGAGGCAGGTTTTTAGGAGCATGTTGGGCTGATGCTGCCTGAACCGGGTTGCAAAATCTGAGTCGAGGTTTGAACAGCAAGCTTCCTCCACTATTTGTCAGAAGAAAAGACACATTGTGCCAGAACAGTTGGGTGTTATTCGGTAAGGGGGGTTACTAGAAAACGATGGCTTTTCGGACACAAGATTTTTGATGTAAACAACTGAGTTAGGCATTCAGCCTTTACCGTGTGGTATCAGCAGTTGCGAGCAATTTGAGGTAAGGGAGGGGAATGGAGGGGGAGCACACACCAGAAACAGATTTGATTTTTGCCCCCCAGGATTTGGAGGCAGGGAGAGAGGTTTGAGCGTTCTCTCAGACTTGAGCTTTAGAAAGTTGTTGTTTTCTGGCTCTCCTGAGGTCGATACACATTGGTTACGCGAGCTTTATTGAACGAACTGAGATTACCCTAGTTGGGTTTGCCTTCCATGAGGCAAAGGCAAGTTGTTTCAGGACAACTGGCCTCGCCAGCAAGCTTTAGTGAACCGCAAGGGTGGGCGGAAGGGTAGGACAACTGAGACACAGGGAAGGGGATAATCGTGTGCATGAGGGTGAGAAGTTTCTTTAAAATAAATTCCCAGGATGAGTTGATGTTGGAAAAAGTACGATGGGAGACGCAGTCTAGAAGTTTGATGGCTGCTTGGAGACCCTGCCAGTCAGTCCTTGAGTGAAATGCAGACTCAACGGCCACTGAGGTGGTTCTCTGATAACAGCCAGAGGAGATGTCCATTTGGACGGCAGTATGGGTCAGAAGAACCGAATGGAGGCGGAGGAAGAAGCAGGAGATATTTTCAGGGAAATTTGTCAAAATCAGAATCCAAAATCGATAGAAGCTAAATACAAGAGTCACAGAAGTCTTTTGCTGAAGTGCCATGAAAGGTGAGGGGGGGCACTTCCAACCAAAAACTTCACCACACACATTCCTTATACACTCCAGGAAGGTAGGGGGCATAATGAGGGGGTGGGAGCTAAGGAGATGATAGGGTAGTATAAGGCAAGGGGGGATTGAGGAGGGGAAGGGAGTGTTCTTGGACTTGCTTTTGCTGGTGGCAATGTGAAGGGAGTGGAGGGATGGTCCCATATGCCAGAATTAGTACAAGATAAACGAAATGGGGTACGTTAAAACAGCACGTTCAAACAGGATAAGCAAAAACACACACTACTTTCAACAGTATGTCACGCATTTTTAAGAGATTACTACAATGGGCTTCCGCTTGAGGTATACTATACTCAAACTGTGGCTGGCCACATTTTACCCGTCTCTGGACTGAATGTCCGCCAAGGGGGTCACACACCAACCTGGAAAAAAAAAAAAGGACCCCGCCCCCCCCCCGGAAAAAAAAGTGGCCAAGAAATGGGGCGACCCGGCAAAACGAAGCACCCCTCAAGCAGCAGGACCACTCAAGGGCCAACCCCACAGTCACACAGGACCCACCTCCAAGCAGCAGGAACCACCTCGCAAGGCCAACCTGGCTTCAGGCCAGAGACCCCTAGAGCCCATCACACCCTATCTGCAATGCTTATAAACATCTGGAAATGCCAATTGTTTTGTGGCCTTTTTTAAATTTCAGCACACATTTTACAACGCAAAATGTGGAAAGCCCAGAACTCTCAACGGAGCAAATCCCCAATATTAAAACGCATGGAATCTGAACGGCAGCAAGCAGCCCCGACTGCCAAAACGGCTCATCTGCCGAATCCCACAACACTCCCCGCAAAAGTCCAATGCGCCATAACACAACACAACATAACCACCTGTGGATACTCATGGCACAACCATCATTGTTGTTTATCCTTTCATGAAAGTTGAAGAGGGGTGAGAGAGGGAGAAGAGAGGAAGAGAGCGAGGAAGGAGGGTTGGGGGAGCAGGAATAACAAAGAGATGGGAAAGGAAGGGATGGATGGTTGGAAGGGATGGAGAAGGGAAAATGGATGGAAGGAAGGAATAGATTGATGGGATGGAGGGAAGGGAATGGATTAGTTTGGGCTAATCAACGGAGCCAATAAATGGGGGCAAAAACTTCCCGTGCTATCGATCAATGAATGTGGCAATGTCTGATCGATGAAAGAAAAAGGACATAAACAAGCAGGTATGGAAAAGATAACTAATTATATATTTACACACACCGCAGCAGGCAATCATCGAACATGTCGTTTCAAAGAAGTAACAGCCATTCTCATTTCCAGAGGCAGGCTTCAACAAGCAAGAGAAAATGAAAAGACAAAATAAGCACAAAGAAAAGACTTTTCTCTAATTAAGTAGTTTCCTTTATAAGCAGACTTACTTGCACAACAGACCAGGGCAGGAAGGAGTAGACGAGAGGAAATTAATGAGGAAGAAGCAGAGGCTGAGTATGGGACTACTCCTGCCTTAAGGCCCTTGTCACACCTTGACGATTTAGCCAGCCTATGCCTGACGTATTAAAAAATTTGGCTTAACGCTGGCAGCATTTCCGTCGAATACGTTATGGTAAGTTTGTAATACGTTACAGAGCATGCTGGCATACGTCGTGAAGTATGCCTGGCTATACGTCGTAGTACGCTGGCATACGTCGTAGTACGCCGAGCTTGTTAGACCAAATTTTCCATGCTGAAATTTTTCGACGTATGCAGCGTATGACTCACACGTTCCGCATAACGCTGGCATAAGTTTGTAGGCACGTTACGCGATCGGTTACACACGTCGACACACGTTACTTGTAAGTTACTCATAAAGGCGCTGTCACACCTTGACGATTTAAGCCACGTATGCCGACTGTATGAAAATTTGTCTAAAAACGCTTGGCACAACGTTTTTCCCCGAAAAATACGTTATGGGTAAGTTTGATAACATTAAGAGCACGCTGAAAAAACACTGCCATACGTGCGTAGTACACTGGCTTTCACATGCGTTGTACTTTGCGGTTGTCCTCAAATTTAACATACTTGAAAATTTTAGCGAACGTATGCCAGCGTATGACTCAACGTTCGATACCGCTTGGCCATAAGTTTGTAGGCACGTTATGCGATCGTTGACACACGTTGACACACGTTACTTGTAAGTTACTCATAAGTCGAACACGTCGAGGTAATGATTAGCGTACCCGAAACCTTATTTATAACCTATGAAAAAAAAAAAAAGGTAAAACCGTTGGGGGTTTTTTTGTTAAAAAAGGCATGGTTTTACACGATTTCGTTGCATCACACGTCGAGGCACGTTATGCGAATCGTTGACACACGACGAGGCATCGTTACGCGATCGTTGAACACATGTCGACACACGTTACTTGTAAGTTACTCATAAGTTGAAACACGTCGAGGTAATGCTTAGCGTGACCCCCAACTTATTCTTTCTAACCTATGAGTAACGTGCTTGACGAACAATTGTGTAACGTAGCATCAACGCATATTGACGTATGTGGACGTTTGATTGATGTTTCCGGACGACCAAGAACTTACTGAACGTGTTCTAATTTTCAGCTACCGTATATGGCGTATTGGCAGCCGTTTTAAAAAAAAAAACAAGAAATAACTTCCGATATTTCGTCAACGTGCCGTTACGTCACGTCCGATTGCCTTTCAGTTTGCTATTCTACTCTTAGTTCCTCCTCTGTGATATTTCTTTTGAGTATTTGTCACGTCGATCGTCGAAACTTAAAAGCAAATGTCCGATATATTTTAAAAATTCATGATAGACTAAAAAAAAAAATAATAAAAAATGAAACAATAACAACAAAACAACACTTCAGATATTTTCCGTCACGTGCCTTCAGAGCCAATGGAGAAAAAAGAAAATGTGCCTTGAGGAGAAAATAGTTTCAGGGTATGCTAAACATTACTCGACGTTTTTGACTTATGAGTAACTTACAAGGAACTTGTGTCGACGTTGTGTCAACGATGATATCGTGCGACAACTTATTCAGCGTAGCGGACATGTGAGGCCATAAGGGCGAGTACGTCGTAAAATTTTCAAGCATGCTTGAATTCATGACGTAACTACACGTACACGAATATGACAGCGTACTTCATCGTTTTTCTCAGCGTGCCTCTTCACGTAAACCAAACTTACCATAACGTATTCACGTGACGCCAGCATTTTTAGACACATTTTTTCAGGTCGGCATACGCTGGCTAAATCGTCAAGGATGTGACTGCATGTTGTCACTTCCAATTCTCAGCGGGCTATGATTTGAATCGGCAAGCCGGTCAGCTATGTAGGATACCGTACGCCACGTAATCCGTCGGCGATAACGTGCAGGCGCGCTATGACTAAGTTAAAACTATCGTTGGGCATAGGTTAAGAACGCCGAACAAACGCTAAGCATTCGTTGGTATAAGTATCCTAATGGCAACGAAACGTTCTTGTGTAGTTTACAATATGTTATGCATACGACCAACCGTTTATGAATACGGGCCAAAAACTTAAAAAAACAACATCAAAATTTTCAGCGTACGCACGTGTTTCATAGCATTTTTATACGTTGCCATTGCTGGCTAATCGACTCAAGGTGTGACCAGGCGCCTTTAGTCGAAACACTTCGAGGTAAATGTTTAGCGTACCGCAAACTTATTTCTAACCTATGAGTAACATGTTGTAGGCACGTTAATGATCGTTGACACACGTCGACACATGTTACTTTGCTAAGTACTCATAAGTCGAAAACGTCAAGGTATGGTTAGCGTAGTGTTCCAGAACTCCCTGGTTTTTTGGTTTTTTAAATTTTTTTTCTTCGGTATGACGGTGATGTTGACACTCGATTTCTAGTGCGATTATAATATAATATAATTAATAAGGCTGCCGTTCAACGATTTTAAATCAACGAAAGCAGAAATGGGGAAACTCAAAGACTATCTTCACTGATGCGCATTTCCGCCACTCAAACCACGGACACGGGGCAGGATCTACTTACACACAACAAATAGAAATAATTCATTCTGGGGAATTCTATGTAGACATGATGCTCTCCCCAGGTACATTTCCAAAACTGTTAACACTTGTATGTACAGTCATTCGAGAAAGATCCTGGAGATCTTTTACAACTGATCCTGGACACTTTCTCATGTCTGGTTACTACTAATTGGACTTTTTCATCGTGGCTTTGTTCCTGAGACCAACACCATCGATAAACATTCACACGTCATTTTTGAAGTTTTTTGGCTCTTCCATGAGCAGTTGTTTTCCTCACTTGGTTATGACAAGCCTTCAAAATCTCTCTTTCGTCATCTTTCTTCAAAAAATTATTTTTAATGGGGAATTTATTCTTTCATCAGCACTTTATCTTTTTCGTCAATAATGTAATTACTGGAAGTTTGTTCGGTACGGAGGAATATTTACCAGCAATCTCACACAAATACCAGAGCAAAAAAGAGATAATGAAAACAGTGTGGACACCATGGCTTCCTGTCAATTATATCTGTCAAAAAATACAGTAGAAGTGCCCACTACCTGCGGTTTCAGCTTCACCCACCCGGAGTTCTTCGAATGCCAAAACCGCACGTACATTCAACTCCGCAACATCCTTGAATTGCTCACAATGGCTGAAAGCTGACTAGACCTAAGCAATCATTGGCAGAGAGTTATGTATAGTGACAGAGAAAGTCAGGATCCACAGGGGAATCCACAAGCCTGAATATTTCATGCCTTTCCTGAGAAGGCCAAACTCAATTGGTTACTTTCTATTGCACCCATATCCAGATGACATCGTCCATGCAAGGGCTGGCCAAAGATGTGCCTTGTCTATGGTCCTTATGCTCATAGCAAAGTTCACACGAATGCAAATTTTACATTAGTTCATAATATTTGTGATCATGTATTTCTCTCAGCTCCATATTTATGGCATTGTCTGCAAAGTATAACGCCTTTATTCTTCTTGAACGGCCACATTTATGGCGGTTGGCCGGGGGAAGCTTAGACCAATTTATTCACGAACCGGCTGGCCAGGCCAGACATTCGACTAAAGTGAGAGCAGGTATATTGAATTTGGCCAAGGTGCCAGCGATTGCTTGCCGACTCTTCGCAAAATACGCAGTGCAATCTTTCACATCCACCAAATGCTGCAGAGCAGCCACGCATGACACCCATAATTTAACGTCCATCCGAGGGACGGCACGCACTTGCGAGTGTGCATACCTCTTGGCAATCCTGTCGGCCATGTCTGCAACTACCAATGTACACCGTGAAAACATGCTGCACACATGCATGCACAAGTGCACGCATACACACACATTCACGACCGAAAGCACCATTCACACAAACACGCACATATGTTATTAGCGTGGAACACAATGCTTTGCCTGAAGTATGCGAAGAAAATGATTTTTCTTTGAAAAGGTTTATCCGAGCAAATAAGGTTTCTCCAAGCACAAAATGTATAGCATTCCCACCTGAAACCATAGCTCATCATATGTGAATGCCAGGTAATCAAATACCATTCACATGATGTGTTTGTTCATTGTTTACACATTACATTAATGTGCCATGTTTCCCAAGTCCACTGATAAGCTTTGCCTAAAGACGTTGATCATTACAATCATTCACTGGATAAAGGCACTCTTCTTAATCTTTCGAATTTAAACTTGAAAATTACTTTTAAAAGAAAAACAACCCCTGAAATCCAATTTTACAGGTAGTGGAATGGTGAATTACTTGAATTGCACAGGAGGTTTCCAACCCCTGCAATATTGGATGTATTAAGCATTTTTTACATGATATACACAGTTGCAAAACCTGATAATTTAATTTCAAACTCCAACTCATATGTTTGTTTGTCGGACATTGGTATGTGCATTCACCATTGATGCATGTCCATTTTTAAAGAGGGGATATTTGATTAAACCTCTTTTTGTACCATTCGGAAAGTTAAACGTTTGTGGACCTAAAACAGGACCTGCTTCCACAAATGATCTCCAAAGAGTATTGAATAATAAAAGCCTTGTAAATAAGCAAACCATCTGGTGGTCGGTTGGACAATTAGGTTGAAGGTCCCCGAATGGAAATAAGAAACGACGAAGACTGGTAGTATGATCGAGCAAGATGCCGAGAACAACCATTCAGAGATCGAGGACAGACGATGTTGAGGAACCCGTGAGATATTGGCTATGGAAGATCACCGAGTGCTTAGTGGATGCCCTGGGGACAAGGGCGCCTGATAAATGGCAATTGGCTGGCATTACATCAGTCATTTGTCTTTGATGGCCGAGTACCGTTGGCAGCTATGCGACAAGGTCACACAGCGGTCCGCGACATCCATCATCTTCCTGCCCTGCTTCAACATCCCTTTCCACCTAATTTTCCTTCTAATCAGATTTGAAGGCTTTCCTGTTAGCTCAGGCTTTTTCCTGCCCGTGCTCAAACCAAATTAACTGCAGCGGATCCCTTTCAGGCCTCGGCGAACCGAACTTTCACTCCAGGCACACCGTTAGGCTCCAAAATTATTGGATGATTGCTTTGAGCTTTCTGGGTCGGCCTTTTCTCTGCAATATCAAGTTCAGATCTTTTTCACCAAGGGTGGCTTTACCCATCCTCTAACAACAACAACTGGGTAGATTGTGCTTTGTATCATTCTGTTTATTGATGACTCCAAAAAATGCATACATTTCAATCGAATAATTTTGTCACAGAAATAATATTACAAATGTGACAAAATAAAAAACCAAGTGTATCGATAATTAAGGCACTATTATTTTGTGTGGCATGTGAGCTGCCCAAAGTTGGCAACTTATCCTGGAAAGGAAAATTTGTGGCATTGCTCATATGGGCAACTTTCTGTGCACGAAAAATAAACAAATCAAGATTTGAGGCTTTCCTGTAGCCCATGCTTTTCCTGCCTGTGCTTTGTATAGGCAGTTATTAGTAGAGCCAATCGGGTTTTAGGTTGTATTCATAGAGGGGTGACTTGTAAATAAAAAGCAGTAGTGGTAACACTGTACAGGGATTTAATGAGATTTCATCTGGAATGTTGTGTTCAGTTTTGGTTACCCACATCTGAGGAAGGACATAGCTGCCATATAGAGGGTTCAATTTGATTGTGGGGCTAGCTGGCGTCCCTATATACTAGGAGTATGCCATCTTGCAATTTTAAGCCATTTCGTTTCCATCAAGCATGGCACACCAAACCTGTGCCCATTGTGTGTGAAGCATAATGTGTCCATTTTCTAATCAATCTGTCTTTCTCTGAGCCCAAAAGGAAAATTATATCACTTAATGTTTTTTTTTCGTTCTTCTCAACATGTCAAAATATGCATACAATCAGACAGGATTGATTTAAACTGAAAACATGGACCATAAACCATGGGGCAATGAAGTGCAATGCATGAGTAAAGGTTCACACTGATGACTGTCTAATTTGAGGTGCACAGAGCGAGTGAGTAGAAGTCACACATTGGTAGTGACGGAATGCAGGAATTTGAAAGAAATGGAAGAAGGCAAGTGAAAGACAGAAATTGAGGCACACTATCCATACCAGATGTGCACACCATCAAGAGAGTAGAGAATTAGAAAAAAATGACAATTGTGAGTGCAAAAAAAGAGAGAGCTTGAGAAAATTGATTGATTGTGTGCTCTGCTGAAGGCAGGTCCTTCCCTGCTTGGCAAAAATGATACTGGATGGTTTGCCATTGGCCTTTCCAGCAGTTCATCAGGGCAGGAATTTGTAATTTGTTCACGTTGCCGGCGATAGCTTGCTTACTCTTGGCGAACTAGGGTACCATCAGATCCTATACATTCACCGACTAATGCAGCAGATGGGACACCAGCTTAACATCCATGAGAGGGACAGCCTACATTGATGAATAACCCTGACTGGGAAACACTGGTATGACAGTTTGTAGTTGGGTCGGGATTCAAACCCAGGCTAAACAGCTGAGAGACGATGTGTGCACTTCCAGGTTACCTCTAGGGCCTAGGCCATCCTGCAGCCCTTGAGAAGATATGGATAGGGAAAGCTTTTTATTTGCAATTGAACAGAACAGGAAAGAAGATATTTAGAAAGAACAAGGAAGGAATAAAAGATGGTTGCATTAAAAATGAGATGAGCCTCAAGTGGAGTTATTTTTTTGATCTCTACATTTCCTTTAACATACACTACATGGCCAAACGTATGTGGACACATTATCGTCCAACATCTATTCCAAAATCACAGGCATTAATATGGAGTTTGTCCCCCCCCCCCCAATTGCTGCTATAACATCCTCCACTCTTGTGCGAAGGCTTTTCACTAGATGTTGGAACATTGCTGCGGGGATTTGCTTCCATTCAGCCACAAGAACATAATTGAGGTTGGGCATTGATGTTGGGCCATTAGGTCTGGCTCGCAGTCGGCGTTCCAATTCATCCCAAAGGTGTTCAATGTGGTTGAGGTCAGGGCTCTGTGCAGGCCAGTCAAGTTTCTTCCACAACCGGATCTCTACAAACCATTTCTGTACGGACCTCAATTTGTGCACGGGGGCATTGTCATGCTGAAACAGGAAAGGGTCTTCCCCAAACTATTTCCACCAAGTTGAAGCACAGAATCGTGTAGAATGTCATTGTATGCTGTAGCATTAAGATTTCCCTTCACTGGAACTAAGGGACCGAACTCGAACCATGAAAAACAGCCCCAGACCATTACTCCTCCTCCACCAAACTTTACAGTTGGCACTATGCATTCAGGCAGGTAGCGTTCTCCCGGCATCCGCCAAACGCAGATTCATCTGTCGGACTGCCAGCTGGTAAAGTGCGATTCATTACTCAAGAGAACACGTTTCCACTGCTTCAGAATCCAATGGTGGTGAGCTTTACAACACCTAGCCAATGCTTGGCTTTGCGCATGGTGATCTTAGGCAGTGTGTGGCTGTCTGGCCATGGAAACTCATTTTATGAAGCTCTCGATGAACAGTGCTTGTGCTGACGTTGCTTCCAGAGTGTCTGGAACTCGGTAGTTAGTGTTGCAACTGATGACAGACAATTTTTCCATGCTACGTGCTTCAGCACTCGGCGTCCCATTCTGTAAGCTTGTGTGGCCTACCACCTCATGGCTGAGCTGTTGTTGCTCCTTGACGTTTCCACTTCACAATAACAGCACTTACAGTTGACCAGGGCAGCTCTAGCAGGGCAGAAATTTGACAAACTGACTTGTTGGAAAGGTGGCATCCTATGACGGTGCCACGTTGAAAGTCACTGAGCTCTTCAGTACGGCCCATTCTCGTGCCAATGTTTGTCTATGGAGATTGCATGCCTGTGTGCTTCATTTTATCACCTGTCAGCAATGGTGTAGCTGAAATAGCCAAATCCACTAATTAGAAGGGTGTCCGCATACTTTTTGGCCATGTACTGCAAGTGCTGTGCAATGAAAGCATGCATGTGCATGTAATCCTTCATTCCTTTATAGTTTTATTAAATCTCTCTCATCTTCCATGGTTTCCTTTTTCCCACAGTTCGTCAATATGCACGATTACTATCTTATTGTTACCCTCGCCTGAGGAGAGGTATTGCATTTGGGCCCATTTGTCTCTCTGTCTGTATGTCCGCACAGAACCTGAGTGTGTGTATAAATTATATTTGACCCTTTAGAACCCTAAGACCCTTTAGGCCCCTCAAACACTTAAGAGCATGTCCAGCATATAGACCCCAAAGACCCCATATATCCCATTACAGCCTTTAGCACCCTTAGACCTCAAAGACCCTTTTGATCCTCTGACCCTTTATAACCCAGAAGACCCAAAGACTCCTTTCTACCCTTTAGACCTTCACACCTTTCAGACATTTTAGTACTCTGTATACCCCTTTGACCTTTACACAATGTTTAGACGTTGTAAAACCCTTTAGACCCCATTCAGACCATTCCAACCCTTCAGACCATAAATTACACCTTTAAATTGGGTAGACCCTTTGACCTTTTAAGAACCTTTAGACACTTTAGATATTTACAAGACCTTTCAACCTTAACACCTTTCAAACTTTACACCATTCGACCTTCAGACCACTTGACCTTTACAACTTTTCATACCTTTGACCTTTCCACATTTACAACTAGACCGTTTAGACCTTTCATTTGGAATCAACGACATTTCATTGAGTACATCCTTCCATTTATTCTTCAGTACATCCTTCTCCTCCCCCAAAAAATATGAGTGTTGATCATAACAATCATGGTCTGGAGGGCCCATCGAAGATGTACGTGTGTGTGTGTGTGTGTGTGGTGTGTGTGTGTGTCCTCCGTAACTCCAACACCATGAAACCTAGCGGCCTGAAACTTTGCATGCATACTAAGGCAACTTCAAGGGAGTGCATGAATGAAAACTGTTTTTTGGGTAAATTTAAAAACACACCTTTTGAAGATAATTAACAGCCTTATTTAATTATGCTTTATCAAGGCTTCATCCTTGGTCAGCCCCTTAGTCAGCCATTTGTCAGCCTGCTGGGGTCTTAATTCGCCATTTTTGTTTTGACCTGCTCAACACTGCCTTGACTTTGAACGGGCCGCAATGATTACTTTACGATAAAGCGTTCAATTCTTCTCTTTTTTAAACTTTTCTCACTCATATCAAAGAATGCCTGATCTTCATAGCTTCGGATCGCTGGATACATTGCAATGCTTGTAAATGCCCGGAGACACCACTATTCACGCATATATTTATTTCCACATATGCGATAAGCTCGAGAATTTCTTAACCTGAGCCGAATTTTCAAAATTAAAGCTGCGTAATTGACCTTCGCAGTAGTTCTGACCGCTAAAAAAAAGTGTTTATTGGTCTAATTCAGACATTGTTTGACACTCCGGAAATGTCCAAGTGTTAGTGGTTTTATTTTATTTCCGCACATGTGATAATCTCTAGAATCTCTTAACCTGAGCCAAATTTCAAAATTTAAACTGCAGAATTGACCTTATTAGCAGTTCGACTGCTAAAAAAAAAAGTGTTCATTTGTCCAATTTGGACATTGTTTGACATTCTGGGCGTATTCGAGTGTGTTTGTTCTAATCGATCACTAATCGCTTGCGAAGCCGGCTGTTCCTTATCAACCGTTTCATTGAAGTGCTTGATTGAGTGCTTAATAGAAGTCGGTGAATCAATTCCAACAATGGAATCAAAAGGAATTGAGTCAGTTAACCTGAATTGACGTCAATTCCCAGTAATTCCTACTTCCAAGAAATAAGCAATTTTTTCAGTGAAATTTATTTTGTCCCCATTTGGCATGCTCTAGTTACACATGGCCTGGTAATGTATTAATTGAAAAGGAACACGCCCTTGGGGCATCCCATTTGCCATATAGCAGCAAAAGCAAGTCACTTGCAAACTAACACACCCTCAGAGCGTGTTCTTTTTAACTGAATAACAAGAAATTTAGAGTTTGTCCGGTAAAGCATGCTGATTGATTTGCTGTTGGACAGAAAGGCAATACATTGACTGATAAGTTTTTGAGAAACATATCATTCAAGAGGTCCAGAGAGTGCAGTTTGGAAATATTTCTGGAAAGTTAAAGAAGACAGTCCGAAAGTTGCATGCTCACTTTGTTCAATAGACCTTTCTCATCACTGTAATTTATCGAATATGCAAAAACATTTGAAAACCAAAAATCAGAGGAGTACCTATTAGTGATGGTTGAAAATGAGGATTCAAAGAAACTAGTCTGCAATAGCAATAAGTTCGCTTTCACAATCAACATTTGAAAGCAATTTCAGCCCAGTCCACTGCCTTTCCATTCCTTGCCCCTCATGTTTCCTTCCATTCCCCTCACACTGCCTTCCATTCCCACCCATCACTCTGCTTTCCTCTCCCCTTACGCTGTCTGTCTTCCTCCCCCTCATGCTGCTGTCCCCTCTTCTCACGCTTCCTTTCCATTCCCTCCCCAATGCTGGCTTTCCATTCCATTCCCCTCCCCCATGCTGCCTTTCCATTCCCCTCCCCCACACTGCCTTTCCATTCCCTCCCCCCACACTGCCTTCCATTCCCCTCCCCCACACTGCCTTTCTATTTCCCTCTCCCATGCTGCCTTTCCATTCCCCTCCTCCATGCTGCTTTTCCATTCCCCTCCCCCCACGCTGCCTTTCCCTTCCCTCCCCCCATGGTGGCTTCCCTTTCCCTCCCCCCACGCTGCCTTCCCTTCCCCTCTTCACCCTCTGCTTGGGATCCCATGGGGCCCCTCCCTTGCGTCCCAGTGCCCCTACCTTTACACCAATGTGCATAGGGAACACTGCAAATTTGCCTTTCGTGCCCCTCCTTTTCTGAAAGGCTTTTGGGGGATTCCTCTTGTCCCCCAATTTGCCTGTTGGCAAGCTCCTTTTCTCTGAGGCTTACGAGGGCCATCAAATGCACCCAAGTGGCTATGGTGCTTTCTAATCATCCAAGTTTTCTTCAAAATTGGAGGGAGCATTCAAATCCAACCATCAAATCTCCATGGACCACCACACATGCATGCTTCCTCATGCAGCAACCCCTGCTAACCCCGAGCCAGAGTTTGTGCTTACTAATCCTTGGGGAGCCACTCTAGCCTCACCACTAACCAGTCTGTCATGATTGCAGATCCCCCAGACACGTTCCTCTTTCCTCCTCTCTGTCCAATCGACATACCTCGCTCACAGGCGCCACACTCAGGCTGCTCACCACGTTCGTCGACTTGCTCGCATGCTCACCACCCCTGTACGTGGAACAGTTGGCTTTAGCCACACGACTTTAACACAACAGCACGGTAACTACCATGCGCCTCGGCACTTGATTCGCCATTCCAGCCGCGTTGTTACCACCGCATAGACCCATTCCGTGACCTCGTACATGGGTTTGAACGGCTAGCGCACAGGACTCGCACACCATGCAGATCTCCTTTAATTGGGTTTCTGTCTTCCCATAGACACCGGTGTCTACATACCTGTTTGTGGCGGAAATAACCGCTAGCTCTCCCAGCATGGATTATCATGCCTGTTCCTGTGGAGTCATGTGCGCCCCACACAAATTTCCCCCTGCACGTCCTTCAACCTCCTCTCTTTCTGTGCTATTTATTTCTTCTGGCACTGCACCAACTAATCTATCCGCCACCTTTCATTCATTTTTATTCCACCACCATTTCATTTCCACTTGTTGGCCAATCGGAAGGTGGAGTCAGCCAGTGTCAGATAGCTCAGAACCTTGGTATTCACACCATTTCATCTCTTCACCCATTCATTCGTTTTTATTTGCACCCTGTTTGTACGAGTTTTCACTTCCCTTATCTCTGTCTCTGGTGCTGTCTTTGTGTTATGTTCGTCTTTAATTTACCCAGGTCCCTTTTACTCTTACCAATCGGTGGCCCGACTCCCTGGCCACGACCCTGGTCGCCGCTTGTATTTTCCTGTTACTCTGGCCTCCCTGACCACCATTTTCTACCATGTGTCACACACGGCTGTGAGATCGTCCCTCATAGTTTTCGTTCTGGAAACCAGCTCCATGTGGCTCGCATCAATTTTTCAGCTCAGCTTGGCTCACTCACATTTTGGCTTTCAGCTCAGTTCCCAACCTCACCTGCTTCATCTGCCCAGCCCTCATGCCTGCACAAAGCCTGCTCATCATTGCCTCAAATTGTTGGCTTGTGTCAACTGTGCTGGTGATGGTGGCCTGCTGCTTCGCTGGGGCAATGGTGAACTGCTAAGGGGGATTTGTCCTGAGTTCCAGGCAGAGGAAGCAACTCCACCATGCCCTCCAACTCCATTTTGTTTGGGGTTTACAGTGGTGTTGGTCCATTGGACCACCTCATTTGACCCGTCATGATTGCTCATTTTTATGCTCTAATTTTGCGACGAACCACAAGCTCTTCAATTTTGCTTCAAGGCACAATCTCTCAAAACTCGGGTCCGTATCACACTCAACTGACACCAGTGTTGTAACAGCGTCAGTCAAGTCAGCTTACAGGTCTCACTCCTGATCACCGGACAGTGCTGCAGCCATTTGACTCTGTCCAGAACAGAGGTTTGAGCCCCACTCTGAAGGCTATTTCTAACGCCACATGACCCGGCTTTTCATGACCAAATCTCATGGGCACACCAATAGACGGATCAGAAATCCCGAGAAGGGTCCCTTGCCAAAAATGCCATGTATCATTCTCATGGGGTCTCTGAGTCACCTGGACATCGTGAGGTAAGCGCCGCTGGCGGTATCTGATCTGAGCCGAGTGGACTCTGGCCATGCATGCGCCTCAACACAGTTACCATTAAATGCTGAGTCAATTGGCCGCCTTATGCATGTGTGTATATATATGTAATATGTATATATATATATATATATATATATATATATATATATAACATACACACACACACGTATATACATACACATGCACATATATATATATATATATATATATATATATATATATATATATATAATTTCTGTTAACATCTGCGCGTAATTTGACGTTTCTCCTCCAAAACTGCCGGACGGATTGTCGCCACTTTCGCATACGGGTGGTCTGTGGTCTAATGAAACAACATGGGCTATGTGAGATCGCGCCAGACGGACAGGTTTGGGAATTTTGGGCGATTTTCTAATTTTTACATTCGTTTGCATGGCGACGTGTGACGTCACCGCTGAGAGACGTAATTCCGTCATGACATCATCGGTCATTTCGCTGACGTCATTATGTCTGTCGTCGACAGACCGTCACCACCGAGAGGCGTAATGCCACTCCTCGAAAACAGCGTCTGCAATGTAAAACCTCTTCTGCACATGCTGACTACCTCAGAAGGTGAATTTGACACAAAAATGTAGCAAGAAACATTGTATATAAAGTAAAGATTTATTTTTAAAATTATGATTTCTGTTAACGTCTGCACGTGATTTGACGTTTCTCCTCCGAAACCAACTGGCAGGAATGTGCTCATTTCCCATATACTGTGGTTTCTTAATGTGACGAAGACAATGCACTAAATCTCGAAGCTGGAATTGGATGACAACGTGGCTTCAACAAGATTTTAAACCAATGGACGGCCGCATTTATTCCCGTTCGGTCGTCATCGCTGAACTGCTGTCCAGTAAGTGCTGCCATCTATCCAAAAAATATGAACTCGAGTAAGGGAGTACTCATTGCATCAAACACTGAACATAAAACACACTGATAATAAATAGTATGGCTCAGAACATCAGCAATGGTTGTCAAGTTTTAAAAATCAGTGTGGAAGGAGGGGAACGATGAGCGCCAGAGCTCTGCCAACATGATGTACCCCGATTGGCTCTTTCCCGGACTGAACACGCCCTCTTAGACTGTCAATTTTGTGTCTGAAGTCCAATGTACATATTAAAAACACCCGAAAATAAGTTGCAATAGGCCTACGTCCAGATAACATCAAAGGCTATAATCTGAAGGTAGGGGGAACCAGGGAACGGGTATGAGGTCATCCCTTAATTGCCCGGATTCTCTTTCTTTTCTTTGTTCTTCGAAGCGCGGTGCCCGACAATAGATTCTGCACCTTGAATGTGTGGTGGTTAACTGTTCAAATTAAAAAGGTGTTCGATTGTCGGATGCACCCAAACAACTGCCGTTCATTACAATTAATTGTCAATATCAACCACCATCGTTACCTGTGTTGTGTCTTGCGTGTGTGATCTTCAAATTAAAGCGTCCAAGCGGCGTTCGATCGTCGAATGTGCGCCAAAAAGTGCCGTCATTGAAAATTTGCATTCTGATTCTCGTCACCCTCCACTGCTCCTGTTCAGTCTAGGGCTAGGCCTATATCATATGCATTATGTCATGTCAATACCAAACAACAATGAGGATCGAAGCATTATGGTGCCATGTGCATTTTGCATGGATTGAGCCACGCATCTTCATCTTCAAAGTAGGCCTACTTTCCTTGCTTTGGAAAATACAGTACAGTACACCTCGACTCGACTGGAGTGGACCAGCATTTTCGGTTCATTGACTAGAACTACGCGTAGGCATTATTGACCAATATTTCCAAACCCATGCCATATAACAGTATGCAAAATCCACACAAGAATGGCGACCAAGACAACGAGGCGCTGAAACCACTATAGGCCGCATGTATTCCGTCAGCCCCAAGACATGAAACATACTGTCCCCTCTCCTCCTGCTCCACGTGCCTGGCCCAACCTCATTTGAAGACCTGAGAACAGTTTATTGCCAAGTCTCTGACACATTCAAAGAAGCATGTATACGTAGACACCTCCTGATTGAGCGACACCGAATGGGATAAAGCTCTCTCTGAAGCAACTCTCCTCCAAATGCCGCAACAGCTGCGATCCCTTTTCACCACCATTGTATATATTGTGACCAACCAACCCCCAGCAACTTTGGAAAACACCAGAATACCATTATTGAAGATTACACCCATCGCCAATATTCCACCCACATAGTGACAATTAGCCCTCAAGACATCAACAGGTCTCTGCAACAAAATGGTACAAGTTTATCA
>CM068955.1:138616108-138626947 GCA_035128595.1 Eptatretus atami | reverse complement strand
AGCTGACAAAAAATATGAGGATACATGAAAATCAACAACACTACGCACAATGGCTCCTACAATTAGGCAATGGCAAACTCCACAGTCAGCTGACCAATGCACCACCATCATCCATCAAAATCCCACCCCAGTGCAACATCGTCACCGAACAAGACAACATTTGGGCTCATATGGGCAACTTTCTGTGCACGCAAAAATAAACAAATCAAAATTTGAGGCTCCTGTAGCCATGCTTTTCCCTGCCTGTGCTTTGTATAGGCAGTTATTAGTAGAGCCAATCGGGTTTTAGGTTTATTCATAGAGGGGTGACTTGTAAATAAAAAAGCAGTAGTGGTAAACACTGTACAGGGATTTAATGAACTTCATCTGGAATGTTGTGTTCAGTTTTGGTTACCACATCTGAGGAAGGACATAGCTGCCATATAGAGGGTTCAATTTGATTGTGGGGCTAGCTGGCGTCCCTATATACTAGGAGTAATGCATCTTGCAATTTTAAGCCATTTCGTTTCCATCAAGCATGCCACACCAAACCTGTGCCCATTGTGTGTGAAGCATAATGTGTCCATTTCTAATCAATCTGTCTTTCTCTGAGCCCAAAAGGAAAATTATATCACTTAATGTTTTTTTTTCGTTCTCCAACATGTCAAAATTGCATTACAATCAGACAGGATTGATTTAAACTGAAAACATGGACCATAAACCATGGGGCAATGAAGTGCAATGCATGAGTAAAGGTTCACACTGATGACTGTCTAATTGAGGTGCACAGAGCGACGTGAGTAGAAGTCACACATTGGTAGTGACGGAATGCAGGAATTTGAAAGGAAATGGAAGAAGGCAAGTGAAGACAGAAATTGAGGCACACTATCCATACCAGAGTTTGCACACCATCAAGAGAGTAGAGAATTAGAAAAAAATGACAAATTGTGAGTGCAAAAAAAGAGAGAGCTTGAGAAAATTGCATTGATTGTGTGCTCTGCCTGAAGGCAGGTCCTTCCCTGCTTGGCAAAAATGATACTGGATGGTTTTGCCATTGCCTTTCCAGCAGTTCATCAGGGCAGGAATTTTAATTTGTTCACGTTGCCGGCGATAGCTTGCTTACTCTTGGCGAACTAGGGTACCATCAGATCCTTAACATTCACCGACTAATGGCAGCAGATGGGACACCAGCTTAACATCCATGAGAGGGACAGCCTACATTGATGAATAACCCTGACTGGGAAACACTGGTATGACAGTTGTAGTTGGGTCGGGATTCAAACCCAGGCTAAACAGCTGAGAGACGAGGTGTGCACTTCCAGGTGTACCTCTAGGGCCAGGCCATCCTGCCAGCCCTTGAGAAGATATGGATAGGGAAAGCTTTTTATTTGCAATTGGACAGAACAGGAAAGAAGATATTTAGAAAGAACAAGGAAGGAATAAAAAGATGGTGGGCATTAAAAATGAGATGAGCCTCAAGTGGAGTTATTTTTTGATCTCTACATTTCCTTTAACATACACTACATGCCCAACGTATGTGGACACATTATCGTCCAACATTCTCATTCCAAAAATCACAGGCATTAATATGGAGTTGTCCCCCCCCCCCCAATTGCTGCTATAACATCCTCACTCTTGTCGGAAGGCTTTTCACTAGATGTTTGAACATTGCTGCGGGGATTTGCTTCCATTCAGCCACAAGAACATAATTGAGGTTGGGCATTGATGTTGGGCCATTAGGTCTGGCTCGCAGTCGGCGTTCCAATTCATCCCAAGGTGTTCAATGTGTGGTTGAGGTCAGGGCTCTGTGCAGGCCAGTCAAGTTCTTTCCACACCGATCTCTTACAAACCATTTCTGTACGGACCTCAATTTGTGCACGGGGGCATGTCATGCTGAAACAGGAAAGGGTCTTCCCCAAACTATTTCACCAAGTTGGAAGCACAGAATCGTTGTAGAATGTCATTGTATGCTGCTAGCATTAAGATTTCCCCTTCACTGGGAACTAAGGACCGAACTCGAACCCATGAAAAACAGCCCCAGACCATTACTCCTCCTCCACCAAACTTTACAGTGTGCACTATGCATTCAGGCAGGTAGCGTTCTCCCGGCATCCCGCCAAACGCAGATTTCATCTGTCGGACTGCCAGCTGGTAAAGTGCGATTCATTACTCAAGAGAACACGTTTCCACTGCTTCAGATCCAATGGTGTTGAGCTTACAACACCCTAGCCAATGCTTGGCTCTTGCGCATGTGTGATCTTAGGCAGTGTGTGGCTGTCTGGCCATGAAACTCATTTTATGAAGCTCTCGATGAACAGTGCTTGTGCTGACGTTGCTTCCAGAGTGTCTGGAACTCGGTAGTAGTGTTGCAACTGATGACAGACAATTTTCCATGCTACGTGCTTCAGCACTCGGCGGTCCATTCTGTAAGCTTGTGTGGCCTACCACCTCATGGCTGAGCTGTTGTTGCTCCTTGACGTTTCCACTTCACAATAACAGCACTTACAGTTGACCAGGGCAGCTCTAGCAGGGCAGAAATTTGACAAACTGACTTGTTGGAAAGGTGGCATCTATGACGGTGCCACGTTGAAGTCACTGAGCTTTCAGTACGGCCCATTCTTCGTGCCAATGTTTGTCTATGGAGATTGCATGCCTGTGTGCTTCATTTATACACCTGTCAGCAATGGTGTAGCTGAAATTAGCCAAATCCACTAATTAGAAGGGTGTCCGCATACTTTTTGGCCATGTACTGCAAGTGCTGTGCCAATGAAAGCATGCATGTGCATGTAATCCTTCATTCCTTTATAGTTTTATTAAATCTCTCTCATCTTCATGGTTTCTTTTTTCCACAGTTCGTCAATATGCCGATTACTATCTTATTGTTACCCTCGCCTGAGGAGAGGTATTGCATTTGCGGCCCATTTGTCTCTCTGTCTGTATGTCCGCACAGAACCTGAGTGTGTGTATAAATTATATTTGACCCTTTAGAACCCTAAGACCCTTTAGGCCCCTCAAACACTTAAGAGCATGTCCAGCATATAGACCCAAAGACCCCATATATCCATTACAGCCTTTAGCACCCTTAGACCTCAAAGACCCTTTTGATCCTCTGACCCTTTATAACCAGAAGCACCAAAGACTCCTTTCTACCCTTTAGACCTTCACACCTTTCAGACATTTAGTACTCTGTATACCCCCTTTGACCTTTACACAATGTTTAGACGTGTAAAACCCTTTAGACCCCATTCAGACCATTCCAACCCTTCAGACCATAAATTACACCCTTTAAATTGGGTAGAACCCTTTGACCTTTAAGAACCTTTAACACTTTAGATATTTACAAGACCTTTCAACCTTAACACTTTCAAACTTTACACCATTCGACCTTCAGACCACTTGACCTTTACAAACTTTTCATACCTTTGACCTTTCCACATTTACAACTAGACCGTTTTAGACCTTTCATTTGGAATCAACGACATTTCATTGAGTACATCCTTCCATTTTTCTTCAGTACATCCTTCTCCCTCCCCCAAAAAATATGAGTGTTGATCATAACAATCATGGTCTGGAGGGCCCATCGAAGATGTACGTGTGTGTGTGTGTGGTGTGTTGTGTGTGGTGTGTCCTCCGTAACTCAACACCATGAAACCTAGCGGCCTGAAACTTTGCATGCATACTAAGGCAACTTCAAGGGAGTGCATGAATGAAAACTGTTTTTTGGGTAAATTTAAAAACCACACCTTTTGAAGATAATTTAACAGCCTTATTTAATTATGCTTTATCAAGGCTTCATCCTTGGTCAGCCCCTTAGTCAGCCATTTGTCAGCCTGCTGGGGTCTTAATTGCCATTTTTTGTTTTGACCTGCTCAACACTGCCTTGACTTTGAACGGGCCGCAATGATTACTTTACGATTAAAGCGTTCAATTCTTCTCTTTTTTAAACTTTTGTCTCACTCATATCAAAGAATGCCTGATCTTCATAGCTTCGGATCGGCTGGATACATTGCAATGCTTGTAAATGCCCGGAGACACCACTATTCACGCATATATTTTATTTCCACATATGCGATAAGCTCGAGAATTTCTTAACCTGAGGCCGAATTTTCAAAATTAAAGCTGCGTAATTGACCTTCGCAGTAGTTCTGACGCTAAAAAAAAGTGTTTATTGGTCTAATTCAGACATTGTTTGACACTCCGGAAAGGTCCAAGTGTTAGTGGTTTTATTTTATTCCGCACATGTGATAATCTCTAGAATCTCTTAACCTGAGCCAAATTTCAAAATTTAAACTGCAGAATTGACCTTATTAGCAGTTCCGACTGCTAAAAAAAAAGTGTTCATTTGTCCAATTTGGACATTGTTTGACATTCTGGGCGTATTCGAGTGTGTTTGTTCTAATCGATCACTAATCGCTTGCGAAGCCGGCTGTTCCTTATCAACCGTTTCATTGAAGTGCTTGATTGAGTGCCTTAATAGAAGTCGGTGAATCAATTCCAACAATGGATCAAAAGGAATTGAGTCAGTTAACCTGAATTGACGTCAATTCCCAGTAATTCCTACTTCCAAGAAATAAGCAATTTTCAGTGAAATTTATTTTGCCCCATTTGGCATGCTCTATTACACATGCCTGGTAATGTATTAATGAAAAGGAACACGCCCTTGGGGCATCCCATTTGCCATATTAGCAGCAAAAGCAAGTCACTTGCAAACTAAACACACCCTCAGAGCGTGTTCTTTTTAACTGAATAACAAGAAATTTAGAGTTTGTCCGGTTAAAGCATGCTGATTGATTTGCTGTTGGACAGAAAGGCAATACATTGACTGATAAAGTTTTGAGAAACATATCATTCAAGAGGTCCAGAAGTGCAGTTGAAATATTTCTGGAAAGTTAAAGAAGACAGTCCGAAAGTTGCATTGCTCCACTTTGTTCAATAGACCTTTCTCATCACCTGTAATTTATCGAATATGCAAAAACATTTGAAAACCAAAAATCAGAGGAGTACCTATTAGTGATGGTTGAAAATGAGGATTCAAAGAAACTAGTCTGCAATAGCAATAAGTTCGCTTTCACAATCAACATTTGAAAGCAATTTTCAGCCCAGTCCACTGCCTTTCCATTCCTTGCCCCTCATGTTTCCTTTCCATTCCCCTCACACTGCCTTCCATTCCCACCCATCACTCTGCTTTCCTTCTCCCCTTACGCTGTCTGTCTTCCCCTCCCCTCATGCTGCTGTCTCCCTCTTCTCACGCTTCCTTTCCATTCCCCTCCCCAATGCTGCCTTTCCATTCCATTCCCCTCCCCCATGCTGCCTTTCCATTCCCCTCCCCCACACTGCCTTTCCATTCCCCTCCCCCCACACTGCCTTTCCATTCCCCTCCCCCCACACTGCCTTCTATTTCCTCCTCCCATGCTGCCTTTCCATTTCCACCTCCCTCCATGCTGCTTTTCCATTCCCCTCCCCCCACGCTGCCTTCCCTTCCCTCCCCCATGGTGCTTCCCTTTCCCTCCCCCCACGCTGCCTTCCCTTCCCCTCTTCACCCTCTGCCTTGGGATCCCATGGGCGCCCTCCCCTTGCGTCCCAGTGCCCCTACCTTTACACCAATGGTGCATAGGGAAACACTGCAAATTTGCCTTTCGTGCCCCCTCCTTTTCTGAAAGGCTTTTGGGGGATTCCTCTTGTCCCCCAATTTGCCTGTTGGCAAGCTCCTTTTCTCTGAGGCTTACGAGGGCCATCAAATGCACCCAAGTGGCTATGGTGCTTTCTAATCATCCAAGTTTTCCTTCAAAATTGGAGGGAGCATTCAAATCCAACCATCAAATCTCCATGGACCACCACACATGCATGCTTCCTCATGCAGAACCCCTGCTAACCCCGAGCCAGAGTTGTGCTTACTAATCCTTGGGAGCCACTCTAGCCTCACCACTAACCAGTCTGTCATGATTGCAGATCCCCCAGGACACGTTCCTCTTTCCTCCTCTCTGTCCAATCGACATACCTCGCTCACAGGCGCCACACTTCAGGCTGCTCACCACGTTCGTGCACTTGCTCGCATGCTCACCCACCCCTGTACGTGGAACAGTTGGCTTTAGCCACACGACTTTAAACAACAGCACGGTAACTCACCATGCGCCTCGGCACTTGATTCGCATTCCAGCCGCGTTGTTACCACCGCATAGACCATTCCGGGACCTCGTACATGGGTTTGAACGGGCTAGCGCACAGGACTCGCACACCATGCAGATCTCCTTTAATTGGGTCTGTTCTTCCCATAGACACCGGTGTCTACATACCTGTTTGGTGCGGAAATAACCGCTAGCTCTCCAGCATGGATTATCATGCCTGCTTCCTGTGGAGTCATGTGCGCCCCACACAAATTTCCCCCTGCACGTCCTTCAACCTCCTCTCTTTCTGTGCTATTTATTTCTTCTGGCACTGCACCAACTAATCTATCCGCCACCTCTTCATTTCATTTTTATTCCACCACCATTTCATTTCCACTTGTTGGCCAATCGGAAGGTGGAGTCAGCCATGTCAGATAGCTCAGAACCTTGGTATTCCACCACCATTTCACTCTTCACCCATTCATTCGTTTTTATTTGCACCCTGTTTGTACGAGTTTCACTTCCCCTTATCTCTGTCTCTGGTGCTGTCTTTGTGTTTATGTTCGTCTTTTAATTTACCCAGTCCTTTTACTCTTACCAATCGGTGGCCCGACTCCCTGGCCACGACCCTGGTCGCCGCTTGTATTTTCCCTGTTACCTCTGGCTCCCTGACCACCATTTTCTACCATGTGTCACACACGGCTGTGAGATCGTCCCTCATAGTTTTCGTTCTGGAAACCAGCCTCCATGTTGGCTCGCATCAATTTTTCAGCTCAGCTTGGCTCCACTCACATTTTGGCTTTCAGCTCAGTTCCCAACCTCACCTGCTTCATTCTGCCCAGCCCTCATGCCTGCACAAAAGCCTGCTCATCATTGCTCAAATTGTTGGCTTGTGTCAACTGTGCTGGTGATGGTGGCCTGCTGCTTCGCTGGGGCAATGGTGAACTGCTAAGGGGGATTTGTCCTGATTCCCAGGCAGAGGAAGCAACTCCACCATGCCCTCTCAACTCCATTTTGTTTGGTTACAGTGGTGTTGGTCCATTGACCACCTCATTTGACCCGTCATGATTGCTCATTTTTATGCTCTAATTTTGCGGACGAACCACAAGCTCTTCAATTTTGCTTCAAGGCACAATCTCTCAAAACTCGGGTCCGTATCACACTCAACTGACACCAGTGTTGTAACAGCGTCAGTCAAGTCAGCTTACAGTCTCACTCCTGATCACCGGACAGTGCTGCAGCCATTTGACTCTGTCCAGAACAGAGGTTTGAGCCCCACTCTGAAAGCTATTTTCTAACGCCACATGACCCGGCTTTCATGACCAAATCTCATGGGCACACCAATAGACGGATCAGAAATCCCGAGAAGGGTCCCTTGCCAAATGCCATGTATCATTCTCATGGGGTCTCTGAGTCACCTGGACATCGTGAGGTAACGCCCGCTGGCGGTATCTGATCTGAGCCGAGTGGGACTCTGGGCCATGCATGCGCCTCAACACAGTTACCATTAAATGCTGAGTCAATGGCCGCCTTATGCATGTGTGTATATATATGTATATGTATATATATATATATATATATATATATATATATATATACATACACACACACACGTATATACATACACATGCACATATATATATTATATATATATATATATATATATATATATATATATAATTTCTGTTAACATCTGCGCGTATTTGACGTTTCTCCTCCAAAACTGCCGACGGATTGTCGCACTTTCGCATACGGGTGGTCTGTGGTCTAATGAACAAACATGGGCTATGTGAATCGCGCCAGACGGACAGGTTTGGGGAATTTTGGGCGATTTTCTAATTTTTACATTCGTTTGCATGGCGACGTGTTACGTCACCGCTGAGAGACGTAATTCCGTCATGACATCATCGGTCATTCGCTGACGTCATTATGTCTGTCGTCGACAAGACCGTCACCACCGAGAGGCGTAATGCCACTCCTCGAAAACAGCGTCTGCAATGTAAAACCTCTTCTGCACATGCTGACTACCTCAGGAAGGTGAATTTGACACAAAAAATGTAGCAAGAAACATTGTAATATAAAGTAAAGATTTATTTTTAAAATATGATTTCTGTTAACGTCTGCACGTGATTTGACGTTTCTCCTCCGAAACACTGGCAGGAATGTGCTCATTTCCCATATACTGTGGTTTCTTATGTGACGAAGACAATGCACTAAATCTCGAAGCTGGAATTGCATGACAACGTGGCTTCAACAAGATTTTAAACCAATGGGACGGCCGCATTTATTCCCGTTCGCGGTCGTCATCGCTGAACTGCTGTCCAGTAAGTGCTGCCATCTATCCAAAAAATATGAAACTCGAGTAAGGGAGTACTCATTGCATCAAACACTGAACATAAACACAACTGATAATAAATAGTATGGCTCAGAACATCAGCAATGGTTGTCAAGTTTTAAAAATCAGTGTGAGAGGAGGGGAACGATGAGCGCCAGAGCTTCTGCCAACATGATGTTACCCGATTGGCTCTTTCCCGGACTGAACACGCCCTCTTAGACTGTCAATTTGTGTCTGAAGTCCAATGTACATATTAAAAAACACCCGAAAATAAGTTGCAATAGGCCTACGTCCAGATACATCAAGGCTATAATCTGAAGAGTAGGGGGAACCAGGGAACGGGTATGAGGTCATCCCTAATTGCCCGGATTCTCTTCTTTTCTTTGTTCTTCGAAAGCGCGGTGCCGACAATAGATTCTGCACCTTGAATGTGTGCGTGTAACTGTTCAAATTAAAAAGGTGTTCGATTGTCGGATGCACCCAAACAACTGCCGTTCATTACATTATTGTCAATATCAACCACCATCGTTACCTGTTGTGTCTTGCGTGTGTGATCTTCAAATTAAAGCGTCCAAGCGGCGTTCGATCGTCGAATGTGCGCCAAAAAGTGCCGTTCATTGAAAATTTGCATTCTGATTTCTCGTCACCCTCACTGCTCCTGTTCAGTCTAGGGCTAGGCCTATATCATATGCATTTGTCATGTCAATACCAAACAACAATGAGGATCGAAGCATTATGGTGCCATGTGCATTTTGCATGGATTGAGCCACGCATCTTCATCTTCAAAGTAGGCCTACTTTCCTTGCTTTGAAAATACAGTACAGTACACCTCGACTCGACTGGAGTGGACACAGCATTTCGGTTCATTGACTAGAACACGCGTAGGCATTATTGACCAATATTTCCAAAACCCATGCCATATAACAGTATGCAAAACCACACAAGAATGGCGACCAAGACAACGAGGCGCTGAAACCACTATAGCGCCGCATGTATTTCGTTAGCCCCAAAAGACATGAAACGATACTGTCTCCCTTCCTCCTGCTCCACGTGCCTGGCCCAACCTCATTTTGAAAGACCTGAGAACAGTTTATGGCCAAGTCTCTTGACACATTCAAAGAAGCATGTATACGTAGACACCTCCTGATTGACGACACCGAATGGGATAAAGCTCTCTCTGAAGCAACTCTCCTCCAAATGCCGCAACAGCTGCGATCCTTTTCACCACCATTTTATATATTGTGACCCACCAACCCCCAGCAACTTTGGGAAAACACCAGAATACCATTATTGAAGATTACACCCATCGCCAATATTCCACCCACATAGTGACACAATTAGCCCTCAAGACATCAACAGGTCTCTGCAACAAAATGGTACAAGTTTATCAGCATTAGGACTACCAGATGTTAACCCACTCGGATATTGAACAATCTCCCCTCAGAAGACATCGATATTGCAGAGAGAAACTGAAAAAGCCCAAACCCAGTTAATGCGCCTCAACGAAGACCAACGCACCTAAGTTAACCAAGTGCTACAACATCTGGATTCACTGTCTCGACACCATACACCATCCAGTCGGTTACTTCTTAGATGGTACAGGCGGGAGTGGCAAAAACAACAGTGTAGTATAACACACTCATCACCTGTTGCGGAGAAATCCATCCAAGTTGCATCACCTGCATGGACAGGAATTGCCGCACACTTCTCTCTGGAGGAAAAACTGTCCACAATCTTTTGAAACTTCCTGTGCCAGTCCTAGACACCAGCACCTGCAACATTTCTTCATATCAAAAGCATGCTCATTACCTCGATCAGTCTCCTCTCCTCATTTGTTGATGAAGCCTCCATGGTCCAGCAATGCTCTCCAAGCAATCGACAGAATGTTACAAGACATCACTGGCATAAATGCCCCATTCGGAGAAAAGTATTCCTCATGGGAGGAGACTTTCACCAAGTGTTACCTGTTGTCCCAAAACAATCACAAACTGTCATTATGGAAAACTGCCTCAAACGTTCCCGCACTATGGCCACATTTCAAGATTGTGAAGCTGACAAAAAATATGAGGATACATGAAAATCAACAACACTACGCACAATGGCTCCTACAATTAGGCAATGCAAACTCCACAGTCAGTGACCAATGCCACCACCATCATCCATCAAAATCCCACCCCAGTGCAACATCGTCACCCGAACAAGACAACATAGTGGATGCTGTGTTCACAAATGTAACCGATCCTCAGGCCACTGCTCCAACACTTGTGATTCTGACACCACTCAATGAGACAACATTAACGCTGAATGACAAAGTCATAAAAAAACTCCCAGGTCTGCCAAAAACCTACACCAGTGCAGACAAGGCCATCTCACATGATGAAAATGAAGCCAACAAACTACCCCATGAATCCTTCACTTCTT
>CM068955.1:138512164-138532691 GCA_035128595.1 Eptatretus atami | reverse complement strand
TGTTCAAAACAAAGAGGGAAGAACAATTAGGGTATATAAAGATGATTATTTTATGATATTAATAAAAAATCTAAACAACATTTACCTCCAGAAGATTTAGTGTCGTGTCAGATTCCTCCAGAAGATTAAGTTGTGTGTTTGGTTCATCCAGACAGGTGTTTAAGCTGAAAAAGAAAAAAATAATAATGAGTCAACACTCAGAGAGATATAACAGAGACATAGAGACAGAGATAGAGACAGGGAGAAGAGACAGAGAGAGACAAAGACAGAGACAAAGACAGAGACAGAGACACACACACAACACACCACCACACACACACACCATGCACACACACAGAGAGACAGAGGGAATATTTCTCACCTTTGACTCGACTCATTCAAGGTCAGAGGACGTGAGAGGAGTTCTTTCCAGTCAACAAAAATGTCATTCAATTCCCTTCTGAACGATTGAATGTCTTTAAGGAAGTCATTCATTTTTTGCCACTCGTCGTGGAATTCAAAGGACTGAGTTTCCAGATCAGTTCTCAATACAACGATGTTCTTATTGGGGACAACCTGTTCGAAAAAGACATACAATAATTATTGGTTGTATAGTGATTTCATTCTGTATAAAACAACAAATAATGAATGGGTCCAAGGATCTCACCTCTCATCTTGTGAAAACGATTGATATGCAAGGTCAGAGTTCTCTTCTAAATACTCCATTCTCTGAATAAGACTCAAAATTCTCTGAATAAGACTGAATAAGAACGAAGTTCGCTTTGGTAATAAATAGCCTCCTGTTGATGACATCATGGGAGATTACAAAACAATTGGTTTTTCAGGGTGTGTCTCACATAGGAAATGAGTCGCATTTTTGCTTCGGGCGAGGGAACTCGGTTCTCAAGCAGTCTGGCTCATTTTAACCCGAAAATGAAACAGCTTGCTTTGAATTATTTTGAGAAAAAACTTACATAAAATAACACATAATGTTGAATTTGGAAAGACCATGAAAAATAAGAGCATTAAGAGAAGTTTATCATTTCATTTCTGCTCAACAAAGACACTTAAACCAAGAACCAAGTTCCAAGTTATTCTTTGTGAATATACTCGATGGAAATGAATGTTATAAGAAAATTAAGTTATTCCCTGTAGTATAACATGAACAAATATTTGTTGGTTCGCTCTTTGAGTAGAATGAAAATATGAAAGGGAAGAAGTACTTTAATCAGGAAGTCTCAATCTTTCATAGTCTCAATTTTACATTTGCTTGTATGGGAAGGGGAGGGGACAGGTGGGGAGAAAATGAGTCTCAATTTTACATTTGCTTGTATGGGAGGGAAGTGGATAGGTGGGGAGAAAATCAGTCTCCTATTTTGAGCTTTTGGGGCTTGAGTCAAAAGTTTCTCCCTTTGACTCCATTCATTTGAATGGGCGTCCCAGAAACCCCATTTATCATCTACTCACATGTGTCACTTCATCAAAGTTACATCATACTGTACCATATCTTCAATAAAAATTGGAAAGAGTGCTTGCTGTTGTTCTTTTATTTGTAAGCATTTTTAATGAAACTCAATTTTTAATGAAATTTGTAAGCATTTTTAATGTGCATTCGTATTGATAAAATTGAAAAAAAATTCCTTAAAAATCATGAACTGCCGAGAACTGATCTCCCTTTTTCCCATTGAAACAATGGCCTGATATTTGTGGATTCGACATTCGTGGACCTGTGCTTCACATATTCGTGGTTTTTCGTGGGCATATTTGCATTTTATAGCGGGATTTTTTATTTTTCCTTATGAATCACGAAACACCAGGAATCTGTCCTAGCTAGACTATAGTAAGTGTAGTGTGGTCTATGTGTTTTGAGTAGGTTAGATTGCCATGTAACTGGGACCTGTCAGAGTAAGTCATTTGTTACATGTGACGCTGAGGAGGCAGCGTATGTAATTTATAGACAGGGTAGACAGATAAATTATGGATGTGGAAATACCACTTGGGTGTTGGCAGGGATAGCTCAGGACTTCCCATCGCAGAGGCACACATGTCACGTGTGCAAAAGGCGATTACGATCTCTCCCGCCAGTGTGTGCCAGCAATGGTGATGAAGTGGTCTATGGAGGACCGAATAAAATAATGTACATTTTTCTTGGGGCCTCCCCCATGGGTGGCACCTCATAGGAGGACTCCACCCATGAGGAAGAAGAGAACTCAGCCACCGGCAGAGAACTAAGAGATGCTCGTGTGAAAGCAGGTTGAGCAAGTGGTCCATGGAGGAGCTTGTGAGATAGTTCGTGAGGCAGGGATTTATTGTGCTTCTCTCTGCAGGAGTTGGGGATTGACCCAAGTATGGATCACCCTTTGTGGTAAAAAAGGAGAGAAGGTTTGCACTCCCCTTTACTTTGAGGAAGAAGACCAGGAGGCCTTGTCACGAAAAGGACAAAGAGGACCTCGAGGGCTTTTGAGGGCCTACTCGTCACTGACGTTCCTTGTGACTGGGTCACTTGATAGTGCTCCAGCATTCTTGATCTTTGGGGCTACCTGTTGCTGGCCCTGCTCAATACTGGCTCTTTTGTCTCACTCCTAGTTTCTCAAGCAGGCTGCATTGAGTCCTGCATCCACCCTGGGCATCATGGACAAATCAAAATCCTGCCTGCATTCATAACTTGTTGTATAAGTGTGTTCTGTGGTGCCTAGAGTTGGTTAGGATTTGAGCTTTTATTTCTCACAATTGTAAAGAAGTTTGCTTGTTCCCATTCGACTCTTTGTGTCTTTTGACACACTTGTTTTTTTTCAGTTTATTATGGTGTATTGTCCACCTTCTTCCCTGTGCTATTCAATACAAAACAAATCCTTTAAAAGGTAAGAAAACATGTTCCACCACGTGCTTCTCGTGTACATGTGCCGTCGATTTTGGCTCATTTGAGCGACATTGGGGAACGGTAAAGTAGAGTAACAAGCCGGTAGGCAGCGATGGGTCGCCGAGCATGGAAACTATAAGATATAGAGCAAAATGAATGTCATATAGCGGATAGGGAATCACCTTAAGATTATGCATATCAAATCTCATCCAGTTCCATCTACTGATGACTACTCGGTATCCATTTGAATGAAAAGTACCGAAAATGCGGTTTGAAATCGGAAATCCCCAAAGTTCGAGGGGATGCTGTGGGTGAACAAAGATCTAAATCGAAAATCCGGCTCAATCGTTTGTGCACAATGTATTCCAGCCGATTAGTGTGAATTTTCATGACCATCCGACCATAACCCTAGGAGGAGTAGCATTTGGCGCAAAGGCACCTCCAGCTCTCGCATATTATAGATTTTTGCACTAATTGACCTTTGACCCCTGACCTAAGCGAAATCGGTCAATATGTCCTGAGGCAAAGTTGTAGTACTCATTGAATACCATGAACCTGCAAAGTTTCATTCGTATCGATGCACTCATCTGGTCACTAGGGGGCCTTCAATTTTCGCCAATTTTTGCGCATACCCTAATTATAGGGGGTGCTGCGGGTAAAGTATTCCATATATCACAAAAACCGGAATATATTTCATAGAGCATCACCTGTAGATCATCCGTGCCAAATTTCATAACCCTACGTGGGATAATGGCTTTCGGAATTGATTTCGCGTGAACGGTACCGATTTTGAAGATTTTTTGGTTGTTGCTAGGGAACAAAGCATCCCTAGCAACCATCACAATTTCCAAAGCACTAGGTCATAAGATGTACCTACCACCCGAGTTTGGTCAAAATCTGCCCACGTTTACTACCAATTATGCTGATGACAAACGAACAAACATCCAAACAAACATCCAAACAAACAGACAGAATTACTGACAATAAGGGTCACCTATTCTGGCGACCCAATAACTGAATGCAGTGCCATAAAAGACCGTTTGGACCATCTCTTGGTACGAAATGTCCTGGCTCTGAGGAATTCGGTTGACAGGTACTCGGATGTGACAATATTAATCCCCATGCTCTTCCAGCCAAAGAAAGCTGCATAAAGCAACCAAGAAAAGCTACACAAGATAAGCCCTTTGCTATTTCAAACCCTACCCGGGTTCCTCTACAGCTGCAGACATTCTCAAATAGTACATACATGAAGATCCAAATGCTATATGCTCCCTTCAACCACTGGAACAATTTCATCACCTGTTGGTGAGTTAACAGCAACAGCATGGACATAAATGCAGACCACTGAGGCTCCCAAGCATGTACCACGTGCAATGCCAATATCAGTTATCATATAAATATCAAGACTCAATCATGTCTCTCACCTGTAATTGGAGGGAATTACTAATAATGATGGTGTGGAGATAGTGCACTCACCTTTGAACTTTCTTGTCGATGTTTGATTGCTGACCAGTCTGACTGATGTGAGATTGATGGTTCACAGGAAGGGTATTACATCATAAAGTGCACAGTCCCTTGTGTGGATGTTGAGCTTGTTATCCCGTCTGTTAGATAATAAGGTAAATTATCGTCAGCAACCTGCTCAAATTCTAAATAATTACCCATATCAGTACATGTCTATTACCTCCTACCTTGCCAGCCTGTTCTTGAAAAGCTTAGACCAAGCCACCTCTTGAAAATCACTCTGCATTAAAGTGGAATCAATTTTGGCCATTAAAAAAATGTCATAGTAGTCTCAGTCGTAGATCTACATACTAACATCTGTTTAATGTGCAATATGTTGCTGTAATACAAATGTAGGACTGTATTATGTTTTCCCTGCAAAAGATGTGCATTATTAAGATAGAGTGCAGAAATCCAAAAAATTGGATTGTAATTATTTGTGTAAATATGTCAATGGTTAGCTAAGTCCACCAGGTAGAGAGTACATGCCTGGTTAGAAATTCAGAAGGTGGCAAGAGAACCAAAAAGGAGGGCATGTAAGATTATCTGTTTGATCATGTCAGCTGAGGAGAGAGTCCAACGTCATGCCTAGAGGATATTTCAATGAAAGGGTCGGCCTCAGATTCAATTCCCGATGAATGCAGCTTGTCTCAATATGCTGAATGCCGAGGGATTCTCTTTATCAGACAAAAAGACAGGTCGTGTTTTTTTTCGTCGAAGCAGCTATTACATAACCGAATGATATCCAGACTTAAAGGGTGCTGGGATTATATATTTTTGCCAACATAGACACAAATATATATATTTTGCTGCAAAGTTGAGTGCAGGCTTGCTATATTTCATGTCCTGCAGAGATTGCCCAGCATGATGCAGTTGCATTGCTTCTTTTGCATTTTACTAACTTTTCTATTTTCCTGAAGGATAAGCTAGACTGCAACCTTTCGTACCCCCTCCCCCCAATCCCCCACTGTCTTCCTCCCCGCACACTCCCTTCCTCTTCCTGTGCAGCCCTTGTGCTTTATTCCATACCAGTGACAGTACGAGATGGGAAAGTTTAAGGTCCAGGAAACGAGCAATGTTACTGGAGTTGTGGCTCTCAATGTAAGATTCTCCATGAAAAGGGCATTTGAGACTGATTGAGGTTTCCTTTCGATATTTCTGTCTTATTTCATCATGTCCTTCCTTTCCTCTTGGCCCTTCTTTAGTTGCATGCTAGTGTCCTTTTCCTTTATAGTTTTATATTGTTTCTCAATTGATCCATTTATTATTTACCACTATTCCTGTCACACATCATGCTTGCCTTTAGGATTGGCATCTGATTGAGAGATGGTTTAAAAACCAAACCCTTACCAAGATCATAAGGTACCTTATTGTTGTTCCATGTAAATTACTGTCATGTGATCAAAGCATTGACCTTTTTTTGTCATCTCTGTCAATGATCTGTAAAGGGCCGTCGACATATCTCTCATTATTACTTGACAAAAATTTTTTTTTCCAAGTATGTTGGTCTATAGCATTTGTCTGTTTGTTTGTCTGTCTGTCTCTTTGTCACACGATTTTTGGCCACAGTATTCAAGCAATCCTTCTGAAAAATTTTCTGTATGCAGTTGACTGCTCAAGGACAGCAACGCTTAATGATGGTGAAGGTCCGAATCCGGATCCGGATCTATGAATTTTTTAAGTGATTCGTCACCATTGAGAGATAGGGCCAAAGACGATATATATGGCACAATATCTCAAAAGGTTATGGATGGATTCACACGAAAATTAGTGGACAGTTTGGGAGTGCCACAGTTTGGGACAGTTTGGGACAGGAAGAAATGATTCAATTTTGGAGAAGATATGAGAATTATTTAAATTTAACTGATTCTTCACCATCGAGAGATAGGGCCATGAACGAGATATAGCACAATATCTCGAAAGGGTATAGATGGATTTTGACGAAACTTAGTGGACAGGATGGGTGTGTGACAAGGACAAATCGATAAAATTTTGGTGAAGATCCGAATCCGAATCCAGATCCGAGAATTATTTAATTTTTAAGTGATTCTTCACCATTGAGAGATGGGGCTAAAAAAGATATTGCATAACTCAAAAAGATGTGGACGGATTCGGATTAAACTTGGTGGACATGTTGGGTGTGTGACAACAACGAATTGATTAGATTTTTGTGAAGATCCGAATCCGGATCCGAGAATTTTTCAAGTGATTCTTCATCACTGAGAGATGAAGTCCAAACTATGTATCGCATGAGATCTCAAAAAGTTGAGGACGAGTTATGACAAAACTAGGTGTATGAGTTGGTTAGGTGATGAGAACAAGCCGATTCGATTTTGCTTCAGGTCCAGATTCAGATCCGACCTATCAGTGGCATCCAAAATGTGAACGATTCAGCCTGGCAGAGGTATGTTCTCTACGGAGTGCTGTTCCGTTTCGCCATGTGTCACTCGGTGAGTGATTTTTCATTTAGCTTTTTGTTGCCTTCACGGTCACAGTGATATGATAGTTTTAAATACATAACTCCTAGTTCTAGCTAGACCATAAGTGAGGGATCAACTATAACTAATGTGGACTGTCCACTCAACAAGCTAGATACATTTTCTTTATTTATCCACATATATAGCAGTTTTCAAAATTGACACCTTTCTCGATGAAAGAACATTTTGCCATGACTTAGGACATACAAGTGTGTTTGTGTGTGTGTGTGTGGGGGGGGGGGGGGGGGGCGGCGCCTAATGAGTTGCAATGATTTAAAAACGATTTGAAACATCTGAAAATATATTGATTAATTGATAACCACGAGAAGTTTTTGTTGGTCATGTTGGCTGAACCCCATCTGTTGCCCTGGGACGTCTTTGCGAGCACATGGAGAAGGGGGTTCACGTCCGTTGAGTTTATGCGGGGCTTCAGGACTTACTGATATAGCCCATTGTTGGATGGAATCGTGTCTGTCGCTAAATGATATTAGAAAATGAAACAGTTGGAAGAAAAAAACATGAAAAAAAAATCTGAAAAGGTTTCCATGCCTATCTTGGAAGCATCACAACTTTGTCTTCAAAATGAAAATATCAAATAAAGACAAACTTTCGGCCTGAGGTGCATCTCAGCTTTCCTTGTGTTGCCCAGCAATGGCAATATTAATGCCACCAATCACCCTCCCCCTCCCTCCCCATGAGATACGTTGGAAGCTTCGAACTCAAAATATGGTCTGCAAAATAATTTTGAAATGGCGCATAACCTTTAACCTGTTTTACCAAAAATTGAATCAGTTCATCTTTGTATTACAGGCTATTACATGTGCCAAGTTTCATTGAAATCTCTTCAGTGGTTCTCGTAATTGCGGTAATACAAAACAATGGACGGATGGACTCACAGACAAATGGACAGACAGCCGGGTGCACAACCCAAAAACATAATGATGAAAACCTTCGGTTGTGGAAAAAAAACACAAGGGCAATACAGTTCAAAGTGCCACAGCATGATGGACATGACTCTCAATACAACACCAAGTGGTGGGAGCCTGCTGTGGAAACAGTGGCATGAAATGATCGACTTGATATTAAAACAAAAGGATAAATTATAAAACTCCTCCTTCCTTCCACCTCTACCTTTTATTTAATGATTTTTCGTTCCAACCCCCACACATAAACAACAGCGCAAGGACACACAAGGTAATTGGACACAGGCGGAAAGCATTTGGCCCATCAATTCTGCACTAACTACATCTACACCATGTCAATTCAGTCTAACAGTTTATCAACATAAATTCATTAGTGGAGGGGACTGTGAAAGATTGTCAGAGTGGGGATGAGAACAATGATGCAACCACAGATATCACCCTTGTTATATATACATATATATATATATATATATATATATATATATATGTTATATGTATATATATATAATATATATATATATGCATATATTATTACAAGGGTGTGTACAAGGGTGTGAATATACACACATATATATGTATACCACATCATATATATATATATATATATATATATATATATATATATATATATATATATATATATATATATACACTCACTATTAAGTGTCAATGTGTGTGAGTGTGTCAGGGTGTCTCCTCCATAACTCCAAAACTATAAAACCTAGCAGCCCGAAACTTTGCACGTGCACTAAAAAAACTCCAAGGAAGTGCAATAGTGAAAATTGTGTGTTTGGGTTAATTAAAACACCCCTTTTAAACATAGATACCGGCCCTATTTAATTATATTCATCATCAGGCGATCCTCGGCCACTTCGCTGGGGACAAACAAAATGGCAGTGAGGCCATTTTGTTCGACCTGTTCAATAATGCCTTGAGTTGGAACAAGCCACAACAGTTTATTAACAATAAAGCTCTCAAAATGTTTGTTTTTTTCACTTTCCTCAGTGACATCATCGAATGCCTGATCTTCATACATACAAATCACTGCACATGTCTGCATATGTCGATTTTGTAAGTGCTATAGTTTTCAAATTAGCAGCTTGGAGTGATTTCATGCATTATATTATACGATTCTCCACGATCTACTCTCACTGACTAATTCAAGAATATAATCTACACTAATAAATGTCTGTGTGTGTGTCCTCTGTAACTCCAAAACCATGAAACCTAGCAGCCTGAAAATTTGCATGCATACTCGGGGAACTCCATGGAAGTGTAAGAGTGAAAATTGGGTGTTTGGGCGAATTGAAACACCCCTTTTGAAGATAATTAATCAATGGCCTTATTTAATTATAACCCTGATCATGCACATCCTCGGCTACCTCTCTCTCTCTCTCTCTCTCTCTCTCTCTCTCTCTCTCTCTCTCTCTCTCTCTCTCTCTCTCCCTCTCTCTGTGTGGTCTCAAGGCACATCCTGGGTTACCTCGCTGGAGTCTGAAGCCGCCATGCTTTTTTGGCCTGCTCAACCTTGCTTTGACCTGGGGCAGGGCACAACGATTTCTTAACGATAAAGGTTTTTTTCACTTTCCTCACTCATATTATCGAATGCCTGTTCATCATAGGTACGAATTGCTGGGTACATTGCAATGCTTATGAAGGCCATAGACGCCATTGTTCGTGGCTTTGTTTTGTTTCTGCACATGCCATAACCTTCAGAATCTCTTAAGCTAAGCTGAATTGCAAAATTTAAGCTCCAGATTTGAACTTAGCTGCAGTTCTGTGCTAAAAAAAAAGGTGTTCACTTGTCTAATTCCAACATTGTTTGGACATTCGGACACAGCTATCACTTGCCAACCATTTAATTGGAGTGCTTGCTTGAGTGCTTAAGCTGCTTCCCAAGTGCCCTACAGTGGACAGCAGTACAGTTGGTGTCCCAATCGGGTTGTGCAGTCAGTAGTTGCTACAAGGTAGAGGTACATATATAGGTATATTTGGATCTGTAATTTAGGGACTCTCCGTGGGTGTGGGTATATGCCTGCATGCTTGGTTACACGGGCGTCATGGTGGCAGTTTCAGTTTGTAGGTTTTAATTTTTAACCTCAACAGAGTAAGAGCGATCACGTTTTCCTTTGTCATTATGACAGTTTCCAAAGTAATTAGTTATTTTATATGATGACTTGGTTTGCTATTTCTTTGTAAGTTTCAAAGCAAAATACATTTAATAACACCCGATTTCCGAGACGTTCGCCGTATTAATGTTTTCTCAATAAGAGCCAAATTTTTTCCACCTGTCACATGACAATTGTATGTGTGTTGTTCATAAAGTATAACATATTCTTTGCTAACTCCCCTACCCCCACTACCCCCACCCCTCTCTCTCTCTTTTCCATCCTCAATCCACCCCTCCTAATACAGTGCAGCATCCTCCTACACCTCAATCTCTCTTCTCTCTCTTCTCTCTCTCTCTCTCTCTCTCTCTTCTCTCTGTGTCTCCGAAAGTATCTGGTTGGTAGTTATGCGGATGGTGGTAATCTCTATACATATCTAGACAGTGGCTATCTCTGCACGTATCTGGACGGTGGTTATGTCCGGACAGTGGACTCACCAGACATGTCCAGATGTGGTTATGTCTGGACGAACGCTCCCCTCACACTGCCTTACCTTGCCCTCCCTCATGCTACCTAACCTTGCCCTCCCCACATGCTGCCTTCCCTTGCCCTCTCCTCAAGCTGTCTTCCCCTCCCCCATGCTTCTTTCCCTCCCTTCATGCTGCTTTCCCTCCCATCCCTCCTTACTCCCCTCTCCTCCTCGCTCCTCTAGTCATCCTCGCTCCCCACCCATCCTCGCGCACCTGCTTCCTCACTCCCCACCCCTCCTCAGTCTCCCTACCTGCTTGCTCCTCCACCCCTCTCTCTCACCACCTTCTTTTTTTCTACCCCTCACCTTATATACCTGTCGTCCGGATGGTGGCTATCTCTGGACATCTCTGGATGGTGGTTATGTCTGGAAGTTGTTTTCTCCGGATATGTCCGGGTGGTGTTTGTCTCCGGACGTGTCTGGGCGTGTTTATGTCGGGACGGGAGTTTGTTCCCGGACGTGTCCAGGTGGTGTTTGTGTCCGGACGGGAGTTTGTCTCTGGACGTGTCTGGGCAGTGTTTATGTCAGAATGGGAGTTTGTCTTCGGCCGTGTCTGGGCGGTGTTTTCTCTGGACGGCTTGGTTCTGGACACATCTGGGCGGTGTTTGTCTCTGGACGTGTCCGGGTGGTGCTTGCTTCTGGACTGCGTTTATCTCCGGATGTGTCCTGGCGGTTTTTGTCTCAGATATTGTACTGCATAAGAGCCTGGTGTTGGCGCAGTGGTTAGGGCAGTGGCTTGGGACCCAAAAGGTCCTGAGTTCAAGCCCCGTTGGGACACTGAATTAATATATGTATGTGTATATATGTATATGTATATATATGTATATGTGTATATATATATATATATAATATGTATATATATATATGTGTATATATATATATATATTATATATATATATTATATATATAATATACAAAAACCAAGTCGAAACACCAGGGGGTTGACTCAGCCTGCCATCCTTCCGAGGTCGGCGAAATGAGTACCAGTTGTACTGGGCCCGGTGTATACCCCGGTTAGAATAGGTGTACCATATCCCTGTGTGTCGTAAGAGGCGACCAGGTTTGCGTCAGGAAGGGCATCCGGCGTAAAAACCTATGCCAAATCATTATGCGGACAACAAAACGAATTTCCATACCGGATCGGTCGAGGCCCGGGTTCCAACGACCGCCACCGGTACCGGTGGTCAGCAGGGTACCAGTGGAAATTGTGCTACTGCTGGGCGAAGGAGGAGAAGGAGACGGGGAAGGCGGGTCCGGAGGCAGTGGGAGAGGGGGAAGGGTAGAAGTGTGGAGGTGAGAGTTGGAACTCTGAATGTTGGGACGATGACTGGCAAAGGGCGAGAGTTGGCTGATATGATGGAGAGAAGAAAGGTGGACATACTGTGTGTACAAGAGACCAAGTGGATGGGAGTAAGACTAGGAGCATTGGAGAGGTTTCAAACTGTTCTACCATGGTGTGGATGGGAGGAGAAATGGTGTCGGGTAATCCTGAAGGAAGATTATGTCAAGAGGTATTGGAGGTGAAGAGAGTGTCTGACGAGTGATGAGTGTGAAGTTGGCAATTGAAGGGTGATGATGAATGTCATCAGTGCATATGCCCACATATGGGGTGTGAGATGGAGTATAAAGAAGATTTCTGGAGTGAGTTAGATGAAGTGGTGGAGAGTGTATCCAAGGATGAAAGAGTGGTGATTGGAGCAGATTTCAATGGGCATGTTGGGAAGGGAATAAAGAGGATGAGGAGGTGATGGGTAGGTACGGTCTCAACAAGAGAAATGTGGAAGGGCAAATGGTGGTAGAGTTTGCAAAGAATGGAAATGGCAGTGGTAAATACGTATTTCAAGAAGAAGGAGGAACACAGGGTGACGTACAAGAGTGGAGGAAAGTGCACACAGGTGGATTACATCTTAAGCAGGAGATGCAACCTGAAAGAGATTAGTGACTGTAAGGTGGTGGCAGGGGAGAGTGTAGCTCGACAGCATCGATTGGTGGTCTGTAGGATGACTTTAGAGGTGAGGTTGAGGAAGAGAGTGAGGGCTGAACCAAGGACCAGATGGTGGAAGCTGAAGGAGGAGACTGTTGCGTGAAATTTAGGAGGAGGTGAGACAGGCGTTGGACGGTGGTAAAGATGGGTGGGATGATTGGGCAACTACAGCAGAAGTGGTGAGGGAGATAGCTAGGAAGGTACTTGGTGTGACATCTGGACAGAGGAAGGAAGATAAGGAGACTTGGTGGTGGAACGAGGAAGTACAGGAAGTATAAGGAAGAAGGGGTTGGCGAAAGGAAGTGGGATAGTCAGAGAGATGAAGAAAGTAGGCAGGAGTACAAGGAGTGGCGGCGAAAGGCAAAAAGAGAGGTGGCAAAGGCCAAGGAAAAGGCATATGATGAGCTGTATGAGAAGTTGGATACAAAAGAAGGGAAAAGGATTTATACCGATTGGCAAGACAGAGGGACCGAGCTGGGAAGGAGGTGCTGCAGGTTCGGGTGATAAAGGACGCAAATGGGAATGTGCTGACGAGCGAGGAGAGGTGTTGAGAAGGTGGATGGAGTACTTTGAGGAGCTGATGAATGAAGAAAATGAGAGAGAGAGAAGGTTGGAAGAGGTGGACATAGTGAATCTGGAAGTGGGGTGGATCAGTAAGGATGAAGTGAGGACTGCTATGAAGAAGATGAAAAGTGGAAAGGCGGTTGGCTCAGATGGTATACCAGTGGAGGCATGGAAGTGCTTAGGAGAGATGGCAGTGGGGTTGTTAACAAGATTGTTTAATAAAGTCTTGGAAAGTGGAGAGATGCCGGAGGAGTGGAGATTAAGTGTACTTGTTCCGATTTTCAAGAATAAGGGTGATGTGCAGAGCTGTGGAAATTACAGAGGGATAAAGTTGTTAAGCCACACCATGAAGTTGTGGGAAAGAGTAGTGGAAGCTAGGTTGAGAAGAGAGGTGACAATCTGTGAGCAGCAATATGGGTTTATCCAGGAAAGAGCACCACTGATGCAATGTTTGCTTTGAGAATGTTGATGGAGAAGTATAGGGAAGGCCAGAAGGAGTTACATTGTGTGTTTGTGGATTTGGAGAAAGCTTATGATAGGGTGCCAAGAGAGGAGTTGTGGCATTGTATGAGGAAGTCGGGAGTGGTGGAGAAGTATGTGAGGATCGTGCAGGATACGTATGAGGACAGTGTGACAGCGGTGAGGTGTGCAGTAGGAATGACGGACCGGTTTAAGGTAAAAGTGGGATTGCACCAAGGATCGACTCTGAGCCCTTTCCTGTTTGCAATGGTGATGGACAGGTTGACGGACGAGATCAGACTGGAGTCTCCATGGACTATGATGTTCGCGGATGACATCATGATCTGTAGGGAGAGTAGGGAGCAGGCGGAGGCGAGCCTCGAGAGGTGGAGGTACGCACTGGAGAGAAGGGGAATGATAGTCAGTCGGAGTAAGACGGAGTACATGTGCGTAAATGAGAGGGAGGGTGGTGGTATGGTGCGGTTGCAAGGAGTTGAGGTGGGGAAGGTGGATGGGTTTAAATACTTGGGATCAACTGTCCAAAGTAATGGAGAGTGTGGGAGAGAAGTGAAAAAGAGAGTGCAGGCAGGATGGAGTGGTTGGAGAAGAGTTGCAGGAGTGATCTGTGACAGAAGGGTAGCTGCAAGAGTGAAGGGGAAAGTATATAAGACGGTAGTGAGACCAGCTATGTTGTATGGTTTGGAGGCGGTGGCACTAACAAAAAGACAGGAAGCAGAGCTGGAGGTGGCAGAGTTAAAGATGCTGCGATTCTCGTTGGGAGTGACGAGATTGGATAGGATAAGAATGAGTATATTAGAGGACAGCGCAGGTAGGACGGTTTGGAGACAAAGTGAGAGAGGCGAGATTGAGATGGTTTGGACATGTGCACAGGAGGGAAGCGGAGTATATCGGAGAAGGATGTTGAAGATGGAGCCGCCAGGCAGGAGGAGAAGAGGAAGGCCAAAGAAGAGGTTCATGGATACTGTGAGGGCGGACATGCGGGTGGTTGGAGTGTCAATGGAAGATGTGGAGGATAGAGCGAAATGGAGACGGTTGATCGCTGTGGCGACCCCTAACGGGACTAGCCGAAAGAAGAAGAAGAAGTATTGTACTGCATAAAATAATTTTGTACTTCTATTTTATTTTATTTATTTGTTGTTTTGTTTTGTGTGTTTTGTGTTTTTTTTTTGGGGGGGGGGGGTAGGGGGGTTGAACAGTTTTGTCGGGTGAGGAATGAACAAACACAGAAAGCACATTCTTTTTTGCCGGAAATTTGCAGTGGTGATCAGAAATTTGCAAATGACACAAAGCTTGTTGGTAATGTAGATAACATTGAGGGAGATGATCAGATTCAGGAAAGTGTTGATACTTTAATAGAATGGCAAAAAGTTTGGCAGGTGGAATTTAACATAATATAATGTAATGTGCTAGGGATGGGTAAGCAACATGAAAACAGGGGCTATATAATGCTTTCTGCAGTCTTGGAACACGTCACATTGAAGAAGGATCTGGAGGTGGTAATATATATGGAGGGTAGGCAGACAGCATAGTGCCAAGCAGACTTCGGTAAAGCTTATAGTGTTTTAAGTGGTATTTGCAGTTGGATGGAGGAATGACATAGCTGCCAAAGAGAGGGTTCAGCATGGAGCGACAAGATTGATTCTGGGGGGTACCGAGATTATGTTGTCAGGGCGAATGGAGGAAGAATTTTTGACATGAGAAAGGAGGTGATTACGAAGAGGTTTCATGGACATGTTTAAGATAATGAAGGGGAGCTTCACATTCAGATCATTGTCCGAGTGCTTATGTGAAAAAATTAGGGCAGAAGAGTTATTCAGAAAATGGATAGTGACACGACCATGAAAGACAGTCAGAGAGTAAAAAAGAAACAAACAAGGAGAGTCAGGACTGTAGCATAATGCATGATATGAGTTGATTTACAAGGCATTTCAATACAGGAGGAGGAAATCAGGCCCATCAAGCTTGTGGAATGGTTATCATTCTCTGGTTGTTTCTCCATGCTCTATCCTTTTAAATACTGAGCCTCAAGCAAGGAAGCAGCACATCCCATTTTTAAAGTCTCTGGTATGACTCGCACCAGGGTTCCAATTACCAACCTCCCACAGTCAGAGCAAACGTTATAATCATTATTTCACCAATTCTGACATTTTAAAGCAGTTGACTTTCATTCAGAGAGTAGTAAAATATATGGAATAGTCTTCCAGAAAAGGTAGTGATAACACAGACAGTAGATAGATTTAATTTTTAGTTCGGTAGAAGCATCGGGTATTGGCAGGAATGATAGGTAGCTGAGGTACGAATCACTGATTGGATCATGATTAATTGTGATGTCCATGTCCTGATGACCCAAAAGACTCCGAGGACCCAAAATACCCAAAAGACTTCAAAAGACCCAGAAGTCCCCAAAGATACAAAATATCTAAAATAAGACCCAAGATACTCGAAACACCTAAAAGACCCCAAAGACCCAGAAGACTACAAAGACCAAAAAATGTGACTTCAGGTCCCTAAACACCCGCACCCCCCCCAAACACACACCACACACACACACACACACACACACCACACACACACACACACACACACACACACACACACACAATCCCATGTCCTTAACCCCCTCCCACCACACCCAAACTCTTTGCTCCCCTCCCCTTTCTTGAAACCCTCAAACCCCTCAATCCCAACTCTGTCCCCTCTCTGCTCTCCCTCCCCAAGCCAACGCTGTCATCCCCTCCCCATTTCTTCTTCAAGTCCTCAACTGTCTCAAGTCCAGGTACTCAATGCCCATTCCAACCCAAGTCCATCCCCCTCCCCCTCCCCTTTCCCAACGTCTCAATTTCCATCTTCCAACTCCATGCACCCTCACCCCCAACTCTGTCTTCCCCTCCCAATTTCTTCCTGTTCTTAAACAATGTTACACAAATATACACAGGGAACTTTGGCGCATGAGAAGGCCATTCGGCATATCATGCCTGCGTTGTTCCTGTTCCCGTTTGTTAAGAACAAGGTTAAAAGTAAATAGAGATGGAACGTTCAATTCACAATCAATTCTGCCTTTTCCCCCTTGTCCTCACTATAATTAATGGACCGGTGTTTGTGTGTTTGCTTGTTTATTTGTTTGTTGCGCTACTCCTCCTATAGTTGTGGGCCAATTCCATCCAGACTTTCTACATAGGATCAGCATGACCCCATTTAATGTACAGGCGTGTTTTTATCTTTGTCTGTGATCTTGGTGGGAGGGGGAGGGACGCAAATTCTCTATGTAAATGTGTATCGTGTCGTGCCACCTCCAGGTGAGGGAGGATATTACAAAGTCTCCACCATTGACAGTGCAGTATTCCTGTCCCCACGTTTTCCAGTGCAGTGAGGTGTTTTGAATTATATGCAGTAGGAATGTTTTTGCTTCATGCACATAACTTCATGTTTTTTTTTGCCTAAACAGAGCTGTCAGTTGCCCATACATTGCCCAAATGTGTCAGAAGTGTCAGAAGTATGTGTCAGAAGAACGTGTTGCATGCTTGGAACAAGATCGCCCAGAGGGCGCGTTCTCTGCTCGAAAATGTTGAAGCAAAATAACTGTTTAGGAATTCAGCCATCCCACTTTCATCACTAACCAATCTTACAAACCATCACCAACCTTTTTGGCCATTTAGTGAATGAAGAATTGTATTCACTCAATATCATAAAGGTCCCAAAGGCCAAGACAGGATTTGAGGGACTAATAAGGCAGCAGCATTGGACAAACGGGACTTGATACATGTGTAAAGGGTAAAGGGAAATAAAGCACATGCATCAAGTCCTGTAGCAAAGTTAGAGCCAGAGATTTTGGCTCTCATCCTGACATTTTGCCTCTCATCCCAACAGGTAGATCGAAGACAAGGATGAAGTTTTCTTTACTGATGGTTCTGAGTGGCCTTATGTGGGATTTGGATTCTCCTGATGAAGATGGTTGTGTGGTATGGGAGACAGCCATGTGGAGTGATGTGACATTAATGGATGACGTGGTTGTGGTTGGAATCAAGGAGGTCAGCACATTGTCCTGGAACTGGAATACAGGTGTGGATGGAGTGCACCTCACAACGGGAGCAACTGGGTGACGTTGAGGAGCTGGGTCGCTTGGGTATCAGGTCAGCTTGGTTTGGGGGTGATCGGTCCGGTGCCGGTGGTGGCGCTGGTGGGGTCTAAGCCTGAGGAAGAAGAGGACAAGACCAAGCAGATGTAACTTGATAAGTCATGGCCAGGGAAAAAATCATGAACGCATAGAAACAGTGTATTGGATGTTGTACGTCAGCCATTTCGGGGTTGGTGGAGATTGTGGAAGGTTTTTAACCTGCTGCAGATGCTTGGAGGTGGCTCGTTTAAGACATTTTGTGGATAAACTGAGAAAAGGGTTAACACCTTTGCTGAATGTATCAGCGTGTGAAGGATTGGTTGAAGAGAGTTTTTTTTAAGTTTTTTTTTTGTATACCTTGTCGAGGCTCGTATGAGAGCTAACACACAATGCACAGCAAGGGGGGCATGAGACAAGAGGGGCGGGCGTGGGATGGACAAAACAGTGGGGAACAGAGACATTAGGAGATCTGTGGAAGGGAGAGGGATGGGGCAGGGAACATGGGGAATACAAGATGGACATTACAGGGACTTTCAGGAAGGAAAGCAGTGAATTTGAAGGAGGTGGGCTTGGGTGGATTATCGGAGGTAGAAAAGATCGAGGATTTGGATGGGGGATAGGTGTTGGTGAACAGCTGTTTTGAAGGCCTGGAGGGAAGAATGGGATTGAATAGAGTGAGGGAGTTTATTCCAAAGGTGGGAAAAAAGAGGAATTTAAGAGTAAAGGTGAGCAGTGATTCATGATTTTGGTAGTTTTACCAGAAGGGGGTTGTTGGCGGACCTTGAGCACCCTGCGGAAATGTGGTGGGGACAAATCGCAGAGAGAGAGCAGGGGGGAGGGGGGGCGAGGCTGGAGAGGAGATGGTAGAAGACAGAAAGACCACCGACCTGCCTGCGGTGAGAGAGTGAGAGGGGCAAAGACTCAGCCTCATCGCTGGAGATGCCACTGATCTGAAATGCCTTGGTTTCCACAGCGTGAAGATGAGAAAGGTGGAAGGCAGGAGCACCAGCCCAGAGGGGAGAGCAGTACTCCATCAGCCCAGAGGGGAGAGCAGTACTCCATCAAAGCCAGGGAAAAAATCATGAATGCATAGAAACAGTGTATTGGATGTTGTATGTCAGATGTTGGTCATGTTTGTTGAGTGGTTTTATGATAAGTGCATGCATTGGAGGGGTTAGAGTGGTATGTGGTGTGCAGGGGGTGTGGGCGATGATGGGAGTATGGTATGTGCTGCTGGTGTTGGCGGTGCAGAGAGGGGACAGACTGGATGTGACGGGCATGGGTTTACTGGGTGTGATGGCAAATTAAAATCTCCCATAATCAGTACTCTTCCCTTACCACATTCTGAATTCACATACCACATCCCTTCTGAATTCATCAACTCTTCTTTTCTGGTTTTCCCTCACCTGTACACCTGTATCATGATAAAATCGTCCAAACCATGCTTACATTTAAATGAGAAGTAAATTTACAGATAAACGAGAAGGGCACTCAGTTGAGCACATACCTCCGCCACGTAATGCCTGATCCATGAGAACATATTGGGCCCACGACATTTTTGAAACTTCATGCTATACAGTACTATATCGTTTTTGGCCCAATCTCTCAATGGTGAAGAATCACTTAAAAAATTAAATAATTCTCGTATCCAGATCCAGATTTGGATCTTCACCAAAATCGAATCAACTCGTCCTTGCGACACACCCAATCTGTCCACCAAGTTTCGTCCGAATCCGTCCACAACTTTTTGAGGTATCATGCTATATATAGTTTTTAGTCCTATCTCTCAATGGTGAAGAATCACTTTAAAAATTATAGTAGCCAGATCCGGATCTTCACCAAAATCTAATCAATTCGTCCTTGTCACACAACGAACCTGAACACAAAATTTCATCCGGATCCGTCCACAACTATTTGAGATATCCTGCACACAGACAAATAGACAAAGGGATGAAAACATAACCTCCTTCACCTTCAGTGGCGGAGGTAATAAGTTATTTCACCATCAAAGGCTGTGTCACATGGTGTCACAGAAATCTATACGAACAACACTATCCACAACCAAGGACAGGTATTATAACTCTCAATGGAAAACTCCAAATGAGTAACTAATGTTTTAAGTTTCTCTGCCAGAAGGCACCTCATCTTTACTTCTGTCTCAAACACAATGGATGAGAAAATGAACCACTCAAATGATGTGACACATTTCCAAGTGACATCATTTGAGTGGTTCATTTTCTCGTGTATTGTGTTCAGCGATTAGTGTGTGTGTGTGTGTGTGTGTGTGTGCTTTTTTTTCTGCACAAAGGCACTGCTTGCAGGAGCATTTCATACCCACATCTCTTTGTCGATGTGATTTGAGTGGGAGTGAGACAATCAAGAAATGTGGCATACGGGGCTGGGGGCGGGAGGGGACGGATCTGGGGATGGATCGTTGGAGGCCGATGATTTAACAAAGCCTTCTGACATACCATCCGTATTTCCCACAATCTGCACAAGCACTCGATACACACAAATATTCCATCAAGCCTCGTAAGGGCCCTGTCACACCTTGACGTTTTAGCCAGCGTATGGCAAGGTCTCAAAATGTATGTAAAAACGCTGGCGTACGTTGAACTATTGATGTTTTTTTTTAAGTTTTGGGCGTATAATAACGTGTTGGACGTATGCATAACGTATTAGTAACGTACACAGAACGTTTCAATCACATCATATAACTTATACCAACGAATGCTGAGCGTGTTGTCGGCGTTCACAACCTATGCCCAACGATAGTCTAACTTATGCAGAGCACAGGGCAGCATATCGCCGATGATCACGTGGCGTAGGCTATTAATCGGCTGCGGCTCGACGATTCAAATCATAACCGCACTAGACATCGAAGGGTGAAGCCGCAGTCACAACTTGACGTTTTAGCCAGCGTATGCCGACGTATGAAAAATTTGCCGAACCAAGGGGGCACACGTCGAATACGTTATGGGTAAGTTTTGTATACGTTAAGAGCAC
>CM068955.1:138484551-138496208 GCA_035128595.1 Eptatretus atami | reverse complement strand
TGTAAATGAAGTCAGTTTGGGTCGTTTGTTACATGTAAAGGTAAGGCTTGAAGATTTTGTTGTTCACTTCGTCAACATTTATGCACCATGTATAGGAGCTGCAAGGGTGTGGTTCTTTGATCACATGCAGAGATTCATGCTCAACTTGCCTGTCGATGAGTGTGTGATTCTTGGAGGGGATTTTAATTGCACTCGCAATCCCTCCATAGATAGAGTGGGTAAATAACTGCACAGTCCTTCTGCTAAAGCATTACAACAAGTTGCAACACTGTTCAACCTAAGAGACATTTGGCGTGTACAACACCCCACAGATAAATCATTTACTTACACTAGTATCAGGGGTGATAATATCTCACAATCCCGACTCGACCGATTTTACTTGTCTCACCAATGGTGTAGGAGTGTATGTTGCTCCGGTATAAAATTTTCACATTTTGCAGATCATAATCTGACCTGGATTAAGCTTTCCCTGGCTGAGACAAGGCATGGCACTGGGTTTTGGCATCTCAACAATGCCTTAGTCAAGGATGTAGCTTTTTTGTTAAACTTTAGCAACTTTCGGCAAGCCTGGAGGGATAGAAAAGGAGACTTTTGTTCACTTGGGCTCTGGTGGGATGTTGGGAAAGCATGGCTGAAATTGTTATGCCAGGAATAGTCATATTGATCGAGCAAAGCAATTGGAGTAGAAATTGCTAAGCACAAAGAGGAATTGTTGCATCTTGAGTATCGCTTGACCACGCTCACCCCTGCTGAATTGCGCTTATGAGGAAAAGAAGAGCACCCTCAAAGCATGTAGTCGTATAAAGGCATGAGGAGCATTCGTTCCCTCTCGGTTGCAGTTTCTTATTGAGGATGAATATGTCCTGAGTTATCTCAAAACTTTGGAAAAGTGCAAAGGTCGACTTAGGATGATATCCAGTGTTGTGGCAGAAGATGGCTCCTTGCTCAAGGATCCTGAGCATGTTCATGAACAAATTCTCAGTTTTTCTGCTCAAATATACTCAGGTAAGAAGATGTATGCGGATGCTTGTGGCTCTTTGTGGAACGGCCTCCCTGAAGTGACTTCAGAATACAGAGAGTGACTCGAGGCTTCATTTTCTCTGGAAGAATTAACAATTGCTCTACATAGCCTGTCACTGGATAAGTCCCCTGGAGTGGATGGCTTGTCTTGTGAATTTTACACCAAAGTATGGGATTTCATCAGACTTGACTAGCTTAGTGTAGCTCAGGAAGCATGTGATGCAGGCCAAATGCCAGTCTTGGAGGCGAGCAACCTTGGCTTTGATTCCTAAGGAGGGTGACTTGAGAGACATAAGGAACTATCGGCTAGTACCTCTGTTGTGCGTGGACTACAAAATCATGGCAAAAAATGCTGTCAAATCGTCTGGGACTGGTGTTACCAAAATTAATCAGTCCTAACCAGTCATACATCATCCCTGGCAGAACAATATATGACAGCATATCCCTGGTCAGAGACATAATACAGTATGCGGACAAGGCTCACACTCAAGTTGGATTCCTTTCCTTGGATCACGAGAAAGCTTTTGACCAAATGAACCATGATTACCTCTTTGAGACCCTGCTAACTTTTGGATTGGGGAGGAGATATGTAAGCATGATCCAGACGTTGTACATGTCGGCAGAATGCCTAGTTAAAGTCAATGGTCACTTGCTCGTCCCCTTTCCATTCAAAAGAGGAATAAGACAAGGATGTCCCTTGTCCGACCAACTTTATTCCCTGTACATAGAACCCTTCCTTTGTTTGATGAGGCGAAGGCTTACTGGCATGGTGGTACCAAACAACAGGCCTCCCTCCTACTTTCTGCATACGCAGACGATGTCCTTGTTTTTGCCAGCAGTGCAAGGGACATGCAAGCCATTTATGATTGTCAGTGGGTCTTCTCAACAGCATCGTCTATGACAATAAATTGGATGAAAAGTTCTGAGCTTCTGAGTGGACCAATGCAGATCACAGAGTTCCCAAACCCTTTTCAGGAATTGACATGGAGTCGCAATGAGCTAAAATACTTAGGGGTGCATTTGTCCACTTCAAGTGGGTGCTCACCACTTGTTAACTGGAACACTTTAGGGGACAATATTGAAGCAAAGTTGAGAGACCGGAGTGGGCTGCTAAAAGTCTTGTCACTAACAGGGAAAACACTCCTCATTAAACAATTTATCATTCCAAAGTTGATGTTCAAGATCTTTTGCATTAGCATTCCAGAGGGTTTTCTGGTTGAGATGCAGAGGAAGTTGTTGGACTACTTTTGGAATGGCAAACATTGGGTTTCCTTGGGCATTCTTAGCTTGCCTTTGGATGAAGGTGGACAGTCTTTTCCCTGCCATCGAAGCCACTACCACATATCTAGGCTGAAGACCATTCAACGCTACCTGTATGTGAATCCTGCACCGCAATGGTGCTCTTTGGTGTCATACTCTTTCAGCAAAGTGTTAAATCTTGGGCATGAAAGGCATATTTTTACCATTACTTCACACAACCTGTGAAGTTCGACATTGCCTCTCATTTATCAAGAAATGCTGAGGGCTTGGCATGTTGCTGACAAAAAGAGCAGATCCTTCTCCAAGCAAAGAATTGTTTGAAGAACCACTCTTTCTCAACACTCTTCTACAAGGCCCAACCCTGGCTTCATGCTCATTAAAAAGGAAGCTCTTGACTGGTAATATATCCACAGTGGGAGACCTTCTGAATGATAGGAAGGGAGGCCTTCTCTCATCAGAGGAACTCACAGTGAAAATGGGCCTACAGACAATTAGAATCCCCTCAAGGATATTCCAAGAGGTTAAAATGTCTTTGCCTCCTGATTGCTTGGCATACCTAGAGAATCCCAATGAGGGTGACGGAACTTTTCAGATGTCCAGCAGCAATATCATGGACTTTGAAATCGAACCATGACATTGCAAGCTCCCTCAGCCCCCACCCACGCACAACATGGGTTGGCCCCCTGGCGCAGCTAAAATGCCATTCCGTGGGCTGTCAAGGAAGGACATATACCTGCTGGTCATGCACTCGCTCCACTACATGGCTCCACTACACGGGATACTCCCTGGTGTGAGATTCTTCCACTTATTTTTCAAAGTCATCCATGTTGGGGTTCACTCTATCTTCACCCAAAGCCAAGAACAATGGCGGACTTAAGTTGGAGATTGCTGCATAGTGCCTTAAGCTCTGGAGCCATGATGCGGCATTTCACAAACGTTCCAGAGGAATGCTGCTTTTGGTGGTGAAAAGAAACGTAACTTTACATGTACGCTACCATGTCTCCATCTTCAGCCAATTTTCTTACTGATGAAAAACTTACTTTTGTGCTTCTGGCTTCACTTCTCAGCAACACTCTTCATCATCGGACACCCTGTGAAGAAGCAGAGCAAGTCACGAGATTTCCTTGTCAACTTTATTTTAACTTGTGCAAAGATGGCAATATATAAAACCAGGGAGGCAAAAATGGAAAGGAATGTGGTGGAACACAGTGCTGTGAGCCTGAAAGGCTTGATACGCTCACGCCTCATCTCAGAATATAAGGCGGCAGAATATGGTAACACTGTTCAAATTTTTAAGGAAAGTTGGACCACAAACGAAGCACTTTGTAATATCTCTCCACAAGGCACTTTGCTCTTATTCAAATAAATGTGTTATTCTGGTAATTTGTTCTTTCTTCCCCTCCCTCTCTCTCTCTCTCTTGGTACTGCTTTCTCTTAAAATGCTCCAGCTTACCTACTGCAGTCCTGACCATGTACTAGCAGGGGTGAGGAGAGCGAGCAACATTAAATAGAATTGTGGCAATTCCAACAAAAGCACTACTACTATAACAATGACTCCAAATATTCCTCTTTTCTGGGGTCGGCTGAGGAACATTTTTCCCCAAGTTTTTCAGGAACTAGCTGGCCAGGCCGAACATTTGACTGCACATAGCAGAGATTTGACATTTATTTAGAGTGCTGGCGATAGTCCACCAACTCTCACATAAGACACTATAGGGTGTTCCAAAAACCAATGCTGGCAGACAGGATGCCCAGATTAATGTCCATTCCAAGGACAGGACACACATTGATGCTTTGCCATACCTGCAAAACATGAGGTTTACTGCTTATAGATTTGTCAAAATTCAAACCCAGGCTATACAGCTCAAAGGCATTTGTGCATACCCCTACACTTTCCTGCAGGTCCTCTCTATACTATCAATTTGCCTGAAATTTGCTCCTGTTGCACCCCATCTTGGTGAGGTGATGAGAGGTGCATAACATCAAGCAAACTCGTATATCTCGACTGGAAGATATTTAAGCATGTATTGGACCGACAGGAGAGAGTTATTTAAATATTACTCTGTTTGTGGAAGTGTGAGGTGGTGTTGATTGTATATCGCTTGGTGAGTTGATCACTGTTGGAAAGTGACTATTGAGCTCTGGCTATATTACCTACATTACCAAAGGTGGATGGAGGTTATGTTTTCACCGCTGTCTGTTTGTCTGTCTGTGAGCAGGATGAACTGTGGTAAACAGGCATGTAAGTCAATAGAAATAGGAATCAGGCATGTTATTCAAAAATTTGTAGATGCATTCGGACAAAATTTGGTGGATAGGTTGGGTGTGTGACAAAGAATAATTGATTCCAAATTTAGTGAAGATCCAGATCCGTATCCGGATCCAATATTTTTTTTTATTCTTCTTCACCATTGAGAGACAGAGCCAAAAATGATACATAGCATGATATCTCAAAATGTTGTGGATGGGTTATGCTAAATCTTTGTGGATGAGTTGGGTAGGTAACCAATTAGTCCGGCCTATCAGTGAGATACATTTTGGTTAAGAGATATAGGTCAATTAGATTTTGGTTAAGGTCCGGATGTAGATCCGGCCTAGCAGTGAGATACAAAACATAAACTGTTCGGCCTGGCAGAGGGATGTGCTCTCCCGAATGCCGTTCCAGTAATGAAAGTGTGTGCCATGGCAAACCCTTGCTTCCTCGGTTTGCCAACATTCCTGACTCAACACTCTGTAGTCAGGTTGATTTGTACCTGGCTGCATGTTGCGATACTGCCTGCCAGTTGTGTAGTTGAGGTGGTCCTCCATAGTTCCTCATCGTGTTTACAACAATCATTGGCTGGTGTACTGCTGATTTCCCATTTTCTGACTTTAGTAATGGACTTTTCACTTTTGTTTCACTCTTGATTTTTTGTGAAAACAGACTTTTGAATGCCTCATTGGTGTCCATTTGACCATCACAATTTTCCGAGGACAGAGTACTTTCTGTACATATCTCATTATGTTCATTGCACAAGTTCACAGATTTGTGCAGATGAATGATACAACTAGCAGGGACCTGTGGAAATTCCATGGATGCAAAATGTGACTTCAAGCCTTCATAACCCCTGCACCCCTCTCACAAACCCCAAGTCCTCAACGTCCACCTCCCAAAACTAAGTCCTCACCTACCCCCTCTCAACCTTAAGGCATCAATACTCTCCCCACTCCAAGCCTTCAAACAACCTCCCCACCCATCATGGTCGCCTATCTTGTATACTCGTAGACATCACCAACTAGTAATACATCCATCTCTGACAATGTCGCCTTCTCTGTTCAGCTCAAATGTCCTGAAGCAGTTCTTGGCTCATTTCCCCCCGGTGGTGCTGCTCCCTTGCTCCGTTTTCCACTCTCGTGGCTGGCATCAACCTGTTTTCGACTCATTTCCCATCGGCGGTGCAGTTCCCTCTCTCTGTTGTCCACTCTTGTGGCATCAAGCTGTTCTTGGCTCATTCCTGCTCAGCGCTGATGATGCCATTGTCCGTTTTCAGTTCTTCTTGCCTCTTGTTGCGTCTCCCTGAGGTGTGCACGGTGCCACTGCACACGCTCTCTCGTCGCTGCTCGGACAACCTCACTTTCGTCTTCTGTGCTGATACACCACCGATGCTGATTATCTGTTCTGGCAGGTCTGATTGCGTTTTGTTGTGGCTGGGTGTCACCCTCCGCCCTCATGTTGTGGGTAATTCCACTGAAAATAAAAAAATGGCAGTAAATTGGTGGTCCAACAACAATAAAAGCAGCGAGAATCCCACGACATTCCATTATCAATATTGCGATATGCCCTGGTGCATCACACACACACACACACACACACACACACACACACACACACACACACACACACACACACACACACACACATACACACACACATGTTATAGGCTTAAAAACAGTTTTTGCATCATTTTGAAACACTCAGTAAGGTGCCACATAGAGTTATGATTGAAATTGTATACTGCCCCAACTTAGAAAACGTTCTTATATAACACTGCCCCCAACTTCCCCTTTTGTCACGTTCTTCAAAGCAAAAGGGTAAATTGTTATATCGCCATTTCATGTTTCTTCAGAGGAATATTTTAACTCTTTCTGCCATTTGTGACTCAATGAAAAGCACGATTGAAATAATTACCTCGTTGAAATTTTGGAATATTTAACTCTTTATTTCATTTGTGACTTCATAGAAAGCACAATCAAAATTATATGCGGAAAGATATGTGACCATGAGCACATCATAGCCCGTTATGGTCACCTATGCAACTCAAAAACTGCAAGATATGCAGAAAATATGTGACAATAAAGGACACGAAACCAATGATCTTCCTGACGCATATATACACACCATTAAAATTAAAAAAAATGACCTCGGACAAAGAACTTTTATGACATGGATTTAAGCCCTGCTTGAGGGAATGCCAACCCCCTCCCCACCCAACACGGTCACCTGTCCATTTCACAATCCCACGATATATGCAGAAAGGATATGTGACAAACGACCCAAAATCAATTATATTCTTCCTGATGTATGTATATATATATATATATATATATATATATATATATATATATATAATATATATATATATATATATATATATACGAGGTGTGTTCAAAAAGTATCCAACCTTAATTTTTCGTGCAATAACAAAATAAGCTAGGGAGGCGTGGTTTGGCTGCACGATATAGCATCCAGTCATCAGATATAATTCCGCCTGCAGAAGCTGTCAGTGCCGACAGACCGCCGATGAGTGAGGAAGTGTAAGTGAGCGCCGTCGGATTTTCGTTTTTGACAAAAATGACGGATCACTGTGGTCTCATCGCCAGTGATCACTGTGTTGAAGGAGTTGGGATCGCTGTTCACAGTCTCCAGCATGTCCTGTGCGATCTCCAAACGGAGTTGCTTCTGCTTGATCGTTAGCAGCTTTGGCACGAACTTCGCTGAGATTCTCCTTAAGCCCAAATCCTCAGCCACAATGGAATGAACAGATCCAATGCTGACGCCTGCCTCGTCTGCAAGTTCTCTGATCGTGATTCGACGATCCTGCATCAGCAGGATCCTCACTTGGTCAATGACGATCTCATTTCGGGATGTTGAGGGCCTACCAGAACGTGCTTCACTTTCCACTGATGTGCGACCATCTTTGAAGCGGTTGTACCACTCTTTTATCTGTGTGGTGCCCATTGCTTCGTTCCCGAAGGCTTGTTGAATCTTGCGGATCGTTTCCACTTGGGAATCGCCAAGCTTTACAACAAATTTGATGCAGTAGCGTTGTTCAAGTTTTTCCGTCATTTTGTCAAAAACGAAAATTCGACGCGGCTCACTTACACTTCCTCATCATCGGCGGTCTGTCGGCGACTGACAGCTTCTGCAGGCGGGAAATATTCACGCATACAGATTAGGATCGCCTACATACGTGCACCAAACACGTCTCCCTAGCTTCATTTGTTTACACACGAAAAATTAAGGTTGGATACTTTTTGAACACACCTCGTATATGTATATATATATATATATATATATATATATATATGGACACCGTTGAGGGTTTTAAGGCAGCCCGGAATCATGGCGAAACCCAATCCTTATCCCTGTGTCGTAAGAGGCGACAAGGGTTGCGTCAGGAAGGGCATCCGGCGTAAAACCTATGCCAAATCGGTATGCGGATCATAACGGATGATCCGCTGTGGCGACCCCTAACGGGAGCAGCCGAAAGACGAACAACAACATATATGGACACCCTTAAAAGCATATAATGACCTCAGAAAAATTTCAAACGACACGGGTTTAATCTCTGCTTGAGAGAATTTGACAGCTATTTGAGCGGTGCATCAGTTTTCAGACCGTTGTCTCGATCGTTGAGGCAAATCTTCACAAGGTCGTAACACCGATCGGTTCAAAATCCTTTTTAACTGTCACTTTGGTAGTTTTACAACGAAGGGAATATGTACCGAGCACATAGCGATTGTGAATATGACAGCTCTGAGGCGTCACTGCCTCCACAGAACATTGAGCACCAACATGGCGGCCGTAAGATTGAAATCTGTCTTCAAACCACCTCACCACCCAAAGTAACTCAACCACACATAACACCTTCCTCTCTCTTTATTTCCGTTCTTCAAAGCAAAAGGCCAAATCGTTACATCGTCATTACATATTTATTGGTTCGCGGGCGCCAGCAGTGAACGCTATTTTCGTTGTGTCTGTGTGTCTGTCTGTCTGTCTGTCTGTCTGTCTGTTTGTGACTCTCCCCAGAGCATAGCTCCGTGACGTTTGATGCGGTCTTGATGAAACTTGGACACAAGCTAGATATCATGGTCTAGTTGTGTCTTTTTGTATGAGGGGCGTCCCACGCCCACTTGAACTTTTTATTTTTATTTATTTTTTCTCGATTTTTTTTCTCGCAATTTCATTTCCTAGAAGCTGTACGTAAAGTCCATAAGTACAACATATAAAAAATCCGATTTGATTTGGTCAATTTTGACGAAAGATATGTTTTTATGGTAGGGCTTCCTCAAAAGCTTCCACTAACTCAATTGTACCTATCGTGGCATTGTTCAATAATGTCCGCAAACCATCCTCGCCTCCCGGCTAGTTCATTACTTTTGTTGAAATAGTGGAATAATTAATGCTTCATGCCATTAACTCCATTCATGGAAAGCACAATCTAAACAGGAGGTGGATGACCGACATATCATGGTTTATTACGGGTCCGTCGATTGTCTTTCCGTGTATTTTAAAAAAAAAAATAAGTGATTATGAGCAGCCTAAATGTGTTAATCAATTTGTGTTAATAAATGATCGTAAATTAATTATATTCTTCGTGAAGCATCTTAAATACGCATCAAAATTACAATTGTGGTTGGAGTCAAGGCAGCTGTCCAACCAATCGGTGGGAAGGATTGTTACAGGCAAACACAAACACACATACACACACACACACACACACACGAACAAGAATATTATTATATAATGTAATTTAATCATTTAATGCTGTCCCGTAAAACGCTGATTCGTTATCGAGCTTTGTCCTGGAGAAAATCTTCACTAAAAAAGGAAATGAAGGAAATCCAAAACACGCAGTACTCTGATTGGTGTGGGGGTAAACGCACCAGACACCATTGTTTGCCCTGTCTGCTCATGCTCTGAGCCAATCAGCACTGTTTGCTCCACCTTTCTTTTGCAGTTGGTTGGGCCTCCTCCGACCTCATCTCTCACCACTGCCATGAAGGAGTAGGAGCAGAGTAGGACTGATGGCAATCATTATTTTTTATTCATGTTTGTGCATATTTCATGCTTTTGGTAATACTTAGTGATGTTATTATTTAAAAAAAACATTTTTGTTTTTCATTTCTAAAATAATATGTTTACCATGAGTATTATTAGCGCTATTACCTATACCCCAATGAAGCCCTCAAATACCCTCATGTACATAAGATATAACGATGTCGGGGACGTATCTCCATATAAGCAATGGTATAATGACCCCTTTTAGCACATCTTCATTTGGCCTTCTCTTTTCCAGGAATGCATCCTGAGCGCGAAGTGAGGTATTGCTGTACTTGGGACATCTATCTCTTGCCCAACTGACTCAGCCTCTGTTATATTGACGCATGTATCTGACACTTGTAGAGCCTGATCACCTTAGCCATGTTGCAGCAACATTACTTTATTTTGCGATCTTGGTTATAAAGGAAGCATAAGTGCTCAGCACTCCTTGCAACTCATTCACAAGAGAGCTTGTCCTTGTGAGAGTTGTGGAACCCTCCTGGGCTCGGTACAATATGCTATAACTCTCTTGAACCACTAAGCTGTGCAACTGCATTACGCTTTAGGTCATCCTGAAGATAAGAGCAAAATACTAAATATTCATTCAGCTGTGACATCTGATCTCGGAAGGAAGATTGAGTAAGAAAGTATTGGTGTGTGTGGTTCTCACCGCACTTTGCAGTGTTAAAGTGCATAACGTTATACAATCCATCCTCATTAGCTTTAACATGATAAGACACGATACACTATATAGTACCCAGGGATACCGGAGTATTGTTGATCATCCTTAAATTACAAGGTAATTGTGGGGAGAGGTAACAAGCTACTTATCCATCATCTCTCACATATTTCTCTCATCTATTTTATTTTCTTTATCACCACATTCTCTTTGACTGAAGCTCTTCTGATTTAGTTAAACAATAGCAAAAAAAAAAAAAATCGCAAGCCTCCAAGAATTGTTTGATGTAAATGTAAATCTGGGAATTGTCAGGAATCCCTGAGGTATGATTGAACAAGAAGAAAGAAAAAAAAACACTTTTATGGCACAGGGAACATGAAGTCATTAATAACGAATCTCATCGATCAGCCTAAAGGGAAAGCTGTAACGTTTCGTGGTTTATACAGCTTTGTGTCATTAATGTCAGTTTATTATGCGTATATGTAAACAATATAGAGAAATTAAATTTGCTGTCTGGTTTGCTTACATGATAATTAATTTGCAAAAAAACAAATTAACTGAAACGAAACGATGATTTGAATAACGTCAGAGATTGTAAACTTTAATGGATCATTCAAGACGTCAAGTCAAGCAGGTCGTGTACTGCTGTTTGTTGGCCATGATGCTACGATTGTCGAACGAACACCAGGCCTGTGACTACTGAAGGTATTTTCCAATCTTGAAACAGATGCAATACCAAATTTAACAAACTGCATGCACATCATTTGAAATCAATAGCAATAAATCTTCAGATTCATACATAACCTTTTCATTGAAAATTCAATGAAAAGGTTCCCCCCCCCCCAACTATACCTTTAGTAACCTAAGGCTTAGATAGGAGCTTGTACATATATCACCTGCAGGACGAAAACTTGAAGACATATTCTCCTTAGATATTAAGAGAGGGTATTCACAACAATGGACATCAACACAAGATTATATCTAACATTTAAAGCTCTTTCGAACGACTGACTTAATGACTGATATTCAAGATTGGGACCTTCCTGGTGACGTAGAAAGCTGAAATTTTTCATGCCGATGGACATCAAAGCCGATACACCGGGGAAAATCACAGAATCGTCGTACAACATTCATATCTGAAAATTTAAATAAATGAAAAACCAAATGCAGGTGAGCGACCCGAGAAAATGGGGAAGCACGGTAATTTTGTGTGTTGATGGACATCGAAGCCGATATATCTGGAAAATCGCAGAATCGTCGTACAACATTCATATATGAAAATTTAAATAAATGAAACTCAAATTCAGGTGAGCGACCCAAGACAATGGGGAAACACGGTTCGTATGCTTACACAATGTGTAATCACAACCTACTAGTATATGTATGTATGTATGT
>CM068955.1:138458611-138469001 GCA_035128595.1 Eptatretus atami | reverse complement strand
GCGAGTTGTTCATGCTCCATAATTCTGAGCGAGTGGTTCACGCTCCGCCATTCTGAACAAGTTGTTCGTGTTCCGTCATTCTGAGTGAGTTGTTCATGCTCTGCCATTCTGAGTGATTTCTTGTGAAATAACACTCAATTTGCCAGCCGATCTCCGTGTTAACATGTTTTCTAAATTACCGAGCCAATTTTTTTTCCCACTCGTAACATGCAGCTGTTTATAAAGATTAATGTTTCTACACATCTCCTTGGAACATCTATATAAATGCAACGTTGTTTTTTCGGTGAAAGCTACTCAAAGATTTTTGGGTTGTACAGTATGTAATACGTACTGTCGGCGGTTATCACAGTGACTCCAAACTTTTGATTCCTGAAAAATTGCCGATATCAGCCAAGCACTGTGTGTGTGTGTGTGTGTGTGTGTGCGTGTGTGTGTTGTTCATAAAGCATAATAGCGAACGTAGTGAGCTTAATACTTAACGCGTGCACATGAGAGAATGGACAACAACAACACAATACCCCTGGCTATTTGGAATCCGTGTCGTTAGCTATGACCTTTTGCTTCCGGTTGTTTTTAAACGCTGTGCGGTGTATAAACACGATTGGGTTTTATTTCTATCTTATGAATATTACTTAACGCGTGCACATGAGAGAATAGGAAACAACAAAAACAACACAATACCTTGCAATTGTGAATCCGTGTCGTTGGCTATGACCCTTTTGCTTCCGTTTTTTTTTGCTTCTGGTTTTTTTTTGTTCCGGTTTTTGTCATGGGAATGATGCATGCCGGGAGATAAAGGCATCGTCGGAGACATGAAAGACCCAAATATCAGACATGGTGTATATTTCCTCCACTGATTTAATAAGATATCTCCCGCATCATCAAAAAATAATTTTTAATCGTGATTACATTATTTGATCGCTGATCCCGAATCCAGGCCGAAGTAACCGGAAATTGCGTATACAGTTGTGAACAAGTTATAGGTAAAGTCAGAAGCGAATGTAAGAAGAATACTACGTTCACTTCTAGTATTTATTTTTTTATATGAGATCCTGTTCTAGGCGGTGTAGTTGTCGTTGTGAAGGTAATGTTGAGGTATAATGTTGAGGTAATATTATTTTTTCAGTGAGATCCTGTTCTGGCGTGTAGTTGTCGTTGTGAAGGTAATGTTGAGGTATAATGTTGAGGTAATATTATTTTTTCAGATGAGATCCTGTTCTAGGCGTGTAGTTGTCGTTGTGAAGGTAATGTTGAGGTATAATGTTGAGGTAATATTATTTTTTAGATGAGATCCTGTTCTAGGCGTGTAGTTGTCGTTGTGAAGGTAATGTTGAGGTATAATGTTGAGGTAATATTATTTTTCAGATGAGATCCTGTTCTAGGCGGTGTAGTTGTCGTTGTGAAGGTAATGTTGAGTATAATTGTGAGGTAATATTATTTTTTCAGATGAGATCCTGTTCTAGGCGGTGTAGTTGTTTGTGAAGGTAATGTTGAGGTAATATTTATTTTTTCAGATGGATCCTGTTCTAGGCGGTGTAGTTGTTGTTGTGAAGGTAATGTTGAGGTAATATTTATTTTTAGATGAGATCCTGTTCTAGTGGTGTAGTTGTTGTTGTGAAGGTAATGTTGAGGTAATATTTATTTTTGCAGATGAGATCCTGTCTAGGCGTGTAGTTGTTGTGAAGGTAATGTTAAGGCAATATTTATTTTCATAGCAAAAAGAACGGTTTAATTTGATATATGTAAGAAGAATTCTACGTTCGCTTCTAGGCTTTGCCTATTCCATATTATATTATCTCTGCTAACTCCGCTGCCTCCACCCATCTCTCTCTTTGTCCCATCCCCGCTCGACCCCCTCCCAATGTGCAGTGCAGCACCCTCCTCCCACACCGTTCTTACTCTCCCTTCCTCTGTCTGTCTCTCTGTCTCTCTGTCTCTCTGTCTCTCTGTCTCTCTGTCTCTCTGTCTCTCTGTCTCTCTGTCTCTCTCCCTCTCTCCCTCTCGGTCTCTCGGTCTCTCGGTCTCTCTCACTCTCTCAGTTTGTGGACACATCCAGATGGTGGTTCTAACTGAACGGTGTTTTTCTCTGGACATGTCTTGAGTGGAGTTTCTCTCCGGATGTGTCTGGGCGGTGTTTATATCCGTACGGGACTTTGTCTCCGCATGTGCATGAGTGGTGTTTCTCTCTGGACAACTTGCCTCCAGATGTGGATGGGCATTGTTTGTCTGGACGTGTCCGGGCATTTTTCTCTGGATGTGTCCAGACCGAGTTTTTCTCCGGACATGTCTGGACGTATTTTGTGTCTGGGCGTTGTTTGTCTCCAGACAGTGTTTGTCTCTCGACATGTTTGTGCTTGTTACCCGAGATGTCCTGGCGGTGTTGTTCTCCAGAAAGCTTAACTCCGGACGCATCGGTGGTGTGTTTGTCTTGGAACATGTCCAGGCAGTGTTTATCTCCATATGCGTATGGATGCGAGTTTGTCTCCGGACACGTCCAGACAGGAGTTTGTCTCTGGCCGTGTCTGGATGGGAGCTTGTCTTCGGACGCATCTGGATGGGAGTTTGTCTCTGGATGTGTCTGAGCAGTGTTTGTCTCCCAACAGCTTAGCTCTGGATGTGTCTGAGAGGTGTTTCCCTCCAAATGTGTCCAGGCAGTGTTTATGTCCAGATGGGTGTTTGTCTCCAGACGCGTCCAGGTGGTGTTTGTCTCCGGACTCTCTGGGTGGTGTTGTGGTGTTTTTCTCCAGACAGCTTGGCTTTGTACGCATCTGGCTGGTGCTTGTCTCCGAACGTGTCTGGCTGGTGTTTTTGTCCGGATGAGAGTTTGTCTCCGGACATGTCCGGGCAGTGTTCCTCTCCGAGTGGTGTTTGTCACTGGATGTGTCCTGGTGGTGTTTGCCTCCAGATGTGTCTGGGTGGTGTTTTTCTCTGGACAGCTTAGTTCTGGATGCATCCGGACAGTGTTCTTCTCGGAGCATGTTCAGACAGTGCTTGGCTCCGGACGCGTCTGGGCGGTGTTTGTCTCCGTATGTGTACAGACGGGAGTTTGTCTCTGCTTGCGTCAGGACGGGAGTTTTTATCTGGATGTGCCTGAGCAGTGTTTGTCTCCCAACAGTTTGGCTCCGGATGCATCCAGGTGGTGTTTGACTCTGGATGTGTCTGGGTGTTGTTTGTCACCAGATGTGTCCTGGTCGTGTTTGTCTCCAGACGTATCTGGGCAGTGTTTTTCTCTGGACAGCTTAGCTCCGGACGTATCTGAGCGGTGTTTGTCTCTGTATGCATATGGATGGGATTTTTTCTCCGGACGTATCTGTACAGAAGTTTGTCTCTGGATTTGTCCAAGCGGTGTTAATCTCCAAATGTATCCGGGCATTGTTTATGGCCAGACAGGTGTTTGTCTCCAGATGTGTCCAGGCAGTATTTGCCTCTGAACCATCTGGGTGGTGTTGTGGTGTTTGTCTCCGGACAGCTTGGCTCCGGAGGCTCCGGTTGGTATTTGTTTTCGAAATTGTCCTGGCGGTGTTGACGTCCAGGCATTGTTTGTCTCTGAACGTGTCTTGGCGGTGTTTATGTCCGGACGGGAGTTTGTCTCCCATCCGGGGACGCAATGGTTGGTATTTGCTATTGTGTAATTAAAGCAAATAACATCCCAGCATGCTTCGGGTCATGTAGAAAGATGCTGCACAACCCTTGTTGCCTATAATTATGGCTAGCATGGCTGCAAGAGGAGACCTAATTGATTTTGAAAGAGGGGTGATTCTTGGAGCTTGTTTGGCAGGAGCTTCAATGATAAAGACAGCTCAACTTACTGATATTTCACGAGCAAAAATGTCCAAGGTGATGTCGCCATGGCACTCTGAGGGGAAAAACTTCATCAGCAAAGGGAAACAGTAGGCGGAAACGCATACTCCAGGATCATAATATCCGTGCATTAATTTGAAGTGCAAGCAGGCGAGCAGACAAGCACCTGCAGACCAATTGGCTGAAAGCTTCAACCTGAGGCATGAGCAGCCAGTTTCATCAAATATGTTCCATGGAGAACTCCTCAGTGGGATACCATCATCGAGTTATGCACACAAACCATGCATCACACCTGACAATGCATGTTTGTGAGTCGTGTGGTGCAAAGAGCACAGGCAATGGACAAGAAAGCAGTGGAGAAATGTGATGTGGTCAGATGAATCATCCTTTACCATGTTCTTGACAAATGGACGAGTGGACATGTTGCGCCAAGCTAAAGAACTCTACAACTCTGAGTGATTGGATCCAACAGTGAAGGGTTCTGGTGGTTCTTTAATGTTGTGGGGTGCATTTTCCTGGCAATGTTAGGTACAGTCATTCCCTTAGAAGTCAAGGCCAATGCCATTTGCTACTTAATGGAACTGAGTGATCATCCTCACCCCATGTTGCAGAATTTCTTTCCTGCTGGGAGTGGCATCTCCAGGATGACAATGCCCCCATCCACAGAGCATGGGTGGTTGCCCAATGGTTTGATGAGCATGACACTGATGTTTTCCATGTATCATGGCCTTCTCAATCACCAGATTTGAACCCAATCGAGCATTTATGGGATATTCTTGAGCGACATCTGAGACAGCGTTTTCCACCTGATTCAAACAGGTGTGAGTTGATTGACTTTCTCGTGGAAAATTGGTGCTGCATCCCTCCGACAAAATTCCAGACACTGGTGGGCTCCATGCCACAGTGCATACAGGCTGTACTGGCCACATGTGGTGGCCCAATGCCCGATTAATTGACTGTACTTTGGTGTTTCCATTTTTTGTCCAATACCTGTAGTTTATAAACAACGTGGAACAAATCCTCATTGAGATAGTAATATAAGTAGAAGTTCAGTTCACCAGTACATAGCTGAGAATGACCTTGCTGCAACTTCCTTAGACCATTTCACAGAACTTGCACTCATACTGTTTCTGGACAGAAATTTTGCACAACAGTTCAAGTGTAAAATAACTAAGCACACACAAATCTTGAATGAGAGCATCACTCCTGAAATTACTCCTGCTGAACTCTGGAGTTAATCAGCCTCAGAATATACGACTGAAGTTAAAATATAAATTCAGAAATGTACAATACTCAACCATCATCATCATCGAATTGTCTAATTATCATAACTTAGGAGTTCGCCATGTTAGTGAGAGTATTTGGAAATTATGATGCTGCCAGTAGAAAGTCGGATGTGCTGACTCGTTTAAAATATTGGGATGAGGGAAACCATCTTCAATCTGCTGAATATGTAGCTTTGAAGGAAGAATACGAACAAAGAATTGTTACAGTTAGAGTTTAATCTGGTGCTTTTTCAGCATCTTACGATATACAGTACATACATCTCAATTTTTGTTCGATGTATCTAACCTCAAGATCATTTATTAGATCCCAAGGTTATGATTAGATATCTCACTGTTGTGTGTCCTTGAGACTTGATAGGTGTGTGAACAAGAATGGGATTACTCGATGAAAATCAAAGTTTGACTGAATAAGAAGCTTCATCAGGACAGATACCAATGATTTCCCATGGGGTGATGTAAAGCCAGAATGATGGAGAGATCCACTCCCTATTCACGGTATTAATGAACGCAAGGAGCTCATTTCCTTCGCTAGAATTACTCTTCATTGACCCCAGGAAAATGGGTGACATTCCTTCAGATTGGCACCCTCGGCGGGTAATTTCCATTTTCATTTCCATTGCCTCCACCGCCAGCACAAGTCTTAATGAGCAACTGCAGCACCTGAATCTCATCCGGACCCGTTAATGATATTCTCCCTCACTAGATGGATATACTGAACTTTTACAAAGGGAATATCACTTACATATTATGCTCCACAACTTAATACTCATTGGGTAATTGTCGTTTTTTAGGTCAATGACTTTAACTTTATAGAACATAACCCCCGTGACCTTCCACACACAACTCTATTCCAACCACATGTGCATACACCTCCACACGAACTCCAACACAAAGTTCTGCTCTACAATGCAACCTCCTATGCAGCACAAAAAGATTGTGATAAATCAGCTCTGATTTTGTGCCAGCTTAAGATCGCACTCTCGGGTGAATGGACTCGTACTGATCTTGAAGATTATATCTCTATTTTGATTGAGGGATGCAGTACAATGAGGTACCTTGAAGAATTTAAACAATTTGATATACAGTATAAGCACAATGGGTTTGTTGGGTGTTAGTTTTGTGCTTCGCATTGGGAGTCTTTATTTCCAGTGCACTGGTTTTGGGAATATGATCAAAATAAGTCTTTTTGTTGTTCTCATTGGCTGGGATTTGTGTTGTTTGCTTATTTGCATGTGGCTACCAAATGTAAATACATACCTTTTGCCACAGGCCCACCTGAGAAGTTCATCAAGTTTAAATGGCTGAAACAACAATGATGTTGAGGTCATTGGTCTAAGGCAATGAGGCCATTGGTCAAGGTCTAAGACAGTGAGGTATTCTTGTAAAATCAAGTAGCAGGTGTGTTTTAAGTGTGTGTGCATATACATATATATATATTATATTATATTGTTGGATGCACATTTTTCTCAACGTTATACTGTATACAGGATGTATCAAAAAGTGATGCAAATTTAAATGTTTATTTACAAAGAAACAGAAACCTCAGGAACATGAACCAAACATTTCTTGAAAGATTATGACATGGCATTTTCTATCACTGATTGCTATTGCAGTAAGTTACTGCTAGAGTTAGTGAGAGCCCAAGGTCTGAAATTGGAATTTACGCAAAATCCTTGTCATTGACGTTCTCGATGTGTGCCCCTCTTCGGTTCAGACAGGCATTGATCCTGACTCCAAAGTTTGTCAACTTTCCTGTAGTCTCATGTGGCACTGCCTGGAGGTAGTCTGACACCACCTACTTCCGATCATCCAGTGTGGCAGGGCGTTTGGCATAGACAGGGCACTTGGCAGCCCCCCCCCCCAGAAGCAGTAATCCAGAGGGTTCAAGTCTGGGCTATGGGGTGCCCTGTCATGAGCGGTACCCAGGGAAACGAGGTGGTTTCTGAAGAACTGCTGCAGGAAAGTGATGGTGTCACCAGCTGTATACGAGGGGACATCATCCTGCATAAACCCGGTCATGCTGAGCTGCTTTGGGGCGACCTTTTTGGGCTAGATCATGATGGAACTTCTGGAGCATGACCCTGTAGTGTTCACCATTGATCATCACCGTCTTGCTGTTGTTCTCATTCTCAAACCAGTAAGGCCCTAGTGTTCCCCATCTGGCATTGAAGGCACAGAAGAATGTGACTTTAGGCCCTTTCTGGTAACTCTCAGTGATCTCAAGTTTTTCTGCCCCCCAGAAGATGTTGTTTTGGTTGTTAATAACACCGTTCAAGTGGAAATGGGCTTCATCACTGAACCATATCAGGTTGATTCAGCTTGGGTATCGCTCCGTCTTGTCACTGAGCCAATTGCACATATCACGTCTCCTTCTCATGTCCTTGACTCAGTTAATGCCTAATAGAGATGATGTATGGGAAAAGCTTCAGTTCCTTAGTGAGGATATGCCAGACGGATATTGGTTTGATGCCTAGCTCCCGGGAGCGCCGGAGGTGGAACTTATTGGGACTGTCCACTGCAGAATCCTGCACGGCGTCAATGTTAGCTTGGCTCTTGGTTATTGATGCTGGCCTGCAAATGTTGCCCTTTCTCTGGTTGTGCACTGTACTCTTGTGCTCAAAATGTTTCGCAGTACGTTGAATGGCACAATTTGTGGGTCCATCACATCTTCTGAGGTCGTATTCCCGGCAAAACCTCCGGCGGGTGTCTACATATGATTTGGTCTCAAACCACAGAGCCACCACTTTTGTCTTCTCCTTCACTGTCAAGGGCATAATTGAGCTATGGAGCTCGAAATCCCAGGGAACAAATACCACGAGAACCCCACCAAGCCCTGAAAAGGAAAATGATACAGGTCAAAAAACAAACAAATGGCAGGAAGTCAAATTTTTATCAATTTTTTTGAAACACCCTGTATATGTATATATATATTGTATATATTGTTACGGGTTTGCTGCCAGGTTACAATTCGTTTGTCGGACCCGCTTTCCGATCTTTGACCCTGAACCCGATGAGCTGCAGATAATTACGCAGCATGATGGGTTGCTAAGCAACCATGGATGCTGTCTGAGATTATTAATTTGAGTAGGGTCCTCACGTCCAATTCCCGCATTACCGACCCCGCAAATTAATCCCTACAGTTAGGGAACTGTGCTCACAATTCCCCACTCCGATAAATCAAGAACAGCCGAGTGGAACCATAAGTGGGACATCGGCTAATATCTGACCAGAGCGAAACAGTGGGGCAAAACTATCTACTATTTACACACTGGTGTCTAACCATTTAATAAAGAAAGACAATCGGGCAGGTTGGAAACAATTGGTCATGGTGACAAACAGGCATGTACATACAAGCAATGTAGTGTCACAAAATAAGTCTTACCCTTAGCATGCAAGCCCCTTCGATAGTCAACTTATCATTAAACTACAAACATAGATGCCTCAGTCACTCCGGGAAATTACCAAGTAAGAGGGATTGCCAGAGAGAAGAATAAGAAGACTGGGCTTGATGGCGACCCCTCTCTCACCTGACATAAGCCTGCAGGCTTATATTGGTCCCAACATGCAAAGGGAAGGGGGAGAGAAAGAGGAGAGGGTGATGGTGTGGTGCACAGTGTTGGGAGAGATGTGGGTGAATGCTTCATAATGCGATAGAGGAAATTGTGAATGTGATTGAGTAACCCAGCCCTGAACGGGTTGAGGATGCAATTGTTGTTTGCTCCTTTATGATCCAAGTGAATGATTAGAAAAAGGAACAGAAAGAGAAGATAGTGTAAGTCAGTGTTTGTCTGCTGGCACGCCCAGGGAAATAACTACGGCTTATCCGCTCACTTTGTGGCACCAGCTCGATTGCTCCCTGTAGATGCCATCCTCGCAGAGGCTTGCATTTGCATGGCTCACTTCTCGCGGACTCTGTCTGGCTCTCGTTGTTCCCTGGATGCACACAGCTCTCTTTGCCTTCGGATGCGCAGTTTATAAAGTCCTGGGAGAGGCATGGTCAAAGCAAGTTGCGATCCTTGTTTCTCATGGGTGGGGCTTCCACATTGATGCACTCCTTTTGTCCTGCAGCGCTCATTAGTTGAGCCCATGGTCCCTCAGTGTAGGAACCGCACAGGACCAAGCAGCACCTAAGCGCTTTGCTGCAGGCACCACACTGGAGCGAGTGGCACCCAATCACTATGCTGCAGGCACCACATAGGAGCGAGTGGCACCCAAGAACTTTGCTGCAAGTGCCACACGGGATTGAGTGGCACCCAAATGGTAATGGATCCGATTGGTAACATGAGTTTTGTAGGTGTAATGTTGGTTTTGTAAAGTGTGTTGTTTGTAAGGATGGATGCACAGTAAAGAGGTGCGGAGAGGGAGATTAAGAGAGATGGGGAGAGAGTTTTGAAAAGATATAAGAAGAGAGAGGATCTTGAAAATTAATAGTTACAAAGGGAATTTGAACCTGCTGTACAAACACAATGCATTTTCCTGTCCACTGATACGAGGGGAGAGGTAGTCTAACTAAAAAAATACTATGGATATACCTGAACTCCAAGGTTCCTTTATGTGTTGGATGTAACTCATCGGGATCTTCCAAAATCACAACACTATGTATACATATGTACAGTATATCATGGAGAAAAAAGTGCATCCAACCAAAAATTTAACTTGATCTACCCTGCTGGTCTCATAATAAATAAACGACATTTACCCACTTCCCAGAGGGTTTCCTACATTCCATACCCCAACATTCCATACCCACATTCACTTTTCATTCCAAGGTGTGGCCATTAGTTTCTGGTCACGTGCCAGTGCAAGGATCTAATTGAGGAGTGTTATTTATTATGCTGACCTTAAGCAAAAATGCCAATTGCATAAACGATGGACTGCTTCTATTTTTATTTTTTTTGTATGCATAGGCGAGACTCGTGGAAGAGGATACAGAACATGCATGCATGGGGGTGGGGACAAGTTGGATACAGAGAATACCTGAGGTGGACAAGATGGATATAGAAGGAAACTACAAGGTGGGAAAACTGGAAAATTGCAAGGAGGAGGGATATCAGTGGGTTTAACAATGGTAGAAAAGATCATGGTTTTGGATTCTGGACGACCTGAGATCATGATGAACAGCTGTCTTGAAGACCTGGAGAGATGATTGAGATTGAAGAGTATGTGGAAGTTGATTCCACAGGTGGGAAAGAAAGAGGAACAGATGAGTGGAAGTGAGCAGTGATCCTGGATTTAGGTAATTTTACCAGAAAGGGGTTGATGGTGGACTATGTGAGCCCTACTGAAACCAGTTGGGGTTGATC
>CM068955.1:138425273-138456515 GCA_035128595.1 Eptatretus atami | reverse complement strand
TACCAATTCCCCTAAACGCTGCCAATACGCCAGTACACGGTAGATGTAAGTTACAAACACTTTCAGTAAGTTCTATGGTTGTCCGGAAGACGTCAATTTAATTCGTTTACATACGACAATGTGCGTTTTACATACGTTACAAATAGGTTCATAGCATGTTACTCAAAGGTTAGAGGCACGTTTTACTTAGGTTCAAAACATGCTACTCATAGGTTAAACGCACGTTACTCTTACGTTCATAGCACGCTAGTCATTGGTTCAAGGCCAGTTATACATAGTTCAATGCACGTTACTCATAGTTTCCAAGCACGTTAAACATAGGCTAAGCTGACGCTACTCATTTGTTCAAAGCACGTTACTCATCGGTTAGAAATTTGGTTTCAAGTATGTTGCCATTACCTTGACGTGCTTCGACTTATGAGTAACCTACAAGTAACGTGTGTTCGCCTGTTTAAACGATCGCGGAACGTGCAAGAACAGATGCCAACGCATGCGAAACGTGTGAGCCTTACGCCGAGTACGTCTTAAAATTTTCAGCATGCTTGAAAATTCACGACGTATCAAACGGACTAGTAATATGCCAGCGTACTTCAATGATTTCCAGCATACTCTAAACGTATACACAACTTACCTATAGCGTATTTGACGTGTGCCTAGCGTTGTAAACACATTTTTCATAGAATGGCATACGCTGGCAAAATCGTCAAGGTGTGACTGCGATGTTGACACTTCAAATTCTCAGGCAGTTTTGATTTCAATCGGCGTCCGGCAAGTTCTTAACTGGCTACGCCACGAGTTCCGGCGATACGTATAGCGCGCAAAGGGTAAGTTAAACTATCGTTTGTCATAGGTTTTGAACGCCGACACAAGGTAAGCATTCGTTGGTAAAAGTTATGTATAACACAACGAAACGTTCTGTGCCCGTTACTAATATGTTATGCAAACGACCAACACGTTACGAATACGCCAAAAACTTAAAAAAAAACATCAAAATGTCAGCGTACGCCAACGTTTTACATACATTTTTATACGTTGCCATTGCTGGCTAAAACGTCAAGGTCTGACAGGGCCCTTATATGTATGAGCATGAATAAATGTGTGTGTTCGTTCTTGTTTTTGTGTTTACAGGAAATGTGTATGGCTGCCTGTGTATCCACGTTCATTGTGGTGAAATGTGGGGAGTGATTTGTGGAGGTTCTGTAGAGTGTTGTGCATTTTTAGGTGTCAAGCGTTGATGTTTTTTGCTCACCTTGTCCATCTGTTTGCACCATCCACTTTTTCCACTTCTATCTTCTTCTTTTGTATGCAACATAGGGCTGTGGAGTCGCATCATTGGATGAGGGTGCAGCTGTGCTGCTGATGGAATGACCTCTACAGGTTAGGACAGGAATTTGGAATTTTGCCAAGGTGTTGCTGATAGCTCGCTGACTCTTCGTGAAGGACACCACGTGATCTTTAACATTCATCAGCTAATGCTGGCAGATGGGACACCCAGGATAACATCCATCTGAAAGATGGCACACATTGAAGAATCACCCTGACTGTGAAACACCGGAATATCAGTTTATCACTTGGCCGAGATTCAAACCCAGGCAAGACAGCTTAGAAGCGAGTGTGTGTACCTCTAGGCCATCCTACCAGCCATTCTACTTGTATCAAAGGGGTGTATTGTGTACATATGTGCATGGTCTCCCACGTTAGACCACCCTCTTGGCTCTTGACATGCCATGCCTCAATAATCAATCACTGTTCTTTGTTGGATGTTGTGTCTCGGACACTGGTTCCATCCATGTCAAATTTGTGGCCTAACTGCAGGCAATGGTAGACTATGACTGACTGTGTCACCTTCCCAAGCTGAATTGCTCTATCATGTTCATATAACCTTTGTTTCACATTCCTTCCGGTTTCACTAATGTAGTAGATCACAATCCCTGCATGTGCAATAGTAAACTATTCCCAATTTGTTGCCAGTTGAGATGCTGGCTTTTTGCTTGCAGATGACACCACAGATGGTACATAGATGTTTACATGCTACACCAATCCATGTACTGCCTACTGTCATTCCATGACTTTCTGAAAGTGCCTGGAAGTAGGGCTGCACACAGTGTCCAAACATGTGTGTCTGGTTCTGTTCTGTCCTTTTTGGTTATTTTATGCAGTGGAGTATCATTTTGTTATGCCCATTATTGACCAGGACTCCTCTTACTTAACCCATTTATTTAATTGCATCATCTTTGGAAGATGACATAGTCCATGTCAGAGCTGCCAAGGTCTGTACTACACTGTGTTTCTGGGTGATTGGGATGCAGCAGTTCAAATCCAATATCTCTGAGTGCAGTTTGATTTTCTGTATACTGATGACGATTACCGGTAGACCTCCACATCGAAAAGGCCAACATGCTCTCTTTTTCAATCTCTTTCATGAAACTATCACTTGGAAAGGTTCAGCCAAGTTGACCATGAAGGTGGTCTACCATTTCCTGATGCAGAATGGCAAAAGTATCATCCACATACCTGTTCCAGTACCCTGGAAGACATTTCTCATTAGACTTGAACACTTTTTGCTTGAGTTCCTCCATTATCAGGTTGCTCACATTCATCCCCACACCCATACTCCCTCCAAGTGTCCCTGTCTTCTGTTCCTCTCCACTTCTGTTAGTGTGTTCCTTCCATTTTCATGATGTTTTTTTGTTCTGTTATCTTCTAGTATGTTCTGTATTGTATCCCTTCCATGAGCCTCAACTTCACATCCTAAAATGAAAAAATTCACATTCTGGAATTAAAAAAATATTAATAATTTCCCCCAACCCCATGAGGAAAGAAATCGATCCACAGTTGCATTTCTGGATCCCTGGCTGTCATCAGCATGGAATGGAATTGACATTTAATTTTGAGCAACTGGGCTGGAATTCATATTAAACTTTGAAATATTTTTACCAGATTGCAATTCAGAGAAGTTATTTAATAGTACAGTACAGTAAATGGATAACCAAACAGGGTGTATGTGGGGCAAGTACCAGCTGTTGGTTAGGACCCTTGCAGGTTCGGACCCATACTGTTGGTGAGGCACAGGTGTTCTTGATAACCATTTCAGTTAAGAGGTGCTCTTTGATATAATCCCTCACAGGATGGCTTACCAGTGTAACTCTTGGTGCTAAGTCCACTCTATTCTGATGAGGGCCAATGAGCCAGAAACCATAGTTTGATTCCCTTCTCAAGGGGATGGGTGGGGGATGCTACTGGCAATGCCAAATAAGGCTTTGGAAGCCAATCGTTTGACTGACACTGCAGAGAGCAATGTAGCAGCTGATACTATATTTAGCAGTGGGCAGTTCCGTTATCACAGATGTTAATTATGCCCAGAAGTTGTATTTAAACTCCACATGTGTGTATGTGTTTGTATGTGATTGAAAAGTCAGTTCTTGAACCAGAGCATCACTTTGACTCCAACCTTAGCTGTTGCATTTCATATGATATATATATATATATATATATATATATATATATATATATATATATATATATATATATATATATATATATATACATACATACACTAAGATGGATAGTATGTCATGGTTATGCATTGATGGACTCGTGGTATATTTATGTGGAGCTGGTAAGATAGACTAGTGGTATATGCTCTAACCTGCATTCAAATATCAGCTCTGCTATATACTCTCACCCTGGTGTTTAGCAGGCATTATGATCAATGTGTTCACCCTCCCTTGAATGGATGCTAAACTACATGTCTGCTAGCATTAGTTGGTGGGCATTGAAGATCGCATGGTGCCTTAATATTAGGCGAGTTATCTGCAGCACCTTGACTAAATTGCAAATAAATTCCTGTCATATTCAGCCAAGCATCAGGCTTGGCCAGTAGGTTCGTAAAAGTCTTCATATTCAGGTCGCAGAACAATATATGACAGTGGTCACAACTCCATATGTAATTGTAAAGCCTTTTCAAAATTATTTTTAATCCAAACAGCTGTTTATACATAGCCGAAGCTCATGGAAAAGCTAGTAATAGTGTTGTGGGGCTGGGTATCGGCTGCGAGCACGACCGCTAGATGGAGCCGAAGAGTCGACTCCGCCGATCACCTGGTATTTAGATCGTACTTTTTCGGAAAACTCCGAGAAGTACGGGTCCCTTATCGGACCATGAAGGGTCAATATTTCTACCACGTGGTAGAGGGTTATTTGCCAATTTTCAAAATACCTAGAGATACACGTGGCGATTTACCGAGTCTCCACACCCTCGACGGCACACATACGGAACAAGCTGCTAGTGCACTCGAACCGCGTGTGACCCGAGCGGACGATCACCAAAGTTCCGTTGGTCCAAATGTCCCCTTACGGCGGCACAACGGCCTTGTTAATTTTCCAACACACAGCATGCTAAGCCAATGGAGGAAAGGACATGAACGAGCTGATACAGTTCACAAATGGGAATATTTATTAACAATAGGCAGGGAGGGGAACACAGAAGGGCAGAGTTATCCGAATATAGAAGGCACGTATGTATGAGCACGGCCTTTTACAATTTCCTACTTAACTGACTGGCCACCACACACACACACACACACACACACACACACACACACACACACACACACACACACACACACGAAGCGGACCAAAAGCGGTCTTTATCTCGGCCTATCTCGGACCTGTCCACCTCGTGTGGTCTTCGCGATCTTGGGGGACGGGACTCGAACCCGCAACCAGACCATCTGCAGGGCCCTCGTCAATGACCACTCACTGGCCCTGGATGCCAGGTTCGAAACTGCCTGGACTGAAACGCCCTCTCCACCAGGGATGTCTCACACACGATCCTCCGAACTCGCGAATGCTGCTGCCACGAGCACACCGTCTCTCCCTCCTCCCTCGTCCAGACTACCCCTCCTTTTTGTGCTCAGGCATGAGAGACCTCATTTTTTCGCCACTCCCTCCTCATTGGATGGTTCGTTCTCGGACGACTCGTCACGGCCTCCCGATTGGCCGGGGCCGAACACTCTATCGGGCTAATGCGGAGCCAGCCTGAGGTGCTGAGCTTCCTGGTTGGACAAGGGGCCCGCCCCTGCCCTTCTGGCAGAGTCTCGATCTGAGGTGATGAGGTTCCTGTTGGACAAGGGGCACGCCCCTGCCCTTCTTTGAGGAGTCTCGATCTGAGGTGATGAGGTTCCTGGTTGGACAAGGGGCACGCCCCTGCCCTTCTGGGCGGAGTCTCGATCTGAGGTGATGAGGTTCCTGGTTGGACAAGGGGACACACCCTGCCCTTCTGGGCGGAGTCTCGATCTGAGGTGATGAGGTTCCTGGTTGGACAAGGGGCACGCCCCTGCCTTCTGGCGGAGCCTCGATCTGAGGTGAAGGAAATCTCCGCCCCCGTACGTGATCAAACACACGTACACAATGGCGGTGAGCAGAGCGAGGGGAAGATGACGCTGGCATTGATGGTGGTTGTAAAAATAAAAGAAAAGAAAACCTGACTATTAAAATAACTCCACAGTGCAGGAACATTTAATTATCCATTAGACAAGGGAAAAGGGAGCTATCTATCCACATTTACTTATTGATATAACTGAGCTATAGGACCTGTATGTTGAGTGCAGTAAACTTCCAAATCCGTAACAATAGTACACTGAACGGATCAGGACATAACAGGACAAAATTTATAGGGGAGAGAGAGAGAGAGAGAGAGAGAATGAGAGAATGAGAGAATGAGAGAATGAATCACCAACAGCAAAGTTGAAGACCAAGATAGAGGCAGACTTGGACAACATTGGGTGTGGGGAGTAATGAGTGGCAGGAGAGGATGCATGGGTAGACAAGATGGATACAGAAGGATCCTCTCAGGAGTGAAAACTGGAAATTTGGAAGGAGGAGGGCTTGGGGTGGGGGGGGGGTAATGTGGGAGAAAAGATCATGGCTTTAGATGGGGAATGATCTGACATGGTGGTGAACAACTGTCTTGAAGACGTGGACAGAAAAAAGAGATTGAAGATGATGCAAAAGTTGTTCCACAGTGAGGAGAAAAAAAGACACAATTGAGTAGAGGTGAAGAGTGATTCTGGATCTATTTGACCAGGGTTGATGGTGGGCCATATGGTCCCTACAGAAACCTGAGTGGGACAAAGCATGGCAAGAGTAGAGTGTGCAAGACCAAAAAGTAGGGTTCCCTTCCCAGGGGGATTGGTAGGCATAAGAAATGTCTTCGTGATAAATATATAATTTATTTTATAAAAATACATGTGTTCCTGACACAGAAGAAATGTCCTCATGATAAATTATTTACTTTATAAAATAAATGTCTTCATGACACAGAAGAAATGTTTTCATGATAAAAAATTTTCCTTTATAAAACACAAGAAATGTCTTCACGATAAATATTTTACTTTATCAAAGAAATATCTTCGTGATACAGAAGAAATGAATTCATGATAAATATTTTACTTCATAAAACAGAAGAAAATTTTTCATGATAAATATTTTATTTTATATAACATAAGAAATGTCTTCATAATAAATATTTTACTTGATAAAACAAGAAATGCCTTCATCATAAATATTTTACTTCATAAAACAAAAAGAAATTTCTTTATGATAAATATTTTACTTTATAAAATAAATGTTTTCATGACAAATATTTTACGTTATAAAACATAGGAAATGTCTTAATGATACAGAAGAAATGTCTTCATGATCAATATTTTACTTGATCAAAGAAATGTCTTCATGATACAGAATATATTTCTTCATGATAGATATTTTACATTATATAACAGAGGAAATTTTTTCATGAAAAATATTTGACTTTATAATACAGAAGAAATGTATTCATGATAAATATTTTACTTGATAAAAGAAATGTCTTCATGATTAATATTTTACTTTATAAAACAGAAGAAATGTCTTCATGATAAATATTTTACTTCATAAAACAAAAGAAATATCTTCCTGATAAATATTTTACTTCATAAAACAGAAGAAATGTCAACCTGAAAAATATTATAAATGTCTTCATTATAAAATATACAGAAAAAATATCTTCATGATAAATGTTTCTTTAAAAAAAAAAAAACCCTTGCAGTGAACTCGCATTTGAGAAAGGCAATACCAGAGAAAACCACATCAAAAGCTTGCATTGTCAAAAATTGTGCTTCATTGTACTGTATCTTATCAATTATTGTCTCAAATAATAAATGAATGGCTGTTATATGTATTTATGTATTTTCCCCAAGGTGGCATTGCCTTTGAAAATCAGGAAAGTGAGCAGAAAAAGCCTTCCTTCATTTTGTCATGATGGGGTTTTGACTGACAGGCCGAAAAATCGATTGCTGTACACTTCGGGTCAGAGGTGAATACGTTAACTGTCTTTCTGTCTTTACTTCCTGCTGATGTGATGTGTTTCTATCTGGTTGAAAATGTCGAGATATACAAGTTCCGCACAGACAGGAAATCTTCGGCTGGCCTTTTTTAATGTTTACAGTAATTTAAGGCTGATGGAGGAGCTTGTACATAAAGCAAGAGAAGAACGAGGACATAAGGATGCATGAGTTACCAATAATTTAATGTATAATGGACAACATAATAGACGACTCCGAATTTAACATGGGATCCCCCCATCGTAAGATATATATCCCCACATCAGATGACAACATCAAAACATGTTTGCTACAATGTCTAAAAACAGTATAAGAACTTGGGAACACATTGCATACATGTGTATCCATCCATCCATTCGGACCATACTCCGTGCAGAGCATTGGTGCTGCCGAAGCAGTCTCCTTGGCTATTGGGCACAATCCTGGACAGGTCACCACTCCAACACTGGATACCAGAAAGCCGGTGTAACAGTTTAACTACCCCCCCTGGACAACATCCCCCCCGGGGGGGTACTTGTCCTAGGATAAGTTGCCCCCCACCCTGGATAACTTGCCCATGTACTGCCCATGTACCCATGTACTGCCCATGTACCCATATTTTTTTGTATAAATCTATTTTTGGCCATAGGGGGGCAAGTTATCCAGGGAGGGGGGAGACATCCTAGGACAAGTACCCCCCCAGGGGGGAAGTTGTCCAGGGGGCGACTTATCCTGTTACACCGGCACTCATTTTGACAACCTCAGAAGGATGACAGGCAGAGTCAACCCCACCTGGTATTAGTTCAACAGCAAAGGGGGATTTGAACTTCGGATGCTAAGATCCCAAGCCCACCACCCTCACCATTAAGACAACACCAGGCATATACATGTGTATGGCATCGACATAAGTGAGCAATAGATGTGTCAACAGTATATGGGATTCACAATATTATAAGGGCTAATCCTTATACTGGAACACCAAAAAAAATTCTGAAATATAATTGGACAGGAACAATGTTGGCATTCAATTTTGTGGTTGTTACTCTTATTATTATTATTATTATTATTATTATTATTACTATTATTACTAGCAGGAAGCCCATGGTAACAATACCATGAGAGGAAAAACAAAGAGGAACCCTATTATTCTTTTGCTAATTGAAAAAGCTCAAAAATAAAATAAAATCGTATTTCTAAACAGCAAAGATATCACAGCACATCCTCAGTTCATATTGGTACTTTAGATAATTTTACACAATGAAAGCACCGATCCTCATTTCAAGTTGGTTCTTTAGTTCATTTTGCACAATGAAATGCTGATCTTGGGTTCAAATTCGTACCTAAGTTAGTTTTACACTATGAAAGTACCAATTATTAGTTAAAATTGGTGCCTTAGTTCATTTTACACAATGAAAGTATGGATCCTGGATTCAAATTGGTACCGTGATTCCATTAACACAATGAAAGTACCGATTGTTGGTTAAAATTGGTACCTTGGTTCATTTTACACAATTGAATTACAGTACCAATCTACAGTTCATATTGGTACTTTGGATCATTTTTTTTTTGGCATCCACATATTGTAGTGACATGATGAGATTTTTCCAGGATTCACAATGAGACATAGCATTGACCTAATTATTGCCACTCAAGCTGGTGTCCTTCTCCATGATGTCTCAAAATGTTGTGAGGGGATAACCCCTTCTCTGGGGTTCCTCAGGCCTCCAAAGTAGAACTTTCTTGGAAAGGTCTTCATGTCACATTACATGGCCAGCAAGGCAAAGGCGGCTTTCCCTCACAAAAGCAGAGATGTGGGGTAAAGAACCATATAGATCACTGTGTTCGTGTTCTTTTTTGATCTGACGCTAAGCCTTATCTTTGCGCAAACAATTCTGTGATCATAGCCAATTGAGTCTGATGAAGACTGAGCTTGAAAATCCGTTATACTGTTACTCTATATTTTACAACATTGGATGAAATCAATTTGAGATGTGGTTTTGTTTGCAGCATGGAATGTCCAGAGTCTTGATTTGGGTTTTTGAAAGAGAATGTTGGTTAGTAAATGGTCATGCTGATGGATGAAATCAAAAAGGAAATGTCCATTGCAGAAGCTATAAACAATGTGGATCTGCCAATTCTGGTGTTTTGAATATCTAAGTTCAATAGCTGGTGAACTATTCTATGTTGTTGAATACAAATCACTGAGATATTGAAGTCATTAATGTGCTTGTCAAGTTCTTCATTTGCACAAGTGTAAGATAAACTACAACAGTTGAGGAAAAGAGGAGATTGGGACCATACACTGTGCAGAGCGTTGGTGCTGCTAATGCAGTCTCCTTGGCTATTGGGCATAATCCTGGACAGGTCGCCACTCCAACACAGTGTACCAGCATGATGGCACTCATTTTGCCGACCTCAGAAGGATGACAGGCAGAGTCAACCCCACCTGGTATTAATTCAACAGCTGAGTGGGATTTGAACTCAGGACCCAAGGATCCCAAGCCCACCACCCTAACCATTAAGCCAACACCAGGCATAACAGTTGAGCTGCCTAAGAAACAAATGTTTCTATCGTGGCAAAGTCCTTTGATTGCTCTCATTTCAGATGAAATCCGTCATTGTGGGTTTAGGGTCTCATTGTCATAAAGGCTGGTAAACCTATGAGAAAAATGAAAGTTTGAGACAGTGGCTTGAACCCTGGTGCTGTTATGCGAACTCATCATGCTTTCAACTGGCTATGACTATGGTGCATCACCACTACTACCGAGGATGGATTATGTTTGGAGTCATCAGCTACTTGGAGAATGGTCAGCCAAGCCTTATGAGCTCTCAAGCCCATTGGTGTTACATCTAAGTTTCCTCAGAGCGTTCGCCTTTTATATATACAGAGATTATTACCTCCACCCACCGAAGGTGGATGGAGGTGATGTTTTCACCCCTGTCTGTCTGTTTGTTTATCTGTTTGTTACTTGCATTAATCGAAGATTTTAAAAGTATATTGGATGGTCTTGTGTGTTATTCTGTCTTTGTTTGTTTGTTTGTCAGTCAATTGCCTACAGGTCACAATTTTAAACTGATCTTCACGAAACTTCACCACATGGTCGAGTTTGTCATAAGCAAGAAGCCTATTGTTTTTGAGGTCAAAAGGTCAACATAGGCCAAAGGTCAACAACTTTGTGAAAATTCTAAAATCCTCAGTTTTTATCTGATTGGCTAGAAATTTGAACAGGATTTGCATTTCAGGTCACTGAATTCAAGCACCAATTATTTTTTACTGTCAATATAGGCCAAAAGGTCAACACCAGCCGAATTTCTAAAATTATCAATTTTCATCCACTTGACTTGAAATTTGAAGAAGAGTTGTATATTTTTTCATTGAATTCAACCACCAATTATTTTTGAGGTCAAATTTGTTTGATGGATTTTGTAAGTATCGTGCTATGCATGACATCTTTCTTATTTGTTTGTCTGTTTGCATGCAGGATATCTCAAAATGTTGTCGACGGATTCGGATGAAATTTGGTCAGCTTGTTGGGTGTGGCACAAGGAGGAAGTGATTAGATTTTGGTAAAGATCGGGCTAAAGATCCAGATACTAGAATGTTTTAAGTGATTCTTCACCTTTAACAGATGGTGCCAAAACGATACGTGGCATGATATTTCAAAAAGTTGTGGACAGATTATGTCAAATCTTGGTGAATGTGTTGGGCAGGTGAAAAAACAAGTCGATTATACTGTATTTTGGTCAAGTCTGGATCCAGATCCGGCCTATTAGTGGGATACAAAACGTGTTTGCACTACATTTGCACTACATAACATGATATCTCAAAAAGTTGTTGACGGATTCTGCCAAAACTTGGTGGTCATGTTGTGTATGTGACATGGACTAATTGGTTCGATTTTTGTGAAGATCCAAATCCAGATCAGGGTGCGAGTTTTTTTTTCAATTTCTAAAATGATTCTTCAGTATTGAGAAATGTAGCAAAAAACGATGTATAGCATGATATTTCAAAAATGTATTGGGCCTGATATGTTCTACTGGATCAGGCATTGTGTGGCAGAGGTATTGTTATTATTTATATTTTTATTAGTCGTAGTATTATTATTATTATTATTATTATTATTATCCCATCCCTCAGGCAGGGGGAAACGTGTGTGTGTGTGTGTGTGTGTGTGTGTGTGTGTGTGTGTGTGTGTGTGTCCAGGCTATAATATATAATTGTCATTTGAGCTTTTGTCATGAAATTTTCAAAAAACTTTATTGTGAGAATATGGAGAAGACTAATAATTAATTGGGTCAAACTTTCGAAGGGAAAATGCATAGTAAGTACAAATAGCCCTTCTTGGCGAGGCCACCGCTGCGCAGCATGAGACGGCCAGGTTTTTATTTATTTATTTATTTACCATTGGAGCTTCAGTGTCTGTCCAGGCCATGGCCTTTTTTTTACTATTTGAGCTTTTGGCATCAAGTTTTCAACAAACCTTTGTCATGAGATTGTGGAGAACACAAATGAATAAAATGCACAATTGAATTTAACTGTTAATTTCGTCAAGCTTAGTTTGAGTACAAAGCAGTTGCGGACTTGCTTTGCATTTTGAGATACTTTCAGTTCCTACTTTTTTCCTAATTATAACTTTATATTGCATTACACAATGCAGTAGATCACCTTAATATTTTATTTTTTAACATTTGTAAATGTTGCAGCAATAAATTTATACCTTTTGTTTTTGGGAAAAAAATAGGTGATACTTTGCCAAATGAGCTACAAATCATGGAGATTAAGTCATTGATTAGGCATTTGCTTGGACATTAAATATTGTTACACAACATGCCTCAGGTGATGTTGGATTTGAGGCCAGGCAGATAATTATATAGGGAGCAAAAATATTAAAGGCAGTTCCAACATTTATATGTATACAGCAGGCAAGGCCCAATTCTGATGTTTTGACCAATAAGTGCTCTTCATTTGGGAGTGTGCAGTCGTCTTGTGCCTCGTGTAAAGTCCGCTCACAAGGGGCAAAAGGCATCAAATGACTACAAAAAAGCAGATTGTGAAACATAATGTCATTTTAATTACTCCCTTGAATGTGATATTCATTGTGGACACAGGGATATGTGTGTGGGGAGGGCAATTGCAAAATATTTATTTAGTGTGTGTGTGTGTGTGTGTGTGTGTGTGTGTGTGTGTGTGTGTGTCATGTAGATTAAAAAGTTTGCCTCTTTGACTCCCCAGATTGGTCAGTGTGGTGAGTTTGGACGCCGAATTATATTCACATCCTGATCTATCGCATCTGTACTATCATCCTCAGGGAAATCAGAGAACTGCTCTGAAGTCATCTCACCGGCACGTCGTGCATGCATTGACTGCTCCATCAGCCCCCATCCCTTTAACAGATTAGGTGTCAACACAGCCTTGATTGGGGTTCGGGTTAATTTGCAATCCAGCTGATTGCTTCTTTATTCCATTTCAATAGCGTCAGCCTCTTTTTTCTGTAGCAATCCCAGCAATGGTTTCATCAAAATACCTATTTTGATTGCAAGTTTATACTGTTCAGTGTGGACATGTAGTTTTTCATCATTAAAGAGAAAATAAACCTCTGCCAGCAATTTATAAACATACGAATGAGGGCAAAAGCTACTCACTCCATCCTTTACACACACACACACACACACACACACACACACACACACGTTATTACGAAATGTCTAACACACTATTTCTCATATATTTTTTAATATAATTACAACGATTTTGTAGGCTTTATTGAATACATATTTCGATTTATAATGACTCCTAAGATACTCGTATACAATACAATGTGTTATTGTCACTTGTGTTTATACTACATATTTGAATTTTTTATTATTTTATACCAGTTTTATATAATTACATTCAAGATGCAACTTTCTTCTTGATCATTATTGCAAACAAAAAGTTGCAATCCTTCATAAATGACAATTGTAAAAGAATGATATCTCAAATTAATACGCTGGCATGGTGTACGTGGCCATGCAAGACTAACCCAAAAGCCTCATCTTGTCAAAATAACTTTTGCCTATTTTTGGTGCACGTTAATGAGGTAGGGCATCCAGATATACACTGTGAAGTAACAACAATAACAAGCGAAATACATCCTGAAGTGCTATATGTGTCTATAATTTTATCTTTCTGAAGAGCATTTTATTTTCTTCAGTTGTGCATCCTGATATATCAGCCAAAACGTTTATTTGATTAAAATTGGTCACGAAGTGAAAGACTCGTTTCTTCATCCACTGACTGATGGGTACGAGTCGCATGGCCGCTCGATCTCAACAACTCACAATTGGCAAATGTGGTGCGTTTACCAAACACTGAACAATAGTTGAGGGAGGTCTTCATCCTGCAGTGGGCTGAAATATAGTGGATTATGGGGTTTTTGTTAAGATATGTTCACCTCTTGGCCATTTGTGACCTATCTACGTTTTGAGATCAATTTCATGCATTTTGGGACCAAACTGTATTTTGGAACATAACAGTGGACACGTTTTAGGACTTGCATCAAGCATTTTGGCACTGACATAATAATAATAATTATTATAATAATGATATATTTATAATAATAATATTTTTAATATTGTACAGTTATACAGTGTGTGTAATATTTGATAAAAGGTCTCTGCAATTTACATAAAATCAAACACTGCACAAGGAAAAACAAAATTTGCAGAAATACAAAAAGTCCAATTCCTAATCTACACCATAAAGAAAAAATACGAAAAGGCATTTAACACGTCTGTTCAGAAAGGTGCAACTAAGTTGGCAGGAATTGGACAAGAGATTGCAGAAATGCGAAACTGTAATTGCCGTGTCATGGGGATCAAGCCAACAGGTACACAACCAAGTGACGAGTAGAAACACTCAACTGGCTCACCCTGTTGGGCCTACAGTACTCTCTCACATCTGAATTCCAACTCTCTCTCATTTCTCGAAATCGCCGCAGCCATGTACTCTTGAAAGTTACTAAAGGCAACAAAAGATGAGGTTTTGGTGTGCCACCACCAAAGTAACTGCTCATTGCACTCACTGCTCACAGAACCGCCACTGGCTTCAGCCAAAACTTGTGGAGGGAGCTACATGGCGAGTGACGTTGTTCGCAGTGTGAAGTTTTAAGTTATCGAGTAAGCTTCCTCCGAGAAAAATCTCGTTCTGAAGGACACTTGGACATCTGAACACAGACCTGTGGTGTGTTCCATTACAAAGCAACTTGCTATTGCTCGCTAAGCGACTTGCTTGATTCAAAGCACTCAAGCAAGCACTCCAACGGAACGGAGTCCTCGGCACCACTTAACAATACAACAGTCTCTACGGAAGCAATGCTACCGTGGTACTCAAACAAATGCTGTCCAGGCTGTCATTTTCAGCTTTACTCAATCCTCTTGTGACAACAACTTCCCCAAATGAATTTATAGTATTAGAAGCGGCCACAGGGCACGAGAAAGAGGGAATGAAAGATTAATAAATGGGGAGTCAGAGAAATTGAGCCCCTGCCAAGGTATTTTGTGGACCTACCACTGTGAATTTTGGGGAAGGGTTTTTACATGTTTGTAGATCTTGAAGAATTAGGATGAAAAGTAGAGTAAAGTATTGAATGTATGTTTCAATAATATTATGAGTGTACATAACAGGGGTATGCCTCTGAACATTTAATTGGTTGTAGTATCATTTTCAATCTGACTACGGTGGCCATATTTGCTAACAAAACGAAACACGTCTTGTTTGCTCCATGCCTCCATTTGTCAAGTAGCTTGCAAAGCAGTTGATACAGAAAAACTGGCTTGAAAATAAATAGCAAGTTGCTTGTTATCAGAACACACCCCTCATGTCAACCAACTGCATATCAAACCAACTTGAGTTGGAAACGACGCACATCAAAGGCACAGCCATCAGTGGTGCAGCATTATCATACATTTTGGTACTTGAATCTTGCATGCATTTTGGGGCTTGAATCCTGTGTTTTGGGACTTACATCATGCATTTTGATACTTGAATCATGTATGCAGTTTGGAACTTGAATCATGCATGCAGTTTGGTACTTCAATCATGCATACAGTTTGGAAGTTGAATCATGCATGCAGTTTGGTACTTCAATCATGTATGCAGTTTGGTACTTGGATCATGCATGCAGTTTGGAAGTTGAATCATGCATGCAGTTTGGTACTTCAATCATGCATGCAGTTTGGTACTTCAATCATGTATGCAGTTTGGTACTTCAATCATGCATGCAGTTTGGTACTTCAATCATGTATGCAGTGTGGTACTTGGATCATGCATGCAGTTTGGAAGTTTAATCATGCATGCAGTTTGGTACTTCAATCATGTATGCAGTTTGGTACTTCAATCATGTAGTGCAGTTTGGTACTTCAATCATGTATGCAGTTTGGTACTTGAATCATGCATCAAGTTTGGAACTTGAATCATGCATGCAGTTTGGTACCTCAATCATGCATGCATTTTCGTGCTTGAATCCCATGTTTTGGTACCTACATCATGCATTTTGGAACCTTTATCCACATGTTGTGACATATCTGCAAATTGGGACCTATTTGCATATCCACGACTATTTCTATTAATATCAAAAAGCAAGAACTTGCAACACTATAAATAATATATTGATAAGCAGCCAATTAGTTAAGTTCTTGAGTTTGCCAATCCTCTTTTCAGCTTTCCAAACAAAACAAACATCGAGTTAAAGAGTATATATAAAACAACAATTACAGAATTGTTTTCCAAAGTTACTAATGCTGCATAGCTTTGCAATAGTTGCCATGCTATGACAACCAAGTCTGAAGTTTATATTCACTCACTGATGAGTAAAAATATGTATTTTCCACTGTTTTTATTTTCAAACCAATTTACAGTTGTATGGACAAAAACTATTGTAATAACACTTTAAAACAAGGAAACAAGACATAAAATGTCATAGCTCCTGTTGTTTTAGTAATTTTGCTGTGTGGAGTTAAAGGGCTAGCCCATATTTATGTACAACTAAAATGGCCACCCATATTTATGTACAACTAAAATGGCCACCCATATAAGTCAGTCATCTGTGATAAGATCAGAAAATAAAGTAAGGAGCACGTGTATGCCATGATGTACTGTGCCTGTGTAAAGTTTGAACAGAATCGGACCATGCATGTCTGAGAAATGGTTGGGGACACATTTAGGTAACAAAATAGCCACCAGTCTGCCATTTTGGATCTGATCTCGAAAATAAAATGATGTGCATATGGAAGCCATTATTCGTTATCTGTGTGCCAAATTTAAAGAACATCGGTTAATGCCTGTCCGAGAAATAGTTGAGAACGTGTTCAACATTGGGTTTTTTTGACAACTAAAATGGCCAACAGTCGGCCATCTTGGATCTGATATCGAGAAAAATGACATGCATATGTATGCCATCAATATGTTGTCTTTCTGACAAGTATAAATAAAATCAGTCCGTACATGTCTGAGATATGGTAGCAGCCGCACGCACACACACACGCACGGGAACGAAAATCTAATGTGACTCACAAGCAAACTGCCTTCAAGGCATACAACTATATGTCCTTTCACAATCAACAATTTTCTTAACTTTCTGCTCAAATCCATCTTTGCTTGATTTTTAATGAAAGTGGGCCGAAGGAGGTACGATGAACATTATTTAAGAATCCATTTGGAGCCGCTGTGCTGGCTCATCTGCAGAACAAAGGGCAAGGTTTAGATTCGTGGGTTTTGTGATGATCAGAGGTCACACCCTTATTAATAAGGGTCTGACCTCTGCATGGGGGGGGAGGGGAATAGCATTTGGGCATTTTATTCCACATTTTACATTCTTATCCATCAACATCATCTATTGTGTCCATCTTGCCTTCCTCACCACAGCTGTTGTGGGCTTTTGCCACTAAAACGACAAGATGCCACAAATGCTAAATGCAAATGCAGGCAAAAATCAATCACTCTGCAAACCACTCTTTCCATGTTCCATTGTGTTGTCACGTTCCAAAAAGACATTCTTCTCCCATAGGTGGTGAAGCTAATTGATTGTACACCTCCGGTTGAGATGCACTTTAACGAGCCATCGGCCTCATTGGCATCACAACAGCCAATCTGTATTTATCATCGCAACAGCCACCCCTCTCCCTGTTTTTTTCTCTCCCCATGGTATCACCTCCAGGAAAAACTCAAAATTCCTCATGGGCTTTTGAAATATTATTGATGAAGAAAGTTCATCAGATTGCTTGACCTTTGCATAGAGCAAAAGCATCAGCAATATTAGGGAATGGGTGGTTTGAATATCAGCAATGAGATAGCAAAATGATGATGTTTCATGGATACATGTTTCAAAAGTAAGTTGAAATGATGCAGATGAGTTTTTCTGAAGGTTTTAATACCTAAAAGCAAAGACAATGTGGGTGATGGAATCTTGGATCAGGACTCTGTGAACTTGCAGACCAGCACTTTTACTCCATACCTTTACTTGCATTTCTCATTGCCAAATTATCCTTACCTTAATCCTTCCATTGGCATTACAGGGATGGTACTGGATATTCGTTGTTTAAATTGTGACATTTTGTAAGTTTAAATAATATCGTGAAACCCATTCTGTTTTGACTTCAAACAACATATGATGCTGCCATCCCTCCTCCGGTCTCGCTTCCTCTGCTAACTCAGCCCTCTGACCTTACCCAGTTCATTCAGGTTTAGACAAGCATGCTTTCTTCCAGTAAACCCTTTTTGATTCAACTCCCAAAATCCAAGTTTTTACACCCACCTCCATTGTTTTCTTCATCTTTTCTCCCATATGTAGTACTGCCTTAATTCTGAGGCTCTTCATTCCCGCTTTTCTTCTCGGGCTTCAATCAGCTGGAGCACTGCCATCCCATGTAATCTCCCACAACCTTTTCTATACCCATTAACCTTACCAAGCCCTCTCTCCTCACGTCCTTGCTTGTTGTCCAGCTGTGTGGCTCCACCGTTACTATGTTGCCTTTTTACCTCCCCCTCCTCATTCCCATCATCTACTCCATCACCTTTCTCCATCTCCTAATTCTTCCTTAAACCTAGATTAGATACACAAAAAAATGGGCATATAGTGGCTTGGAAGCTCAAAGGATAATCGAAATTTTCAAGTAAAAATACTTCGCATATTCTGAAAAATAATCAAATGACTCGAGATAATTTGCAGTTGATCCCTGCACATCAGCAGGACATTAGTATATCAGAACAGGAGAATCCTAATGAAGAACTAGTCTTGTTTGTGAATGGGAAGGCTAATGTCACTTCAAGGATTACAAGGAAATTATGCACAGGAGGAAGCCATTCGGCCCTTCATACCTGCACCACATCAATACCAGATTTAATAAATCCATCAATACCCCTTCCCTTCGTGTGCAGCCTTTTGGCTGCTACACCAGTACTCATTTCACCAACCTCAGAAGGATGACAGGCTGAGTCAACCCCCTGGTGTTAATTCAGCAGCCAACGGGACTTGAACTCAGGACCCCAGGGTCCCAACTGGGATCCCAAACCAGATCCCAAGCCACCACCCTAACCACTAAGCCACCACCCTAACCACTAAGCCAACACTAGGTTACACCAGACATAACTACATTAGTGGACAGGTCGAACAATGGATGGAATTAACAGGATTTTTAACCCTTCATCAGAGAAAAAGAGTTTCTGCTCCAAAAGTTAATCAACAATCCTCCAGATTTTATGTTTCATCCGTTTTTGGATCTTTTGCTCTGACGAAGAGTTAACACATAAAATGTCAGCTTCTCCTTGCTTCCCACTGTAGTCCGCATACCTCAATAAACGTCCTGTTGCTTCCATCCAGGAGATGCCTAGTTATGCGAACAACTCATGTGCACATTTTGACAATGCATGATGTCCTTAGGCCTGATGCAGGTGAAAACTAGAACGGCCACTCGGGAGAGTACATACCTCTGCCAGGCTGATTAGTTTATGTTTTGCATCCCACTGATAGGCTGGATCTGGATTCGGACCAGAACAAAAATTGAATTGGCTTCTTCTTGTCACCTAACCACTCATCAACCAAGTTTTGGCTGAATCCGTCCATAAATTTTTGATATATCCTGTCCACAAATAAGCAGACAAACAAAGACAGACAGACAGACTGCAGGGGTGGAAACATAACCTCCATCGACCTTCGGTGGTGGAGGTAATAAAACAGGAATGGACACTGACGTGCAAGTCAAATGTAGCTCAAAACTGGAGCATATGAGATCTCATTCAAAATCTCCTTCGAGTTTTGCTTTTATAAATCTATGAGGAGCACATTATCTTGTTTATTTTCCTGATTTTCCTGATTGGGCAAGATTCCCGAATGGCTTCTCTGGATATATATAGAGTACAAGGTGGGGCAAGATGCCCCATGGCCTCTGTGGACATACACCCACCTTGATCCTTTCGTTCACTTTGCTGAACATATTTAATTTTAAATCACCAACTAGATAATCAGCCAAAGAGTTCTTTCAAGTGGAAATTCAGGATACTGAACAAAGAACCAGGATTGAGGGGAATAAATAGAGGAGGTGGTGGGTGGTTGTCATATTGCTTGTTCTTACTTTGTATGTGTTTTGGGTTTTTTACGTTCTCTTATCAAATTGTTTATATATATTAAAAATATAATCCACTGGCTTCAGAGAAAGTGAACTGTGTTGTCCACAGATGCGGGACAGAGCTTTCACATTTTGTTCAACCAAAGAGTTTGGTGACTTTTAGGGTTACTTTAGGTCATGGCAGGTATAACATGAAAATCTGACATTCTCAAAGTAAACTTTGTATCTTTTGCTTTTTAATTCACACAGTAGTATTAAAAATGCATTTGACATTTTCTACTGTCAGAAGGTTGGTTCCATTTAGGTCAAGGCAAAGGGTTGAGATGACAATTTTGCATTGCCGAGGTGGAAGTTTTACCCTCCAGTAGAGGCAAGTTTGCTGATTGTGATAAATTTGGCCTGGCACCCCATGGATTATACCGCATTAAGTAACCGCAGGATGCAATTCCTCACAATGTCATTATCCTTCATGACTTCCACAATCTAGAGCCGAATCACAATGTGGAATGGAGTTAGCCGGCACTGGTTTATGGATTAGAGTCACTGTAATATAAATGTTGGTATTATACCAATTATAAGAGAAACAGAAACTTAACTGGCGAACCTAACTAGCCAACGCGTCTGAAAGTTACATTTCTTATCCTTTAATTGCAATGGAAGGTTAGCAATTATCGAAGGGTTCCCACTGTTTGACAGCGGATGTTATTTCTTTTCATTTTTTTGAGAATCATAAAGTTGATTGGCAAGCAGATTCATGATGAACAAAGTTGGTCTTTTTTGTATTTTTTTTTTTTTACTTTAAGACTCATATAGTAAAACACACACCTCCCCACACCACCCAACCCTCATCTCTCCATATTTTCAATGCAGAAACAAACCGCTTATCCCTCTCGAACTTTGTAATTCCACACTGATCAGAATGAAGGTTTCAGGAATAGCTGTCTCATCAATATGCCTGCTGTTGGCTAAATGTCTGAAGTGGTGGGCTTGGATTCTAGGGTCCTGAGTTCAAATCCTGCTTGGCTGTTGAATTAATACCAGGTGGGTTAACTCAGCCTGTCATCCTTCTCAGTTCAACAAAATGAGTGCCAGCTTGCTCGTATCCTGTGTTAGAGTGGTGATCCTGTCCAGGATTGTGCCCAATAGCCAAGGAGACTGCTTAGGCAGCACCAATGCTCAGCACAGAGTATGGTCCCTATGGATAGATGGATGTCTCATCAATGTATCATGAACAACTGACCAACTTCGAGTTGACCAGACTTGGTGGTATTGTGGTTAGAGCATCCCCTCAGGATGATAGATCAGTGTTTCGATTCTGACTCAGGCTGAGGCACACCAAAGATTTTTTAAAAGGTTATGTGCTGCTTCCTTGCTTGATGCTCAGCATTTAAACCATATAGCAAGGACAAACAAGCATTGGTTATCAATGGCTTTGTGCCTGTTGTTTGTGCCCTTTATGACATTCCTAAAGACAGTAGGTTTCCTGTTTGGAATGATTTAAAATTTTGTTTGACTGACAGATGGACAGACAGACTGAAGCAATTGCTTTACCGCGAGTGTGCATGCGTGCTTGGGACGAGATTCTGTCCAATCTGCCAAATTCAGAGGCAAAGTACTGCTAAACTGCAGGTTCATGTTTCGATTCATGTTCTGACTCGTATTGTACAGTGTTCAAAATGTTAAATTTAATTGAATTTAAGTATTTCCTCAATCAAAGAAATATACTGATGGACAGACAGTGAACCATTTGTTTAACCCCGCTTTGAGCTTACGTGCATGGGGTAACTAAGGTTTGAGTTTATTCAGACAGAACATGCCTCTCCAAAAGCAGTAAACGACAGGAGCTTTGATTTATTGAACCATCCATGTTAAAGGTTTGCGTGCCATCCATTTATGAGCTCTTTGAACAGAGAACAAGTGTTTTCAAGCATCCATTAGCTATGCATGCCAACCACACCAAAGCCACCCTTTTGAGGTCATCGACAGCTGGATGAGCGAGTCACTGGTCAAAACAACTGCCACCTTTTGTAACTGCTTTTAAAAGCCTCCTGTATCTGGATCAGAGGGTCATGACTTTCAACTTATTGTGCATCCACAAGAAGTTGGAAGGGCCAAGCTCTTTCAAGCTTACCATAGGAAGGACCTTGCATGGTTACACATCCTATTTTCATGTATTCAAACATTGAGTCGTCTGTCATGACATATGTGAATATATCTCTCAATCTGTTAGTCGAGATATTTGTTTCATTTATCCATGTGCTCACTGATGAAACCACCTAACCACCATTATATGCAATACATCTTTGATTTGCTCTTTCAACTATCAGCCTGACACTTTTTTGATGAAACAAGTTTGAATTATCCAAAGTATTTTTTTTTTTTATTGGGGCTGGCAGGATAGCCGAGAAGTATGCACATTTGCCTTGGTTCGAATCTTGGACCTGCAATAAACTGTTACCTGGTGTCCGTAGACACGGTAATACATGAATGTGTGCTGTCCCTCAGATGGATGTTAAGCCGAGTGTCCCGATTGCCAGCATTAGTTGGCAGATGTTAAATATTCCAAAGTGTCATTTGCAAAGAATGCTTGGTGTTGGCTTAGTGGTTATGGTGGTGGGATTGGGATCCTAGGATCCTGAGTTCAAATTCCCCTTGGCTGTTGAAATGATACCAGGTGGGGTTGACTCTGCTTGCCATCCTTCTGAGGTTGGCAAAATGAGTGCCAGCTTGCTGGCATTCTGTGTTGGAGTGGTGACCTGTCCAGCATTGTACTCAATGGCCAAGGAGACTGCTTAGACAGCACAAATGCTCTGCACAGAGTATGGTCACACTGGATGGATTCGCAAAGAGGAGGTGAGTCATTGCTGGCACTCTAAACAGATTACAAATTCCTGCACCCTCAGCAGACCATCCTGTGTTGGAATGGTGACACACTCGCGATTGTAACCACACCAAGAAACTGCTCCAGCATAACTGATGCTCTATATATAGAGCAAGATGCATTCTATTAATAATAATAATTAATAGTATTTTTCGATTCAGTCTGCTTAAGTGAACTTGATTTGACTATTAAAACTGTCCTTTTGGTGATTTGCAGGTGAACGTTGCATCATAAACTGCACCATCTTTCCAATGGCATGTTCATATATTTGTTTATTGCACTTGTTGATGTTAAATACTTTACAGTATCATTTTTGGGGTCTGGTCCTCTTGCCAAATTCTATTTACATTTCAAGCTTTGATTTTGTCCACCCCTCCTCCTTAAGACCCTTCCTGATCTGAAAGGTTTTGGGGTACGGTAATCGGCCCGACACACTCACCTGCTGTTAAACTCAACTGGCGTTCCGCAATGATGTTACTCCACATCCACAGTTGTCTGATTATGTTTCTCTTGTGCTCATTATTTTATATTATTTATCGCTTTTCTGTGTGCAAGCTCTTGTGCCTCGTATATAATGCACTGTAGATTTACATTTAGATGATAAATGCATTTTAATTCCCTCTCTTCTTATTCCTTCCTTAAATAATTGAGTAAATTTCATAAATGTATCACTTTAATATTGTTCAGGCTATGTGCAATGACATGTTTTGATTGCACCTTACGCTTCATAAACTCGAAACCACCTTCTACCTGTAGATGTCTCCAGAAATAATTGTACCAAATGTTGATCGCAGGTCTTTGGGGAGACATTTTTACCATAAATCATGAGCTGATGACACTCACCTGCTACTGCACTTATTATCGATGGCTGCCATGCGTGCTTCCACATAACTATGGAGTCTGTATAGGTGGCTTTCTGTCTGAAGCTACTCACCAGACTGACCTCAATGTTCACTTACAGCATTCCATACATTCTCAGAAGTGATCCTCAGCCCTCAGTGAGGGACCGGAAAATGTCTGTCTTGGCCTTGTGGGATAAGAGCAACAACAGGTGCTCCAGAGTGGTGTTGAGATTTTTGAGAAAATCTGTTGAGAGATTTTCTTTGAACAATATAGTTCGTCAAAGCCACGTTATACTATAATACTTATTGCAATTAATTGGTATCAATCCTGTCTTATCATACCTTTAGAATCATGAGGCTTTGTTTTTATTTTTTATTTTTTGCATGGGACTCAAAATAATGCCTCATATCATTTGCCACTCAGTTCATAATGTACATATCCACAACACACACACACACACACACACACACACACACACCACACACACACCACACACACACACACACATCACACGTCTGGGCTCTGGCAGTTTGAGTGACCATCACCTGTGAAAATATTTCTTTTAAATACACTATTTGGAATCGATCATTACCATTCAACCTGTAAGCGCATACCTGAATGCAGGCCAACCTGGTAAGCCCCAACTACATTTTTTTAATGTAGGATTAAAACAAATCATCATCATCACCCTCATAATCATCATCATCAACACACCCATAATCATCATCATCTTCATCATCATCAACACACTCATAGTCATTATCAACACACTCATAATCATCATCATCATCAACACACTCATAATCATCATCATCAACGCCACTCAAAATAATCATTCATCATCATCATCAACGTACTCATCATCAACAGTAACACACTCATAATCCAAAGTACAATGTACAGGCAAATAACATCTATGTTCAAATTCGCTTGATGCTTTACTGGTCATTAGCACTCCGGCCCCCTGACCCCCAACCCCTGTCCTTTCAGGAAGCCCATCGTGTTGTATAAGTCACCACTTCACTTTATAATGATATTATTCATCTGGTTAAGTTACGTTCACCCACCATTTGGTTCATGGTAATGAAATATTCCAGGGTGTTGTGCAAGGAACAATTGGTGTGAAAATATTCAGCAGGGTTCTTTCCATGTTCTTATCTTACCCAGAACCCAGGGGAGGGAAAGTGAATCAGGAAGTCAAACTAATTCCCTTTGACGACTTCATTCCTGTGTGAAGTATCAAAGGATTGGATTCATTATCTTCACCACCAACAACAATGGCTGCTTGTTTGCTTCATCTTCCCTTCACCCCCATTGAGATTTACTTCCTATGCAAGATTATTTTTCCATTCATGGTTTTAATCCACTATCCCTGTCTGTTTTGATATTTTCGCTTCCTTAATAATCGGAATAAACTGCCCTCCCACCCTTTTCCCACACCCCTCCTGCCCCCTCCTAACCTCCTTTTCAAATTTGAATGATACCTGAGCAATGTTTCTTCATTTTCCTCTTTCTGCTTTTGAAATCCTCGATAATCTGGCGGAGCACATAAACCAGCTTCCATGCCAATATTCCATGTTCAAGGTCATGTGTGTGTGTGTGTGAAAGAGAGAGATATAGATATAGAGAGAGATATAGATACAGATTATAGATACAGATTGATATCAATTGAGAGTTATCTCAGCTGTATCTTTTTGTGCTGTAAAAAGCCACGACGAGCAATCGTCAAACACAATTTGGTAAAGAAAAAGAACCAAACAAACCCGCAAGGACGTGGCAATAACGTCATTATGAGCTCGCGTTCTGCACCTACATGTTCCACTTGCAACTCATTTGTCAAAATCACAGCAAAAAAAAGCATGGTTGTATTTTCTCATTTTTGTCTTTCTTTTGCTACAACACATTTTTCTTTTTTTTATAGTTGGCATGATGAATGAAATCGTGAAAACTCATAACTTGCTATTTCTGTTGGTTTACATGGGTGGCTGAGACCACAGGCTACATGGAAACATTTATTTCACTCTACCGTACAACCGTGATGAGGAGGAAAACTATTATTTTTGGAGGGTAGAATGAATAACTGGTCTTGCTCGTGTCGGTCTTTGTCTGCCGGGAGGTACATCAACGGTCGAGGAACGCCTCGGTGGTGTCATGTGGTCCACTCGCACTCTGAGTCTGGTGGGTTGCCAGTTGGAACCCTGGCTGAGTCATACCAAAGACTTAAAAAATGATATGTACTGCTTCCTTGACCTTGATGCTCAGCATTTAAAAGGATTAGAGTGTGGACAAACTAGAATGGCATTTGGTAGAGTGCATACCTCCAGCAGGCTGAACAGTTTATGTTTTGTATTTCACTGATAAGACGGATCTGAATCCTTTGTATCCCGAACCCTCACCCAAAATCTAATCGGCTTGTTCTTGTCACTTAGTCAACATATCCACCAAGTTTCATCCAAATCTGTCTGTAACTTTTTGAGATATTTTGCTACATATCGTTTTTGTCCCCATCTCTCAATGGTGAAGAATCATGTAAAAAAAACAAAACATAGGGGCAATACCCATGGGGAGCTCACCTGGTAGTGGCTCGATAAGATAACCAGGGAACAACTAGTAGGCATGGATGACCCACAAAATATGTAATGGAGACAGTAAATACCTGTGGAATTTTTTTAATGCCATGAACAAACTTTGGTACATCACGGGTGATGAAGGTTGTGGTGAAGTTTCATTGAAAATATTTTGTGTAGTTTCTGAGGAGAATGCAAATACCTATTTTAAGGGACAACCCCCCAGTAGACCCACCTGGAGCTCAAATTTTTTTAATGGCATGAATAAACTTTGATACATCATGGGTGATGAAGGTTGTGGTCAAGTTTCATCAGAAGTGCATGTGTCGTTTCTGAGAAGAAAACAAATACATATTTGGGGTTGGGGGCAACCCTCGTAGACCCCCATTGGGCTACTTGTATTTTTTTTAATGCTATGAACAAACTTTAGTACATCCAGAGTGATGAAGGTTGTGGTGAAGTTTCATCGAAATTATATGTGTAGTTTCAGAGAACAATTTGCAAGTCTTTGTGGACAGACGGACAGACTGACGGATGAATGACGCATCATCCCATAAGTTCCTCGGAACTACTTTCCATTTGAGCTAAAAGCTCAATGATATTCATAGAATACTTAACCTGTGCAGTTGTGAGAAGGACTTGGTTCGAGCCAACTCTTCGGGCGGCAAATTTGTAATATTTTATCTATCTACACTTCTGAGGTAAATGTGTACAAATAATACTTTGAAAAGTCTGCTCCAGAGTACATTCATGAGCCTTTACAAAGTAGCTTTTATTCTCGTTCTCGAGTGTTTTCATAACGACCAAGGCTGATAACAAGCTCAAATGAGCTAAGATCCTCTTTCCTCTTAATGATGACGTCATAAAACGAATATGACGTCATTGTGATGCATCAGGTTTGCGAAAGTTATCTGTGCTAATGCCCGGCTTGATTCCCGCAAACAGAATTCAAACAGCTTGCCTAGTTTCGAGATAATGGTATAGACGATTTCCATTAGCGCGATATTATGACGTCAACTTTTTTCTCGGAAGAATTTCCAAAATCGGAGATGGTTACTGCCTGCGCTGTGGGCTTTCTGCACATACATGGCAAGTTTCACGAAGATCCATGAAAACTCTGGGTTGTGAAACAAAAAATGTCAAAAAATAGGAATGACGTCATAAAAATTGATATGATGTCATAGTGATGTATCATATTGCGGTAATTCATCTCTGCTAATGCCCTGTTCGATTCCCCAAACAGAATTCAAAAAGCTTGCCTAGTTTCGGAGATAATTTTTAGGCGATTTCCATTAGCCGAGACATTTTGACGTCATAACTTTTTTCTAGAGAATTTTCAAAATCGGAGATGTTACTGCCTGCGCAGTGTATTTTTACATATATACGCCAAGTTTCAGGAAGTTTCGATGAAAACTGTAGGCTGTGAAACAAAAAAAGTCCACAAGAAGAAGATGAAGACAACAACGTGTGTAAAACTTCGAGATCCTCCACAAGGATCTAAAAATGACAGAATAAATCGAGAAAATGAAATCGAGAGATCATTAAAACGCGAAATTGTTCTTCTTCTTTTTGTTACCCTCTTTCTTCTTCTTCTTCGTCTATTTCTTCTTCTCCTTTCTTCCTCTTATTCTTCTTCCTCTTGACTTTTTCACCAGCCGAGCACAATCAAGGCTGAAGCCAACACAATGATTCTAATTTCTAACATGAGGAAGTGACATTGTCTCGGCGTTAGGTTTTGTTTAATTCTCCATGTAAATTTTAAGGGGGTGTGCGTCATCCAAGTAATATGCTCTGTATCAAATGGTCATGTAGCATGTATATGCCTGGTGTTGGCTTGATGGTTAGAGCGGTGGGCTTGGGATACCACGGTCCTGAGCTCAAATCCCACTCGGTTATTGAATTAATACCAGGTGTGGTTAACTCAGCCTGTCGTCCTTCTGAGGTTGGCAAAATGAGTGCCAGCTTGCTGGTATCCCATGTGGGAATGGCGACCAGTCCAGGATTGTGCCCAACAGCCCAGGAGACTACTTTGGCAGGAACAACACTCTGTACAAAGTATGATCCCGATGGATGGATGGAGCACACAATTCCACTGCATTCTGAATCCCAATTCAGACTTTGTACATTTCTTTCTGTGTATTAAATGAGGAATTTGAATGAATAAAGGTATAAACTGCAGACAAGTCCGAAGTTCATGAACATATCATGCCAGCAGCCAGTGTTTCAGAGAAGAAGCAGGAAGGTCCATGATGCTTCAATTGTGACATCATTTCACACAAACATGGCGGGTTTGTTTTTCTGTTCAGCTATTCTCTCTCAGCTCTGTGACATCAGTCGATTCGACGTCTGGTAATTTCCTCAGAGATTACTTTGAAACTATGATTGTAGAAATATTATGTAATGCCTGTTCCTTAATCCTGCAGCAAAGCACTCGGGCTGGAGCCATCGCCTTCAGCAGGCCTGGATCATCCTTGCAGGCCTGGGGGGAGGCTTTGAGAAGATGAAACAACCAACGGGGTTGGAACAGATGGCTTGGCACAGATATTTATTCATTTTTCACGGAAATTACTTCCAAGGGATTTTTAAACAGCAAATGTAATCTCACCCAAACGTTTCACTCATATGAAGTAAAAGCTTGCCATTGTACTTCATCTTCACTCTATTTTTGGATGGAATAAGTAATTACAAAACACTTGGCTTGCATATTCCGCCAATCACAGCAACCAGCCACAGGCAAACAGCTAAGTATTCGACGAAGAATCAGTTATAGCTGCAGCCCAGCTGTTACCGAGAAAGCTGTTAATATGGATTCACAGCCAAAGGAGCATTAAACAAGCAATACAGATGGTGATGGCTTGATTAAAATATATGGACAGAGAGAGAAAGTGTTGGTTGGTTGTTATGTTTCAGAATGTGGAGCGGAGCCCTCCCAGGTCTCAAAGTGTGTGTGTGTGTGTGTGTGTGTGTGTGTGTGCGCTTGATTTGTATCTAATATGTGAGTTTCAGAATGTGGAATGCAGTCCGCTCAGGTCGGCTCAAAGTTCCCACCTTCATTTTGGGAAGGGATCCGATTCATGACCAAGATGTGAAGTTTTCTGTTCTCAAAGTTCGTGTCAGGGCTCTTTTTAGATTGTTGCTGAACCTCAGTGTTGTTACCTCACTTTGCCCAGGTAAAAAACGGAATTGTAAAGCCTCTGAATTGTAAAACGGAATTGTAAAAAAAAAACATCTGCCACCACCACCAGGTGTGCTACATGGACAAAATTTACGTCGATAATTTACACCACCCATCCCACCCCCATACACTTCCACTATGATGCCGTGGCTACATAACCGATGTTAACCCCCACACAAAGTTGTATTTGCACCCTGAGTTTGGGTTGTAATGTAAAAGACGTGGTGAGCATAAAGAGAGGAAGGTAAGTGAGTTGAGGTATATATATATATTATATAATTATATATACATATATATATATATTTGTTGGGGCCGGGTTCAGTGGCGATAACGACCACTAGGGGAGCAGTAGAGTCGTTTCTACCGAAATCCACGGAATTTAGGTCGTGATCGATAAGTCCGAAAGGTCACGGTCACTTAGCGGACCGTGGTCGCCAATATTTCGAAGGTGTGGGTAGAGTTAATTGCCTAATTTCAATATACATAAGTACCCACGTCGTCCAAACTACCGGGGATAACGACCCTCGACAGACCTCGGGCGGAAGGACCGCTTTACCGAGCCCGATCCGGGTGTTAAACCGAGCGGGATTAGTAAGATCCGTCGGTCCAAATGAACAATTTATGGCACGAATGGCCTCACTAATTCTCAATACGCACCGTGCTGGGTCAATGGAAGAAAGCACAGAAACGAGCTGGTACGTTTAACAGGTTTATTTATCAGGGGCAGGGCAGGGGGCACACAAAGAGCAGGTTATGCCGAATATGAAAATTGTAATGTATATGAACAGCGGCACTTAGACAGTTTTTACTTAACAAGACTGGCCCACGGACACACACACACACACACACACACACACACACACACACACACCACACAACACACACACACACACACCACACCACACACACACACACACAACACACACAATACACACACACACACACACACACACACACACCACACACACACACACACACAGAAATGGACCTCAATGGCCGCGGCCTTTATTTGCACCTGTCCGCCTCGAGCGGTCTGGTCGATTCTGTCCGTGCGGACTCGAACCTGCCGCCAACAACGCTGCACAAGCTCAGGACAGGGGGATGCAGCGGATGCAGCTAGCACGGGAACGGACCAGACGAGCACCCGTGGTGACGATGAAACCAGCAGGCAAGACGAGGCTTCTTCTCCTTCTCCTCTTTCTTAAGATGGAGCGTACCTTCTTCGACGACGGCTCGCCACCTCGTCTTATCCTTTCCCTCCCGCGGTCGAGGGAAACGCTCTAGGTACTCGCCTCCCGATTGGACGAGGGTTGTCACGAGTCGTTGCCGCCGTTATGGACGAGCTCACGGTGGCGGAGGGAACCTCACCCCTGTACTGTGAGATGCTGCATGTGGGCGATGGATGCGATGGTGCGAAAACGAAGTGATGATTTGAAATATAAAAACCTGACTATAAAAGTAACCGTACGCACACATGTAATCAACCCATAGACAGAAGGATGGGGCCCTGACTATCAAACACATACTTATCGAAATAACTGAACTGTGGGGGCTGCTGTCTGTTTGCGAATGGCTTCCGATTCATAACATAATAATATATATAATATATATATGATATATATATAATATATAAATATAGTTATATATATATTAATATATATATAATATATATGTTGTTGTTCGTCTTTCGGCTGCTCCCGTTAGGGGTCGCCACTGTTAGGGGATTTGGCATAGGTTTTATCTTTGAAGTGGTTGTACCACTCTTTTATCTGTGTGGTGCCCATTGCTTCGTTCCCGACGGCCTGTTGA
>CM068955.1:138395237-138414276 GCA_035128595.1 Eptatretus atami | reverse complement strand
TGCATACCCTCATTTGGCACCAGGCCAGAACGAAACGCTTAATGAACGCGCGAAAAGCGTGGACAATGCCGCGAGCAGAGTGTTGTCATGTGAAAGTGAAGGTAGGCGTTGTTGTCATTGATGTAAAAATCCTAACTATCAAAATAACTCTGCAGCGCACGAACATTTAATTCCCATTAGACTTAGGCGATGGATTCTAACTGGAAACACATACTTACCGATATAACTGTTCTATAGGGACCTGAATGTTGAGTGCAGTAAGCTTCCAAATTCGTAACAATATATATATATATATATATATATTATATTATATATATATATATACAATATATAATATATATAATATATATTTTACGGGCCGGCGTCAGCCGCCAACCGACCGCTCTGAACGGAGCCGCAAGTCGAGTCGGCCCGACCGATCGCCCGAAATATAGATCGCCGCCCCGATAACTCCAAGCGACGGGTCCTTGTACAAGAACCGAAATACGCCAATCGGCAGATCACGTGGGTAGGGTCGATTGCCAATCTTCAATGTACCTAAATACCCATGTGATCCAACTACCGGGGTATTCCACCCCTCGACGGAACTCGTACGGAACAAACCGCCGAGGCGAGCTTGTCCGTGTGCGATTCCGAGCGGCGTAATCGCCGAGAACCGTCGGTCCAAATGTCCCCCTATTACGGCAAACCAACGGCTTTCTAACTCCCAACACACGAAATGTTCAGTCAATGAGGGAATGGACGCAACGAGCAGGTTTACAATTCACACAAGGACATTTATTATAATGAAACACGTATGCAATTAAATAAGGCAAAACACGTATGCAATTATACAAGCAACAAAAGCACGACAAAAGAACTACAACCGTCTACTTATTACGTACAGTCATTTACACTTAACAGCGGTTCCTACTTATTAGACGGGCCCACGGACACACGTACGCACACACACACACACACACCACACACACACACACACACACACACACACACACAAGAAATGGTGGCTGAGGCCTTTAATCACGAGCTCCAGCTCGGAGACAGATGAGCTGAAACTCAGAGCCTAACTCCAACCTCTCCACCTCGTTGGTCTTCAACTTGTCCGGTCCGGGCTCCAGCGAGAGCGAGCTGGATCCAAATCGCCGTGAGCCGGTCCTTCCCGAGCTCCCGCGAATCCTCCGCGCTTCTCAAATCTCGGTGAGACGAGGCGCCGATCCTTCCTGTCGATCGTCGCTTCCCCGAGATCCAACTCAAGAAGAGGCCGATGCATCGCACCAAGCCGGGAAACAAAATGGAGAACGAAATGCTCCACGAACCAAGAGGAAGAGGAAGAAGAGGAAGAAGCCTCCACTCGCAGCTCGAGCCGAACAACCGGCTCAAGTTCCTTCCAAAACAAAGCAGCAGCCGAAGCTCACTGAGCCAGCCGAAGCAAAAAGCTTCCGAAGGCCTCAAGCCAAGCAAGGCAAGTAGACCCGATGGCCTGCTGAACGACTGCTCTCTCCGAAGCAAAAAAGCTTACTCCTCCCACGGGAATCAGCACACGAACTCTGCACACGGGACTCAGAATGGGACTCTTCACGAACTCTCCACGGGACTCTCCCACGAACTCTTTACACGGGACTTTCACGAACTCAGCCCACGAACTCAACCCTACCATGGACTCTCACACAACAAAGAAAGGGTCTCCTCCTTATCCTTTGCACCCCTCCCCGCACCCGGCGTACTCATGCCCTCGTGATCCACCCCGCCTCAACACGGGTGGGAGGGAGTTGTTGACGTCACCGCAGGGTTCTTCTTCCTCTTCGCAGAAGAGGGGGAGGGACGTCTCCATTGTTTCGTTCCCTAACTATTAAATCGATCCGCAGCGCATCTAATCGATCTCTGAACATTTAAACAATGAAAGTGTAGCTATCTAGGGAACATGCACTTATCGACATAGCTGACTAAGGAACCTGTATGTTGTGTGCAATTGGATTCCAAATTCGTAACAATATATATATATATATATATATATATATATATATATATATATATATATATATATATATTATGAGAACAACTGGTACATACTGTTACGGCTGTGGAAATTCGCAAACACCATTCAGGTCCCGTAGGTGAGTATTTTGAAGTACATGTATAGTTAGCCCAAACCCATTGTTAGAGGGAATTAATTGTGATTCATTCGGGCTGCGACACTTTGAGTTAGTCGTTTTACTGTTCTTTTATTATTTTCGAACCAACCACACTTCAACCTCAACCACGCCACCACTCCAACAACGCCAGCACCGCCATCTCACAACAACCACCACCATCTTCGCCACTACCCACACCAACGAACGCCATCCTCCGCGGTCCACGTACGACGGTTTCCGCGTTGGAAACCGTCGAACGCGAGAAGGGAAAGAAGAAATCACCACAGCGAGGGCGCGCGGGTTTTCCCGCCTGTTTCTCCCTGGCCCGGCGCCAGGACGGATTTTCCAAGCCCCCCGCATGGCGCGGGGAGGGGGAACGAGAGGGAACGCCCCCCTTCTCGAAGCGCCTCGAAGGAGGGTGGAGCCAAGAACGGGCGGGGCGCCGGGGATATAAGAGTCGGAGGCGCAGGAGGCGTTCGTTCGCTCTCTTGGTGGTTCTCTCTTGGTGGTTCTCTCTTGGTCGTTCTCTCTTGGTTCGGTTCTCTCTTGGTTCGGTATTCTCGCTCGGTGCTCTCAGTCCGGTGTGTTCGTGGTTCGGCTCTTACGCAGTCGGTGCTCGGTCCGTGGCGTCGAGGGGCCAGCACGGGCAGGCACGAGGCATGCCGGAGAGACCTCGCCGACCAGCTCGAGCACGGAGTCACGGCCAGACGGACCACGTCAGAGGACGGTTGCCAAGGACTCGAGAGCAGGGAAGTCGCGACTTCCTCATTTCTTTTGGTTCTGTGTGAACGTGTGTGTTGGCGCCATGTCTTGGAAATAGACCATGGGCCACCGTAGAACCCATCCCCCCCCTGGGATTTTTGTAGACTATGTTTTTCAGATAGCCTGACTCATGCCCTAGCACAATCCGGTTGTCTGCAAAAAAATCGGTGGTGGTGTGGTCGTGACACGCCCCGCAGTAACCCCACCCCCATTCTGAAATAAGGAATTTGGTCTCCGTAAATATCTTCGCTATCCCTTAAGCTAGGACACTGAAATTCTCATACTTTACCGTTGGGTCAAGTCTTAACTGAAAATCTCAAAATTAAATCCAAGATGGCCGCTATAGTGACGTCCACGTGACATCATTTCCGAAAAGTCATTTTCAGGCTGTTTTTAGACCTAATTTGGAATTGTCATTTGTGATGTTTTTTTCTTTAAAACTATTGCATAATTTCTGTTGTTCACTAGCTCACTGCATCAATACATGTAGTATTCACAGATTGTTGAAATGATGTTGATGTTTATTGATTTCTGTATTTCAGTTTAGACGAGACTTTTCAATGGCCGACAAGAAGAAAACAGATGAAAAACCCTTGAAATTAAAGGCCAGCTCACGGTCTAAAGCCAAACATTCGCATGAAGGCTTATCCTGTATTATACACTATGTGAAACACACCTCAGATAAAAAAGTTAGACCACTTTCAGATGTTAGTTTCTCGAAGATAGAAGAAACAGTGGAACTGCGACAGAAGAGAGCTAATGCCAGTGAAAGGCTTGATGATATTTGTATGGAGGTACCAAAAACTTTCTACAAAAATGTGCACGGAGCGCACAGATGGTGTTATACAAATTTCAAACACGTCCCACTTCCTCAAAAGAAAGGGTCCTGCTGAAGACGATGAAGTACCATGTAGCGCCAAGAGACGCAGATCCTCAGAATTGGCTGCAATATTATTTCCTGCGAACAAATGTCTCTTTCTGCGACAGATCACGTAAAAAGGTACAGGGGAAGGAAGAGAGGCTTGTGAAGTGTTACAAGTAGCGCAGAAGAGTCAATCAAAGCAGCCGCTGAGAAAATGAAAGATGCCAATATATTGGCGAAAGTACAAGATGTTGATTAATCGCCCGTGAGGCACACTACCAGCCGTCGTGTCATAAGCATTATACACGCACAGATGATCGGCATGAAAAAACTGATGTAGACACTTCTGTCGTGGAACAACAGAATGCTCATGCAGCTGCATTTGAGCATGTCTGCCAATATGTTGAGAAGCACATTATCCATGGGGCTAACGTTGAAAGAGTTACAATGCTCAAGGACCGATATTTGCAGTTTATGTTGAGCAATAGCCCCGAATTTTACAATGTCAATTACAAAACTGACAAGATAAAAGAAAAGTTGACAAAGAAATTTGGAAGCAAAATACAGTTTTGGCAACCTAATTACAGGAGTAAACTTGTGTATTCGCCGGAAGTTCCAAAGGTCAGCACATCGAGTCTGCATTTGAGGTTGCTGCATCCGACCTGAAACGCCTTGAAGAAGCAGCACTACTCCTAAGAAGACTTATTCTTGGCTCCAAAGAAGAATCCACGGAGATGTCTTGGCCACCTTCACTGAGCTTCTTACTTAGTGGAATTATCCACCCACCTACTCAATTGCAAGATTTTCTCTCCTGGGTGAATACTGGAAAGAAATTTGCAGATGCGTCGGTGAAAAGAAGCAGATTGGTTGATTCCTTTGCTGAAGATTATTGCCAAGCTTTGACAAGAGGGCAATGGACAATGCCCAAAACCTTCTTCTGGGTATGACACTAAGGCATTGACTGGTAGTGCTGAAATAGTCACTCTATTGAATCGATATGGACACTGTGTTTCCTACTCTCGTTGCTGGAACTGGAAACGGCCTTGTGTAAGAGCATAGTGGAGAGAGAAGGCGTTATTCCACCTTCAATCCAGCCAGCCGGAAATGTTGTTAGTCATCTATGCTGGACAATTTTGACCTGAACGAAGAAACACCTTCGGTACTGGCACAACACACACGGCCCATGGGATAATGATCCAGAGAGTTCTTGTAGATGCTTGCAGCAACCCTCTTGCATTCAAGTTCCCGTTCTCAAGAACAAGCGCTCAGTGGTTACATCCTCAAGAGATAGAGCCATGTTTTGTCAATACCAAGACTGAACCATCCCTTGTAGTATGCATCAGTGATGTGGAGGATGTGGAGGAGCTACATTCGACTCAAGAGGAAGCAGACACAAGGATGATTCCGCACTGCCTACATGTGGCTTCACATTCCTCACTGAGTCCACAATTGTAATTAGATCACCAGACACAGATGTATTCTTGTTGCTGCTGAAATTTGCGCAAGATATTCAACAGCGAGTGTTATTTGACACAGGAGTCGGCAACAAACGACGGATGATTGACGTTCATCGTGTAATCGCAGAAGCTGGAAAAGATATCTGTTCGCACTACCAGCGTTGCATGCATTTTCTGGGTGCGACACAACGAGTTCATTCGTACGAAAGGGGAAGCTGCTTCCTTTGAAGACTCTTAAAGATCATCCGGATTTCTTGGCTACGTTCCTCTCATTAGGAAGTTCACCTGATGTGAGTGATACTCTTTATCAGACGTTAGAGCACTTCACATGTTTGTTGTACAGGAAGAAGTCAACATCATCTGATATCAACAAGCTACGTACCGAGCAGTTCTTGGAGAGGTTCAAGCCAAAATCTGGATCATTGTTGACCAGTTACAATGGAGTTGACTAGAGCATACTACCTCGATGCGGGCATCACTGCGGATGCACATACAGAGGGCTAATACCAAGCACTGGCCTGGTGCAGGGCAGACCAGGCTCTGCCAGATGTACCAACGCCAGATGGGCACGGTTGGTGCATAGTAGATGGCGAATTGGATTTCCAGTGGATGGAGGACATTTGATGCCGAAAGAGCTTGTGGATTTGTACGATGAACCGGAAGATGAGGATGAAGAGGAAGAGGACCTTCCAGAAGTTGAGAGTTTTGAAGATGTCATTTTTGAAGATACAGAGGAATAATTTTCCATGTTTGCCTTCGTGCTAGTCCGTTATTATATAGCCAGTACATTGGAACTTATAGAGAACACTGCCACGAGTTTCACCACATGAACGGTGTTAGTTGTTAGACTCTACTGTACCATTTGCAAATATACCAATGTCACAAGTTTAAACTTGTTCTTTATAGCTTTAGAGAACCTGGACAACATTATAATTGGTGGATTTATTGTTTATCAAGATATGCTTCAATAATCCTTGATGTTTGTCCACTAATGCTGAGAATTTGATAATTGGAAACGAATATTGGCACATGCAAAATAAAACGTATCATTTCAATTTGATTTCAGTTCAATTTATAGCGATGGTTAATTGATAATATGACAAGTGATTGATATTCATATCCGTGTGATAATGAGAGCATCTGAATTAATTCTGCTTAGTAATAATCAACATGTCGGAGATGATTGGAGAAAAATGCTCAAAAATATCATTTTCTGTTATGACGTCACTGTGACGTCATTGATCTTTGGGTCAATTAAATTTTCTTCATGTTTTTATAAGAACAGCTTTTCTAAATACAGCAAGGTGAAATTCAGCAGGATTCACCAAAAGTACACAAGAAAATAGCAAAATCTCACCCCACCCCCCATTCCTAAAATTATCAAAATTGCGTCAGCAAGGTACAGTTAACATAGCCTATACTTTTATTCCACCAAAATTCTGCTTGCAGCCAAGCAGATTTCAAAAAGACATATAACAGGCTATTCAAAAATGATAGTCTGCAAAAATCCCCAGGGGGGGATGGTTTTGGTTATTGGCTCATGGTCTAAAAGTAGTATTGTATAAGTGTTGCCGAGTGTTCGCGTTTAGTCGGTCGTAGCTCTGCGTTGCTTTCATTGTGTTGCTTTTGTTCTATTTGATATATGTGCATTCTGATTGGCTGTAAATACGTGCTATATGTGTGCTCTATGTGAGGCGTGAATAAATGTGCGTGCTTGTTGAATTGTTGCCCCGTTTCGCTGCGTCCTTTCCTTGTGGGTCTCCATCTTTTTACGTAAAGGGTTTGAGTGGGCGCGGGACGCCCGATAATTATTCAAGAACCGTCGAGGCCGACGATAACACCGCTGTCTATCCCGATACACGAACGGATCGCTTAAGCGGCCCGTGTCCGAAGTCGACCTGCGGCGAGGTACGATCGCCCGGTTTACCATCCGCGTGGGTACTTAGGTAGGTCGAGTTTGGCGAACAACCCTATCCCACGCGGGTGGCCGATTGGCACGATCGTGGTGAGGCCGGAAGGCCCACCGTGACTGGCTCCCGGCGTTAGTCCGAAGGTCACGACGGAATTGTCCGTCCGGTGGGCGAGGCGGTCGCGATTCGAGTCACGTGGCCGATCGCACGCCGGTGGGTGCGAATTCGCAACAATACTATATTTTCTGCTCACCTCACAGCTTCCTTCAATTCTATCGTTGACATTAACCATGTGTTCATTGAATTTGTCATTCAAAATATATTTACTGTTGTGGTATTTTTATCTTCACCATCAGTATCTGTCAGCTGTTTTCAACAAATCACTACCTCCTTCAAGAACAATAAATCAGAATTGAGCGCGTTTAATTGATTTAGTACTGTCGATGAAATCACAGAATGATTTCACTCTTTAGCCTTTCCTGTGGTTCCATATTGAGGGACGCACCAAGAATCAGTGCAATCACCTGTTTTTGAGGGAGAGTAAACATTTTAAAAATAATGACTTTTGAACAAGAGGATGAACCTGCAAGATCTAAAATCAGCCCTATCGAACCTTCAGTGACCGTGCAAGGGTCATTGCATGTTTTATGGCCGGTCGACTGGGTGACTGATGAGGAATGCAAACGCAGTAACAGCCGTGGCCAGAGAACAAAACTCTGAGCAGACAACAGAGAAGTTATTGCTCAGAAGGCTTCACAGAGCATATGGAGGGGAACAAAAAAGCCTTTATTTCTATTCTGCACTCCTTGTCACCACCAGCATGCCCTTTTCACTTCTCTCTTCATTTGCTGATGAGAGCACTTTACTGGTGCTTACAATCCATTCTTATAGCTTCGTCTTCGCACAATAATAAGTTTACTCCTCTCTTTGCATTTCTCTCTGAACAGTGAAAAAATGAACAGCTCTAGGTTTCATATTCAGGCACATGTGACCTGATTTTACAAACCATTGCTGGGGTTTGGTGCCATCCACATTGGATCATAGATAATTGTTCGACTGTACAATTTATCTTTGTCCTGAATCGAGTTGTTTCGTATGCAGCCTGTGGCTGCTGGTTGCATCATTTTATCGAAGCATGGTTGTTGCCGCTGATGTAGTGCCCCTGTCACCAGTCAGCTGGTACTCATCTTGCAGACCTCAGAAGGATGACAGGCCGTCAACCCACCTGGTGTTGTTTCAACAGGACAAGAGGGGCTGAAACTCAAGAACCTAAGATGTTAAGACAGCCACCTTAACCGTTAAACCAACACCAGGCTTATTCTTATGAGTACTTTTCCTGTTTTATAAGTGAGGTGGCAGCTCCATTAAGCTTAATATGTCTCCACTGAGAGATCATTTTTCGATAGTTGGGAACATTGCAGGCTGTTTCCATGTCCCTCGTGGACAACTTTCAAAAACAAGGTATTTTGTGCCAGTTTACTGTTTTATTTGAAGGATAGCTCAGGTCTGTGATATAATTTATTATTATTATTATTATTTTTTACCAGAATCGAGGCTCATTAGATAGCAGCATTGAAAAGTGCAGTGTGTTAACAAACTGACAGAGGTGTTGAGGGGAACATAGAAACAATAGGACTCAGATATTACATTCAGGGAAGTGGAGTAAACAGGGAGGGAGTATTGAAAAGTTGAGAGGTGTGGAGGGAGAGACGATGGAGGGCATTGTGTTGTAGTTTTGAAGGATGAGAGAAGAGGATGTGAGGATAGACAAAGGGAAATGGTCACACAAAGATGAGAGGAGATGAAGGAATGAACATTAGCATAAAGCTAAGACTTCCTTTATCGAGCCTGAAGGAAGTGTTGCTCTGGATTAAAGCTCATTATATTGGTTCTTGCTCGTTCTGAAATGATAAAGAGTATCGGCCGCTGATAATTAAAGGAACTTATTGAAAGTGCCGAAGGATTGTCACCCAATCAGCCGAGTAGGAAATTTGTGAAGAAAGCAGGCAGACAAACACAGGCACAGACAAGCAGGCATCTAGACCATGTGAGGCAGGAGGCAGCCACGTCATTTGTGGGGTGAGCAGCCAGCCAGCCAGACCATTTGTGTGGCATCAGGAAAGCAGGCTACCATCAAGCCAAAACGTTTGTGGGGCCGCAGACAGGCATGATGGACATTTGGACATTTGGACCACATGGACATTTGTAATGTATGCTACAAGGTCATTTGTAGCACATTTTGTGAGCCCGGAACAGGGCACAACCAGGGCCTTCCTTATGGAGGGGGTGGTGGGGGGGGGGTAATATTACCTGCTAAATGAGTAACTAGCAGAGGATCACAAAATATTAAAGTAAAAAAAATCAAGGTGATGGGGTGAGAGTGCAAGAGTGTCAATCACAGTCTCAACTGAGATGTGCCTACTGCAATGCACTGCCAGTATTGCTCATCCAGTCAGATGATTGTCTCCCAAAATTGAGCCAAGGAGGGGCTCGAGCCCCCCCCCCCCAAATGTGCCAACGGCCAGGAATGATGCACCTCCAGTCTTTGGGAGATGGTGATTTAGCCAGGGTTGTGTGAGGCCATCATTTTGGCTGTTTTTGAGGCAGTTGACCCAACTGTTTTTGAGATGGTTGGGGGGATGTTTTGAGGCAGTCGGGTGAAATGGTGTTGAGGCAGTAGGAAGCGCTGTTATTGAGGTAGTCAGGTCGTTTTTGAGGCAGTTGTCTTGGCCATTTTTGAGGCAATTAGTCGGGACAGTTTTTGAGGCAGGTGACCTGGCAGTTATTGAGGCAGTTGGCCAGGCTGTTGTTGAGATAGGTGGCCAGGATGTTGTTGAGGCAATCAGCAAGGCTGTTGAGGCAGTCAGCAAGCCAATTTTTGAGGAAGTCAGAAAGGATGCTGTTGGAGCAGTGAGAAGGAATGCTGTTGTAGCGGACAGAAGGGATGCTGTTGAAGTGGTGAGAAGGGCTGCTGTTGAAGTGGTCAGAAGGGATGCTGTTGAAGAGGTGAGAAGGGATGCTGTTTAAGTTGGGAGAAGGGATGCTGTTGAAGTGGTCAAAAAGGATGCTGCGTTGACTGTGGTCAACGGGGTATGCTGTTGAAGTGTGAGAAGGGATGCTGTTGAAGGGCTTTCAGAGGGATGCATTTAGTGTCAAAGGATTCGTTGAAGCTTTCCAGGGATGCCATTTGAAGGTGTCAAGAAGGATTGCTGTTGAAGTGTGAGAAGGGTATCTTGAATTGATGGTGAGAAGGGATGCTTTGAAGCTGCGTTTGATCAGAAGGAATGCTTGTTGAACGCCATCAAAGGATGCTGTTGAAGCCATCAGAAAGGGTGCCGTTGAAAGGTCGAAGGGTGCTGTTGAAGTGGTCAGAAGGATGCTGTTGAAGCATCGGAAAGGGATGCTGTTGAAAGCTCAGAAAGATGCTTGTTGAGCGATTGGTGCTTTGAAGCGTCGAAGGATTCTGTTGAAGATGCGGTCAGAAAGTGCTGTTGAAGGTCAGAAGTGCTGTTAAATCAGAAGGGAGCTGTAAGCAGTCAAGAGGATGCTGTTGAAGTGGTCAGAAGGGATGCTGTTGAAGGTGGTCGAGAAGGATGCTGTTGAATAACGGATGCTGTTAGAAGCTCAGAAAGGTGCTGTTAAGTCAGAAGGGATGCTGTAGAGTCAGAAGGATGCTGTTGAAGTGGTCAGAAGGGATGCTGTTGAAGTGGTCAGAGGGCTTGAATAGAAGGATGCTGTGAATGGTCGAGGGATGCTGTTGAAGTGGTCAGAGGATGCTGTTGAAGTGGTCAGAAGGGTATGTTGTTGACGTCAGAAGGATGCTGTTGAAGGTGTCAGAAGGGATGCTGTTGAAGTGCCATGCAGAAGGATGTGTGAACGCTCAGAAAGGATGCTGTTTTGAGTCGAGAGGGATGCTGTTGAAGTGGTCAGAAGGATGCTGTGAAAGCCTCAGAAAGGATGCTGTTGAATCGCTCAGAAGGGTGCTTTGAGCCTCGAAGAATGCATTGAAGCGGTCAGAAGATGCTTTGAGAGTGGTGTAGGCTGTTGAATGGGTGAGAGGTGCTGTTGAATTCGTGAGATGTGACTGCTGTTGAAGTGGTCGAGGATGCAGCTGTTGAAGCTGCCTCGGGATGCTGGCTCAGAAAGGTTGTGTTGAACGCGTCAGAAGGATGCTGCTCAACACGCGTTACAGAATGGTGATCTTGTTGGAGTGGTCGAAGGGATGCTGTTGAAATGGTCAGAGGGGATGCTGCTGAAGTGGTCAGAGGGGATGCTGTTGAAGTGGTCAGAGGGGATGCTGTTGAAGTGGTCTGAGGGGATGCTGTTGAAGTGGTCTGAGGGAATGCTGTTGAAGTGGTCAGAGGGGATGCTGTTGAAATGGTGAGAAGGGATGCTGTTGAAGCGCTCAGAAAAGATGCTGTTGAATTGCTCAGAAAGGACGCTGTTGACATGCTCAGAAAGGATGCTGTAGAAGTGCTCAGGAAGGATGCTGTTGAAGTGCTCAGAAAGGATTCTGTTGAAGTGGTCAGAAGGAATGCTATTGAAGTGGTCAGAAGGGATGTTTTTTTTGATGAAAGAAAATTTTTGAGATATCGTGCTGTATATAGTTTTTGGCCCTATCTCTCAATGGTGAGGAATCATCTGGATCCAGATCCGGATCTTCACCAAAATCTAATCAGTTCGTCCTTGTCACACACGCAACCTGTCCACCAACGTTTTGAGATAACCTTACCTCCTTCCCCCTTCGGTGGTTGTTGTAATGAAGGTTCATTGGGGGTCGTGGTAAAGGTGGTATTCAGGACTGTTTCTGGACTACTTCAATAGCACTAAACTTTTGAAGTTTTTGAAATGATTGTTAAAATCATTATTTTATTAAAGTTGAAGTTCACTTCTCTACAGCACTGTATATGCTATATACTGTGCTGAACCTGAACACTGTGCAGGGTATCGTGTTCTCTGAACTCTCTAAATGAGGCATTTAACGGAGTCGTTTTTGAGGCAGTCAACTTGGCTGTTTGTAAGGTCGTTGGCCAGATTTTTTTGAGGTCGTCGGCTGAAATGTTTTCCGGCAGTTGGCCAGACCGATGTTAAAGTAATCACCTAAGCCATTCATTATCAGCAGGCAGCCAAGCTTTTTATGAAGCAGACAAATAATGTGTGATGTAGGCAACCCAGTTATTTGTGAGGCAGGCAGCCCATCAGTTTGTGAGGCAGGCAGCCCGACCATTTGTGATGTGGGCAAGCAGCTGGTTTCATTGCCCTTCAATTACTGTGAAATATCTATTTTACTATTCATGTATTTTATACTTTTACATTGTACTTGTTTGTTTTGTCCACTTTGTGGCCTGCCTCTTTGTAAGCTAAGTTCATAGTTGGTACAACTCAACACATGTAATAAATTCATGGATGCCAGTTGCTTCTTGAAGAAGTCGAATTTACCAACAGCTTGTGGGACTTGCTGCAGCGAGGTTCCTGTGTAAGTTAAACCTTTGAGAGTCACTACTTGGATCCTTTTCTTTTTATATTATTACTTGCGAAATCGAAGATTTGCATTTACATTGGTTGGTCCGCTCTGTTATTAGTCCCCGACCGGATTCACCGAAGAGGACTGTCGGTTTGCTCTCCGTCTGTCCGTTCATCCCACCTCTGGTCTTTCATACGTTTTTTTCCCATACCCTTTAACATATTCAACTGCAACTTGGTACATACCTTTGTTATGATAAGTTACAGATTGAATTCGAGTTTCAGGGTGTTTCGTCAATTTTTCAGTTATGCCTTTTTTGGACTTAGAAAATATCACATCGGTAGGGGACATGTATTGCAAAGCAATTCTCGCCCTTGTGCAGTCTTGACTTGGCAAATGTTGTTATTTGCCAAGTATGTTGATCAGTAACATCTGTCTGTCTGTCTGTTTGTTACTTGCAAAATCGAAGATTTTTCAAATATATTGATCAGTCGATTTTGTTATTCTGTCTATTTGTCGGTCTTTGTTTGTTTGTCGCCCACAGGTCACAATTTTAAACGGATCTTCACGAAGCTTCACCCCATGGTAGAGTTTGTCATAAGGAAGAAGTCTATTCTTTTTGAGGTCAAAAGGTCAAAAGGTCAACATAGGCCAAAGGTCAACAACTTTGGTGAGATTTATAAAATCCTCAATTTTCAACCGATTGACTTGAAATTTGAAGGATTTATATTTCAGGTCACTGAATTCAACAAACTAATTATTATTTTTAAGGTCAACATCAGCCCAAGGTCAACGACTAAGGTGATATTTCTAAAATCCTCAATTTTCATCCAATTGACTTGAAATTTGAAGAGGATATATATTCCGAGTCATTGAATTCAACCACCAATTATTTTGGAGGTCCACATCGGCCAAAATGTTAATATCGGCCTTTTTCTGAAATTGTCAATTTTCATCCGATTCACTTGAAATTTGAAGAGGAGTTGCATATTTGGTCATTGAATTCAACCACCAAATATTTTTGAGGTCAAATTTGTTTTCTGGATTTTGCAAGTATCGTGCTCTGCATGATGTCTTCTCTTGTTTGTTTTTTTGTCACTATTTTTAGCAACAGTTTTAAAGCAATCGTTCTGAAATTTTTTTGATTGTGTCGTTGACTGGCCAAGGAATAACAACTTTCAATTTTGGTGAAGATCCGAATCCAGAACTGGATCTGAGAATTTTTAAAGTGATTCTTCACCATTGAGAGGTAGGGCCAAAAACGATATATAGCACAATATCTCCAAAGGTTATGGATGGATTCACATGAAACTTGGTGGACAGATTGGGAGTGCCATTGGGAAGAATTGATTCAAATTTGCTGAAGATCCGAATCTAGATTTGGATACAATAATTATTTATTTTTTAACTGATTCTTCACCGTTGAGAGATGGGGCTAAAAACTATATATCGCACAATATCTCAAAAGGTTATGGATGGATTCTGCAGAAACTTTGTGTACAGGTTTGGTGTGTGAAAACGTCTAATTGATTCATTTTTGGTGAAGATTCGAATCCGGATCCAGATACGAGTATTGTTTAATTTTTAAGTGATTCTTCACCATTGATGGATGGGGCAAAAAAAGATATTGTGTGATATCTCAAAAAGTTGAGGACGGATTCGAATTAAACTTGGTGGACATGTTGGCTGTGTGACAACGACGAATTTTTTCCATTTTTGTGAACATCCGAATCCGGATCCGAAAGTTTTTCACGTGTTTCTTCACCACTGAGAGATGAGGCCAAAAACAATGCATCATATGAGATCTCAAAAAGTTGTGGACGAGTTCTGACAAAAATAGGTGGATTAGTTGGTTAAGGCCCAGTCACACCTTGACGTTTTAGCCAACGTATGCCGATTTTTGAAAAATTTGTTCTAAAACGCTGGCACACGTTGAATACGTTATGGGTAATTTTGATAACATTGAGAGCACGCTGGGAAACACTGCCATACGTCGTTGCAGCTGGCTTTAAACGTTGTACTTTTCGGTTGTCCTCAAATTTTGCATGCTGTGAATTTCATGACGAATGCCGGCTATGACTCACACGTTCCACTACGCTGGCCATGATTTGTAGGCACGTTATGCGATCGTTGACAGACGCTCAACACATGCTTACTTGTAAGTTAATCATAAGTTGAGACACGCCGAGGTAATGTTTAGCGTACCCGAAACTTATTCCTAGCCTATGAGTAACGTGTTGTAGGCACGTTACGCGATCTTGACACACGTCGACACACGTTACTTTTAAGTTACTCATAGGCTGAAAGACGTCGGTATAATGCTTAGCGTGCCTGAAACTTATTTATAACCTATCAGTGACATGTTGCTAACACGCTACGCGATCGTTGACACACTTCGACACTCCTTGCTTGAAAGTTACTTATACGTCGAATCATCACGAGTTATTGTTTAGGCAAAAGAGGCTTTTATCTAACCTATGAGTGACCTGCTTTGCACCTGTGTGTAACGCACCTCTGCCGCATACTGGCGTATGTAGACGTATTTGACGTTACCGGAGACGACTACAGAACTTAACGAACGAGTTCCCAACCTACAGATACCAGATAATGATGTAATGGCAGCGATTAGGGAATTGGTAAATAAAAAGGGGTTTCACAGGAGGAACCCGTCAGTGTTGCAGACTACATAGCGAGTACATGTCCATGACATTACGAGAGATGGAGTATCCGGCAACGATGACACTACAATATCTACCTGTCCTCCAACATCAGCATACCCTCATCGATTTGGCACTGCACCAGTTCGCTGCCAATAGAACTGAGAGAAGAAGACGTGAACGGAGGAGAAGGTACTGGGTGACACCATGGATCGGGATTTGATTTGCCACGATAAGATTTGCACCGATAAGACACCATTTGATTTGCACCGATAAGAACACGTTAAGTGTAAACAATTGCGATTGTTTGGCACAAGATCTATTTTCAATAGTGGAGTTTGAGCGATTTAGCACGTTGAATAGAAACGCTTCAAATTTCCGAGCGCCAGCGTCAAAAAACAAAGGCGAGTGACAGCAATTTAAATCGTTCATTGTAAACAATTAAAATAGTTGAGTGGCACCGTTTAAAAGTCGTTGAGTGTAAAAAATCCAATTGTTGAGCGCAAGCGTCTACTTCAATATGGAGTTGCAGCCATTTAAATCTTTGAGTGGCAGCCTATGAATAGCAAACCCCACGTCACCGGCAAAGATAAACTGCCGCACGATATGGATAAGTTAGGCTATCGTTGGGCATAGGTTGTGAACGCCGGCTACACGATAATTATCGTTGGTATACCGTATCTATAAGGTATCGAAGGCTCTATGTACATTATTAGTACCTTGAGCATTTGTCCAACTCGTTATGAATACACCTAAAACGTAAAAACAAGCCATAGCTCATTGTTGAAAAAACCCCAAAAAAATTAGCCGCAAGAACTTCCAACAATGGTGCAAAGATGTCTCCTACCCGTGGACACGCGGACGCAAGGAGGATCCATCATCACCCACACCCTCCCCATCACACTCACCTACTACTGCCAACATGAACAAACTACTACTAATACTGATACTGATACTGATACTGTACTGCTGACATGGACATCGACTCAAAAAGGATTGAAAACACTGATCGGTTCCCCTTGTGAAGACCATTTTTATATACCAATTCCCCAAAACGCTGGAACACGTCATTATATGGCAGTTGTAAGTTAGAAACACGTTCATTTAGTTTTTTTGTCGACCGGAAGACGTCAATGGAATACGTCTACATACGTCAATGTGCGTTGGGACTACGTAAAGAATTGGTTCAAAGCACGTCAAACATAAGTTAGAAATAAGTTCGGCAAAAAAGACATTACCGCGACGTGTTTCGACTTATGAGTAGCTTACAAGTAGCCTTTGTCGACGTGTGTAAGCGTCCGCATATCGTGTGTACAACTTATTCCCATCGCATGCGGAACGTGTGTCATACGCCAAGTACGTCGTAAAATTTTGAACATGTTTAAAATTACTTGACGTACTCCACTTACTACGACGTATGATAGCGTACTTTAGCGTTCTATTCACGTATACCAAACTTACCCATACCGTATTCGACGTGCGCCAGCGTTTTAGACACATTTTTCTTAGGTCGGCATACGCTGGCAAGATCGCCAAGGTGTGACTGCGATTTTGACACTTCCATTTCTGCGGCAGTTATGATTTGAATCGTTGTGCGTCAGCCTTTTAATAGGCTACGTCACGTCATCGTCGGCGATACGTGCAGCATGCTATGCATAAGTTAGACTATCGTTGGGCATAGGTTGTGTAGGCCAACAGGTTCAGCATTCGTTGGTATAAGTTAGCTATAACACAACGAAACGTTCTGTGTCCGTTACTAATAGTTATACATAAGACAAGTCGTTATGAATACGTCCGAATCTTTTAAAAAAAACATCAAAGTTCAACGTAAGCCAGCGTTTTACATACATTTTAATACGTTTGCCATCGCTGGCTAAAACGTCAAGGTGTGACTGGGCCTTTAGGTGATGAGAACAAGCCGATTCGATTTTGGTTAAGGTCCGGATTCAGATTCGTTCCATACAAAATGTGAACTATTCAGCTTGGCAGAGGTGTGTGCTCTACCGAGTGCCATTCTGTTTCTCCACGTGTAACTCTTTGAGTGATTTTTCATTGTATCTGTCTCTCTGTCTGTCTTTGTATGCCAATCACATACAGGTCACATTTTTACTCTGACCTTCACAAAACTTCACCACCTGGTAGATGTAGTGACAAGCTGGATGCCTATTGTTGTTGAGGTTAAAAGGTCACAGGTCAAGGTCACAAATCGTCAATTTTCAACTGATTCACTCGATATCTATATAATATTTACTATATATAAAACCGAAAAACACTGATGGATGGTGAACCCTCGTCGAGGTGAAATCTTGGTCAACCCATGTGAGTATGTCTATTAATTACGTACTGGTTGAACATGAGTTGGACTGAGCACGTCTATTAATTACTTATTATTGGACCGAGACTACGTCTGTTGGTGACGTGATAATGGAATATAACTTTTAGACATGTAGACCTTCAGAGCCCTTACAAGTTTTAGACCCCTTAGACTGTTTAGATCTTTCTACAATTTTAGACCTTTTATAACCTTTGGATCTTTTACGACCATTTATACCCTTCATATCCTTTAAATCTTTACACCGTTTAGAACCATAAGACCCCTAAAAACCCCTTAACCCATCATAACCCTAAACCTTTTAGACCCCTAATACACTTTATAATTACTATCCTCTTGTCTATGTTATTCTGAACTCTCAGCCCTGCGACCCGACGTCCATTTTGCCACGTGGGACTATTTTCTTTACCACGTGGGATTTTTATCTTTGTCATGTGGGACTTTTTCTATTCCACATGAGACTTTTCGCAATGGCACCAACTAAGATGCGCAGAACCTGGAAAAAAAACAGAAAGATAAATTAAATTAATTAATTCGATTTTGAGCCCTCTTAGTTTGGCACTGAAGTCGTTTACCAATGGGGGCCTTTTTGATTATGACTGATGACCATTCAGTCAAGTGTAATTTCAGAAGACCCTCAGACAGAAGGTCTAACGGGGTCTATAAGATCTTACGGGACTAAGGGTGCTAATGGGGTCTATAGGGCCTAGAAGATCTTAAGGGTCCTTGGGTTATAAGACCAAGACGCCACCAACCAGCCTGCGATGCCAGAGCAAAATAAATTGTGCTTTGGCCTCATCACAGGAGATGCCCATACTTAAAAGTGTTAGTCAATAGAATCCAGGAGAGACAGATGTGAAGCTGGGGCACCATTCCATAGGAGAGAGCAGTCCTCCATTGATCTGTACACAAAGGCTTTGTAGGCTCTGAGTTGTTCTGGTTTATCAAGGATGGACTTGGGCCGATATGAGGACATCCATTCTGTTGCACTTGACTTTCTAGCCCAACTTTTCTGTATAGGTGGCCCAGGGGAGGTATTGCTGATGGTGAGGCATCGAAGTTCAAAGGAATGAGCTTCTTCCAGTGGTTGAGCATGGAAATAGATAGGTGGGTTTCTTTAACTATCCTTATGGAGTGACAGGGTTAAACTGAGATTTTCCAGGATTGTATTGAAGGTCATGTTACATTTATCAGAACAGGACCCATTAAATTCCAGATTAGTGATGAGTGATACAGCTGATGACTTCCTGTCAGTGGGGTGGAGTACTGACAAACACAATGTGGAGTCACCTACAAAAATGTAAGGTATTATTTTTTTGGAGCATCAGGGATATAATGTATGTAGATGTGGAACATTCCAGCCTCTACTCAGGGAGGAGAGGAGAGGGGTCCATTGATAACAACATATTGACCATGAGTGGAGGAAATCAGAAAATCAGGAATGAATGTAATCTTGTTTGCTC
>CM068955.1:138377808-138395154 GCA_035128595.1 Eptatretus atami | reverse complement strand
TTGATTGAGACTTGGGTCTCCAACCATTGTTAAGAAAGGAGCAGCAACATTTTCAGCATTGAATGACTGGGAAGGAATCCAGACTGATGGCTAGAGATCAGGCTGTTTGAACACAGCAAAGACTTGACATCAGCAGCAATTATTAATTCCATGACTTTGCTTTGGATTGGAAGTAAGCATTCGTCTGTAGTTAATAGGATCTGTTTTCACACCCTTCTTGTGCATATGAGTCATGTTTGCAGACTTCCATGTAGACCAAAAATATCTGAATGAGGACAGGCTGAAGGGTGCAAACACAGGAGGAGCAAGAAGAGCAGAGCAGCAGGGTTTGAGAAAATTGTCACGAATGCCATCTGAGCCTGGCATTGAAGCAGTGTCGAGGCTGGACATGACTTTTTCTATCTTCTCAGTTTTGAATAATACAAAGTCCATAGTAGATAAGGACAGAGCAGGATGAGATTGAGAGATAAAGACTGAGTTGAGATACTTTGTCTTATCTCAGGCATAGCCTTCAGTGATGCCATTTAAGGTGTAGAAAGGATGTTGAGCGAATGTCCACCAGAGACAGACTTGACAAGGCAATACCATGGCTTTAATGAATGAGACACGTTGGTGAGTTCAACCCAGAGATTTGCAAGATAAATGTTTTCTGTCTTGCCTCAGGATTGGCAAACACTTGTTGCGAGAGCCTTATGGAGTAACCTTCTGTTACCCTCATTTGGGTTATTCTTACATGTTGAGAAAGCAAGCCTCTTCACAAGCACCACTTCCCGAAGGATTCAGTGCAAGAGGGTTGAAGGGATAGATGGATTGTACATTCACAGATGGGATGGTGAAAAACTGACGGAGAAATGAGAGTGAGCTTTTAGGCTTCAAGCATCAATTTTAATTCCTTCCAAAGTAACCCATGGAGCAATGTTGGAAACAGAATTTTTCTCCTTTCACTATTACTTTCCATCCTGGTTTTAGAGTGGAATGCGTTGTGATAGTTGCACAGCACAACCAACTGTATTTGCTGTCAGTGGTAATTTGTGCTCAAAAGGCAAAGCCGGCCCTGTCATTACCAAACAGAAACGGTCAAGTCTTCATGTTTGAGTTTGCTGATCAAGAAAAATGCCTTTCGTAATCAAGGCTTCTCTTATTTGGAACCAAAACGTTTTCCTTCAAAATCACAACATGTGTTCTGAATATCATGTTCTTTGACTACTGCTTGCAGAGCACTGCAGGATCACCTTCTGGCTGGAGGGTAACGTGGCTCCGTGGAGGGATCCAAGTGGAGTTAAACAGCGTTTCTTTCGAGATGGGGAGTGCCTGTAGTATGAAGGGTGCAATGTTGCTAATTCACGGCCACCACCATGCATGTAACATCGTCTTAATGCTGAGTGTGCACAGATGTGCTGCACGCACAATCGGCCGCGAGGGGAAGGAATAGAATGTCAGTTTGATCTGAATTCCTCGAGGAATCGTGGGAAAACATCAACATTCATTTAATGAACGAGGAGTAAGAAACTGAGAAACGTGTTCTGTTACATTCATTTTCTCTTTTATGTCGCAACACTGAATTTGGTATCCTTTCTTGATTTACACACTTCTTTGTTTGATCGATATCATTTGAACAATCATGGATTTTAAAAAAAATCTACATTTTGTTGATGAAGTTTATAATTTAACTTATATGCAGCTTTCGATTACTAAACTCTTTTGAAACACTTTGGATACAGTCCTTGCAAAGTCGTGAGAAACTAGAAGCGCACTTGGTAGAGCGCATACCTCCGCCACGCAATGCCTGATCTACCAAAACATATCTGGCCCAATACATTTTTGAAATATCATACAATGTATCGTTTTTGGCCCAATCTCTCAATGGTGAAGAATCACTTGAAAAATTTAATAATTCTCGCATCCAGATCCGGATTGGGATCTTCACCAAAATCGAAACAATTCTTCATTGTAAAACACCCAAAGTGTCCACTAAGTTTCGGCATAATCCGTCCACAACTTTTTGAGATATCTTGCTATATATCGTTTTTAGCCTTATCTCTCAATGGTGAAGAATCACTTTTAAAATTCTCGTAGTCGGATCCGGATCCGGATCTTCACCAAAATCTAATCAGTTCGTCCTTGTCACACACCCAACCTCTCCACAAAATTTCATCCGGATCCGTTCACAACTTTTTGAGGTATCCTGTACACAGACACACAGACAGAAAGGGGTGAAAACTAACATCCTTCACCTTTGGTGGCAGAGGTAATCAGCGATAAACTCATTGATTAATTTCCTGAGCAGCGTGTGTCTATTGGTTAAAATCATTGATAAGCCTGGTGTTGGCTTAACGGTTAAGGTGGGTGGCTTAAGATTTTAGGGACTTGAGTTTGAACCCCTGTCGTCCGTTGAATTAACGCTCGGTGCGGTTGACTTCGCCTGTCATCGTTTCAAGGTCGGAAAAACCAGTACCAGTGTACTGGTAATAGAGGGCACTGCTTCAGTGGCACAGCTGTGCCCTCAGAAAATGATGCAACCAGCAGCCATAGGCTGCAGGCGATAGCTAGCTCACTAGCTTATTGCTGGGAGCCTCTGATTCGGTGATGGGGTGATGAGACAAACAAACAAGACAGGAATTTGTAATTTGGTTATGGTGCCGGTGATAGCTCTTCTACTCTTCCTGAAGGACGCCGTGGGATTTGTTGATCAGTGAAGGACATCGGAAGACACACATTGATTCATCACCCTGCCTGTGAAACGCCAGGATGACAGTTTATAGCTGTGCTGGGATTCAAACCCAGACTAGACAGTTTCGAGGCATGTGAATATTGCTCGGCCATCCTGCCAGCCCTTGATGATATGCTCATTAAACCATAGGATAAGGAATTATTTTTGAAATATTTGTTGTAATTTGAAAATAAACTTATCTTCATGAATTTACTCGGTGAAGAATGACTCGGAAACACAAAATTGTCGTGAACAAGCAATATACTGTGGTGCTTGGCATGTAAACTAATCTATGTGTGTGCGTTTGTGTGCTGTACATACAAGTGTATTTTGGGCTCATCAGACTGGTTAATTACCTCGCTGGATGATGGAGGGACTGCAGCACACAGCACAATATCATATCTCAGTAGGATGCAGTTCCTTTGGCCCATTGGGAATGCCTCGAGGGCAACCATTAGATGACCACCAACATGAGTCCCTTGGATTGTTTGGGCAGGAATTTGGAGATTGTTCGTGGTGTCAGAGAAAACTCACTTACTCATTGTAAAAGAGAACGAGATCTTCTAAATATGACTTCCCTTCCAAGTAACTTCAACACAAGAGGAGGCCATGAAGCCTCTGCAGTGGTTGCCAACCTATTGTTGTGTGTCCATGCTCTATCCTTGTAAAAGCTGAGCATAAAGCACGGAAGCAGCACGTACCATTATTAAAGTCTTTAGTATGACTCGGTTGGGGTAGGGTTCCAATCTGTGACATCCTAGTCTCAGAGCGGATACACTAACCATTGTGCTACCGAATCTGGTTATCTTTAATGTCTACCAGATGTCAATACCATCAAACAGATACCAGGTTAACACACGATCTGATGGATGGTGCACTTTTTGATGCGGCAACGCCCTTACGCAAAGACATCTGGGTGACATTTTATCGTTAGGTTGAGCATCAAATTTAGACTAGGTTTCTCAAAGGTATGTTCTCTACATTTGAGCAATGCTGCCAACAAAGACTGATTTATCGAGAAAATAAACGTCGATGGATAGCATATTTCTTTACCTCCCTGAACCCCAAGCTCACCCCAAAAAATCTCACCCTCTAGAGGTTTATTGGTTATACGGTTAACAAGAGCCGGCTATATCCAAAACAAAATTACCTGGTTGGGAGTCGAGGCTGGCAGTTATGCTTATTTTGGAGAATCCCAAGATGGGAAATCTGGTTAGAACCCTGAAAAGCTTGTGCTTCCCATGTAAATGACTTCGAATCACCTTGTGGACCTAAATGGCAAAGTGAATTATCTTGTGTATGCCGATCATGGAACCAAGTAACTTCCAGAAGGATGACGTAAGTACGTGGGTAGACTTACCTGGGGAGTTTCTTGACGAGGTTTCTGTCTTGGTGGTAATTCTACCCAGAAAAAGCAAGTAAGAATGATGTTGTCATTCTCCAAGTGGTCCAGTGACGATTGAATGAGAACGTTTTCTTGGCTGAAGCTTTCTTTAAACTTCTCCACATGTTTAGAGAAACCATCTGACAATTTGTCTTTTTGAGTCACCTTGTATTGGGTCTGGACAGGGTTGAGTGGGCTGTGTTGTGTATATATTTATTTGAACTGATATCTGGTTTAGAAGGCCATTTTTAGGATTTTGTCTCTCATAGTAAGGTTTTGATGAAGGTTTAATACACAAAAGTAATGTTGTTCATGGAACTAATTACAGATGGTTTACAGCTTTTTCTTGACAGAAATGAAGGCTCATGGAACAGTTTGGAAGGTTGATGCACTTGCAGTTGAGGAGAGGAGGAGAAGAGAAGATATATTGAGCATACTGAGAAATTCCAGGTGAGATTGGTAGTACATAGATTTGTGAGACATGTATAAATTGTTACGTACATGTATTGGAGATGACATTGGTGTTGGCAGGGGCCTCATCCTCATGGAATCGAAGGAAGAGTGCAATTTGAGTTATTCCACAGGAGAAAATTGGAGTAACAAAGGGTAATTGCCAAATGGTCGTTCTTGAGATGAGTAGGAAGTTTAGTCTTGAAAAGTTATCACAGTCCACCATCAACCCCCTTCTGGTGAAACTACCTCAATCCAGTATCACTGCTCACCTCCACTCATTCATTCCTCTTTTTTTGCCACCTGTGGAACTGAATTCCACATTCTCTTCAATCTCATTCTTTCCTCCAGATCTTCAAGACAGCTGTTCATCCCCAATCCAAAACCATGATCTTGTTTACCCTTGTTAACCCCCCACCCCAAGTCATTCTCCTTCAAAACTTCCACCTTTTCCCTCCTGTGAATTTCCTTCTGCTTCGATCTTGTCCTTTCCTGCCCCCATTCTTTCCCACACCCATTGTTTGTCCAAGTCTCCCTCTATCTTGGCCTTCAACTCTGCTGTTGGTGCTCTCTCTCTCTCTCTCTCTCTCTCTCTCTCTCTCTCTCTCTCTCTCTCTCTCTCTCTCACTCTCTCTCTCAACTGTTCCTTTTGTCCAGTTATTTCCCGATCCGTTCAGTGTACTATAGCTCTTCCACGAGCCTCGACTATGCATACAATAATAAAAAATAATTGTCCAAGTAACCAAATAATTTTTTTTGTCTCCTTTTGTCCTTGATGTTCATGTAATTAATTATGTGGACAAGATTTACAAGTTTCCGACATGGAGGTTAATGATGAAGCAAAAGTGACAATCCTGAAATGTAAATTTGTGGAGTAAATCTACTTATGGGAAGGATATAAATAAAAAACAATCACAAGGAACTTTGAAGACCACTGGTCAAGATTAAAGTACATTTCTATGGCCTGAAAGAAAAAGGATATTAGAGATCCAAGGCCATATATCTGATCTGTTCTCCCTTTTGAGGTTCATCAGTAAAAAGGACTTCATGGGATCACTGCAGCAGTTATTCACTCGGTAAGGTCCAATGTGACCTATGTATAATTTGGCTATGCATAATATAACCTATGCCCAACATGTATAATTTGGAATTTGGGTGCAATATTAGCCTGTTGGCCTTTCCTTGAGAAATATGCTCCGGGATCCTTAATATTCACATTTAATAAAGCACAGGATGATCCATGGTGAAACGCTTCCATGAAGGTGGACGTTTTAGATGATTACCATTTTCTAATGAATCAAACTCGTAACCTTTTGCCTCATGAGTGAAATACAGGAATTCCGAATCAGGAAGGAAGACCATATGCAAATTATCATGGTTGTGTTACTGTACAAAGATCATTGCAGTGCAGAGAAGTACATGATGTACGGATTAATGGTTTAGGGATAGCTGATGAGTTAGGATGGGCGTATCACAGGATATAGGAAGCAATACAAATGAAGATAGAAGATGGCAACACCACACCCATTCACCATTATTTGTCTCCATCCCAGCCCTGCACCCATAAGCCGGACAAAGAGCCCAAATGTTTTCGGTGAGGCAGTTTATTCACCAGGAAACCAATCCCTGGGGTGATTAAAACATCCAAAATAATTAGGCGGCCCAAAGCGGATTACCATATCTAGGCCGGCTCAGACAGGGTTAATGAACCGTGTAAATTCCCATGACCCACAGCTTGCAGGGCCACTTGCCTCGGCCGAATGGCCCGTTCAGCACAAGACTGCTAAGACCCTGGGAAGGGGCGTGTGGCTTGTGTAATGTATATATAGTGTGCCATTGTTCTTTCTTGGCTCTCCGAGTTGCATTACGTGGAGGGAAGAAGCAAATCTCATTGAAAAACCATCCCCTGTTTAATCAATGTGTGTGTGTGTGTGTGTGTGTGTGTGTGTGTGTGTGTACATAGGTGGTAATAATATATATATATATATATATATATATATATATATAATATATATATTATATATATACTGATAAATGTGTGCGAGTGTGTCCTCCATAAAAAACAAAACCATGAAACCTATCAGCCTGAAACTTTGCATGCATACAAAGGGAACTCCATTGAAGTACATGATTGAAAATTGGGTGTTTTGGGTTAATTAAAACACACCTTTTGAAGATAATTGATGGTCTTATTTAATTACGAGCAGGGTATGCTTACACATTGTAAGCAATAACAAACCGTGTTTCCCTATTGTCTTGAGTTGCTCACCTGCGTTTGATTTTTCATTTATTTATATTTTCATTTATGGATGCTTTCCATTAGTTCTGTGAATTGTTCTGGTGTATATGCTTCAATGACCATTGGTACACAAAATTACTGTGCTTTCCTATTGTCCCAGATTGCTCACCTCCATTTAATTTTTCATTCATTTATTTTAATTTATTTATATTTTCATTTCCGGACACTTTCCATTGGATATGTGATTTTAACGAGTGTATTGGCTTTGATGTCCATCAGCACCCAAAATTTCAGCTTTCTTTGTCACCTGAAAGGTACCGATCTTTAATATCAGTCAGTGAGTCAGTGAATCAGTGAGTCAGTAGTTAGAATAAGCATTATATGTTAGATATCCTTGATCAAGTGCATCCGAGGCCACCGCTCTCCATGGGATCTTAAGGCATATCCTGGGTTACCTCGCTGGCGTCTGAAGCCGCAATGTTTTTTGGCCTGCTCAACCAAACCATAACTTGGAACAGGCTGCAATGATTTCTCAACAATAAAGTTTTTTTTTTCACTTTCCTCACTCATATTTTCCAATCGCTGTTCATCATATCTACAATTCGCTGGATACATTGTAATGCTTGTAAATGCCCGGAGATGCCAGTGTTTGTGGCCTTATTTCATTTCTGCACATGCCATAACCTCGAGAATCTCTTAAACTAAGCTGAATTACGAAATTTAAGCTCCAGAAATGAATTTAGCAGCAGTTCCGACACTAAAAAAAAAAGTGTTCATTTGTCTCATTCAGACATTGCTTAGGCGTTTCTGGGTGCATGGGTTTATTGATAGCATTTGGTAATTACTTGCCAAGAAAGGCATGCTGTTAGAGTGCTTGAGGGATTAAGACACTTGCCGAGCACCCCACAGTCGATAGCGGTACAGTTTGTGTCCCAATTTGGATGCACAATCGACAGATACAACAAGGCAGAGTTATGTATATAGCGCACATGGACTTGGTACATATGTGTACATTTGGACCTGCAGGGACTCTCCGCAGGTCTGTCGCAGGCAGGGCATGCCATTTCTGTCAAGGACACCATAGTGGCAAAGTTTCATCCCCTATCTTGTGGAGGTTTTATCAGGTTTTCCTTTGTCCTCGTTACTGCTTCTAAAGCTGTTTTTCTAAAGCTGGGCACAGATGGTTTGCTGGATAGTCAGGTGGTCCCCACTGTTGGAGGAATGTGAAGGAACAGCAAGTGCACATGTGTGCCTTGGTGTAAAAGGCTGCGGTTGTAACGGTGCCGGACTTGGGTCTGGGTGTGAACCAAAGGTGTCCATGGGTGAGGCAAGATGATAGTTCTAAAGTGCCGGAAGGTGATGGGTAGTGGTGAGACAAATGAGGTTGATGTGGTTGTGGAGTTTAAGTATCATTGTTGTGTGAGTGCGATGTGGATTTTGGTAGAAGGCTGGTAAAGTGAGCTTGAATGGTGCTGTTTAAATGAGAATAAAGTCCGGTGTGTATTTGATGCAGGCAGGGTGGTTATTGTTTCCATTGTGGGATAATTATGGTGAGGAAGGCTATGCAAATTCAAACAGGTTATGACACTTATATGCAAATTTGGCTGCTAGCAGCGTGTGCCCATTCGTGTGAGAAGTTTGTTTATCTGTAATAATAAATTTCAGTGTGTGTCAGTCATTGTGTGTGTATGTGTGTGTGTGTGTGTGTCTATAACTCAAAAACAATGAAAACTAGCAGCCCCAAACTTTGCATGCATACAAAGGGAACCCCAAGGTGGTGCAAGAATGAAAACTGGGTGTTTGGGTTAATTATAACACCCCTTTTAAAGTAATTAACAGCCTTATTTAATTATCCTTTATGAAGGCTCATCCTTGGTCACCTCGCTCTCCCTTACATGGGTCTTCAGGCACATCATCAGTCACATTGATCTCCCTCGCCATTTTGTTTTGCCTGCTCAACAATGCCTAGATTTGGAACAGGCCGCTAATAATAAAGTGCTCAAAATGTTTTTTTTCTCACTTTCATCACTGATATCATCGAATGCCTCATCTACATACCTATGAATCACTGCATACATCACTTTTTTAAGTGGAATAGTTTTTTACATTAGGAGCTTGGAGCAATTTCATGCATTATATGATGCATTTTTCCACGATCGACTCTCAAAGGCTAATTAAAGTTTATAATCGAAATATATTGTGAGTTTGAAGGATCAGATCATGTGGCCTAAATAACTGTTGAAATCTGGAGTGAAACCTGAAAATTTTAACATATTAGCGATTTTTTTTTTAAATAACTTTGTGTATTTACTGAAGCAAAGCATAAAAGCCGAATTTTTTTTTCTCTAATGCTGTTCAGGTGATTATATTGAGTGAAGAAAAGATTAAGGAATGTGCAGAAAGTGGTGTTTTGTTTTTTGCAGGTGTGCCATTACCAATCAGGTTGCTGTCGTTTGCCAAGCCAGCCGTTCCTTATCAACCATTTAATTGGAGTGCTTGCTTGAGTGCTTACGCCACTTGCTGAGCACCCTCCAGTCGCTAGCGGTGCAGTTTGTGTCCCGATCACGATGTACAGTCGGAGTTACTACAAGGTAGAGGTACGTAGACACACAGATGTGGTACATATGGATAGATTTGAATCTGCAAAGGGCCTTTCCGCAGGTGTGTGTGCATGCCTGCTTGCTTGGTTACGGGCACCATGGTGGCAAAGTTTCATCCCGTATCTTATGGTGATGATGGGTGGTAGAGGTTTTAACGTTTAACCTCAGCAGCATATGACTGATCACGTTTTCCTTTTTCCTCATGACTGTTTCTAAAGCAGTTGGTTATTTATATGAATCACTTGTGTTTAGGAAGATTATGTGGTATCTCTTTGTGAGTTTCAAAGCAAAATATATTTGATAACAACCGATTTCTGAGCCATTTTCCATATTAACACCTTTTCTAAATTACAGAGCAAAATTTTTTCCACCCAACAAATGACGATTGACAGCTGTTCATAAAGACCAATGTTTATGCGTATCTCCGAGAAACACCTTAATGCAACATTGTTTTTTTAATTTGTTTTTTTGAAATTCCCTCAAAACAAGGGTTAAAGTCACTCAAGGTTTTTGTGGTGTATACAGTACGTACTCTGTAGTGGCGTGCGCCTGTAATCCGGCTACTCGGAGGCTTGGGTTGGAGGATCGCTTGAGGACGGGAGCTCTGCGCTGGGCCGTGCTATGAGAGGGTGTAGGGCAGCCCGGAATCATGGCGAAACCCAATCCTTATTCCCTGTGTCGTAAGAGGCGATCAGGGTTGCGTCAGGAAGGACATCCGGCGTAAAACCTATGCCAAATCGGTATGCGGATCATAACGGATGATCCGCTGTGGAGACCCCTAAAGGGAGCAGCCGAAAGAAGAACAACACAGTACGTACTCTGTAGTCGATAATCCCACAGACTAAAATCAGCCGATTACCAAAAATATTGACTATTTTGGCCAAACACTAATATATATATATATGTACATATACACACACACAACATTTTCTCTCTGCTAACTCCTCTCCCCCCCATCCCTCTCTCTGTCTCTATCCCACCCTCGTTTGACAACGGACGTGTCCGGGTGATGTTTATCTCCAGGCGGTGTTTGTCTCTGGCATGTCCATGCTTGTCTCCGGATGTGTCTGGGTGGTGTTTGTCTCTGGACGTGTCAGGATGGTGTTTTTCTCCGGGTGGTGTTTGTCTCCGGTCGTGTCAGGAAGGTGTTTGTCTCCAAATGGTGTTTCTCTCCGGGCTGTGTTTATCTTCAGATAGTGTCTGTCTCTAGACATGTCCTGATGGTGTTTGTTTGTCTCCAGACATGTCCATGTGGTGTTTGTCTCTGGATGTGTCTGTGTTTGTTTCCGGTCATGTCTGGGCCACGTTTGTCTCCAGACATCTCTGGGCAGTATATATCTCTGGACATGTCTGGGCGGTATTTATCTCTGGATGGTATTTGTCTCCGGTCAGGTCCCGATGGTGTTTGTCTCCTGATGTGGTTAGGTGGTCTTTATCTCCGGGTGGTGTTTCTTTCCATATGTTTCCTGGTGGTGTTTGTTTGTCTCCAGATGTGTCCAGGCAGTATTTATCTCCAGACATGCCTGGGCGGTATTTATCTCTGGACACACTGTAACTGGGTGGTATATATCTCCGGACATGTCCCGGTGGTGTTTATGTTTGGACGGAGTTTGTCTCCAGACGTGACGTGTTGTGACGGTCTTTGTTTCTGGACTGTGTTTATCTCGGGAGACGTCTGGGCGGTGCTTGTCTCTGGGCAATATTTATAGTTTGACAGGTAGAAAATGGATTTCAGACATTATTTTGTTTCCACCTTCACTGTTATACTTTGTAGAATAATTTTGATGAGACAGTATGAATCGTAATTAACGCTTCACCACATATCTGCCTTTCCTTCCCCCATACCTCCTTACTTTATTTCCCTCCTCACCCTCCCACCACTCCTCACTCCCTATCCACCCTCTCTCTTTCCTCCTCCACCTCCTCACTCTTCCACCCCTCTCTCTCCCCCCTTTTTATTCGCATCTCTCTTAGTAGTATATACTCAGTATCACAGCAACGGGTTGTATTTGCTAGTAGAGAATCAATTGGGGAAGAATGGGGAAAAACGTAACAAATCGTTCACATACATATTCCCTTTGAAACCTATTGGACATAAGTGGAGGACTATTCTCGAACAAGTAATAATGAAATAATTACCTTGGGAACTGCTATATGTTGTGTGCCATTGCCTTGGGGCCTCGGGAGCTATCACAATACAGTGTATGTGTATGTAAATACAGTATCTATATTTGTGTGTGTAGCATTGGGATTCTCACGTGTGTACTATTTGTGAACGTCTTTATAGCTGTTGAAGAACTCTGGGAAGGGTTTGACACAGCATAGCACTTACCTTGTGTAGGTCTTCTTGGATGCTTTATAGAGAAGTTTCGGCTGGAGGAGTATGGGTGGTGTTCATATATATATAATGTATATATTTTGCACATACTATTGATGATCTACTATTTTGCTTGCATCATTTCTGGGATCATGACTTGAGCCAATACAGTGCTCCCTGTGAGTTAAAGCAGGAATTTGTAATTTGTTCATGGTGCCGTAGATAGCTCGTCTACTCTTTATGAAGAACACCGTGTGATCTTAGCATTTACCAACTAATGCTGGCAGACAGGACACTCAGTTTAACGTACATCTGACGGACGACAGTCATTGATGAAGCACCGGGATGACAGTTACATCTGGGTCTGGATTCAAACCCAGGCTAGCAGCTCACAGATGAGTATGCATACCTCTCCACTATCCTGCTAGTGCATACCAGTGATATTAAATCAAATGATTTACTCCCTTGCTTGTTTGCTTCAATTTTCTAATATTTCCAATATATATATATATTTTTTATGAGAATGAAATTAATTTGATGAAACTTGGTCATGAATGGAGAACCTTTAGGGGGAATTAAGATAACCCGTTACACAGTGCAGGGTTAGAATTATGGTTGGGTTGAAGAGGTCTCACCATGAGATGTTGTCCATCCGTCTCCATCCGTTCTTTGCTGTAAGCTAATGACGTCAAACTTATTTAGGACCAACATTTGCAACGATTTAATTTTGCTCCAAAATCACAGCAGATGCCCCAGCCCTCTTCCATCCAATCGTTCATCACCATACCCCCCAACCCCTCACAACCTCCACCCCCACCCCTTTATCCTCCTCCATTGACACATATTCAAATGTAGGCCTTCACATTCCAACAGAGAACAAGGCATGCATTTTGCTAGGCTCATTTGTATGCATGTCCTGCACCATATTTCTATGTCTATTGTTGATTTTTCTCATCCTGATGAATCTACTCTCGCTGTGCTCTTTGTCGGTTGTAAAAGAAGGGTCCACAAGACATTGCAGTTATGGAGAGTCTAACACAATGGGATATAGCTGCACAGCCTCGGTCAGCCAAATATTGGACTTCATGCAGAGTTTTCTGAACCTGTTTCCATTCTGCCTGAAATGAACTGAATCCAGCCCGATCGAGTGTCGCAGATTTGAGAGAAAACCTGTGGAAGTGGTTTGTTTGAAGCAGATCGTGATCTGTTCTTGTTTAAAGGTCACTGAATGGAACTTCATGAGGTTGGCACAGAGGTTTATATAGCCACACGGGTAAGGGTTCGAATGTGGTAAGGTAATCAAAATGCATGCAGGGAATTTGGATTGCGACCCACAGTCATAAAGTGTTCTTCAAAACATATCGTGAACCGATATTTAATGTTGACATTGCGAACTAGACAACCGGTTCTTATCATGTCGAAAGGATTGCATGCTACACGATGCAGCACCCCAACTGGTGCTGCACCAGACGAGTCAATTGGATCTCGTTTACCTGCCAATTTTGACCCAGGTAACAAACAATAAAGTCCTACCTGATCATAATGTCAAACCTTTATTTGCGAATTAAAAGGTACCGTGTTGGGTAGCCTATATCCAGCAGATGGAGCCAATAGGCGGTGTGTGAACCCCACGCGGCAAGGTTCTAAACTTGCAGTGTCGTCATAGCTTTAGTTTCGCACTCCTGACACAATGACTTCACCACGCCAACGTTGTTAGAATGCAGTGCAAATGTAACAAAGGCCAGGCATAAAGTCCCGTTACACTAACATTTTGTAGTTATGGACGAACTTTGGTTGGCCAACAGCTGCGTTTGAAACTTGACTCGCCATTAAATGGGTTTCCAAATTCTAAAGTGAATGAAAGATTGGAAAGTTTCAAGGTTGAAGGATTTTTTCCCCACCAATAATTCCACTTTCAATAGAAAATTTGCAAAATCTTTCAGTTGTGTAAAATCTCTTCGGTATCAACTGTTACACACGTTTTAAAGGAGCACGTGGGATTAAATTTTCAAATTTCTATGAAACTACAAAAACATTATACTGTGACAGATTAACAGTGCTTCTCAACCTTTGTTATACTCACACAGTCTTTTCTCGGGACAACCATTATTCAAAGAATTATTACAGCAAAGGATGCTCCACAAATGGTACCATCGTCATTGCCATTGAGAGGGGCAGCGCAGAGTATGCCATCTGAAGATGATTATGATGATGAACGAGAAGATTTTCTAGTTTTGATCGATCTCATTTTTTTGTTTTCTTTTGCTTTTGTCATAGTCTGGAGTATTGAAAAGTGATCCCTGTCTATACAATCAGCTGAACAGACCAGGTAGGCTCTCAAATGTAGCCTTAGCAACTTTTTAGAGAAGATACTCCAACTTTAGTTTTGTATGTAGAGGATAATTTTTTTTCTGCGCCGTCCCTACATAGAGAGTATGAGTGCATTATGATTATACGAACACAATCCCTGATTATAATTTCATCAGCCACTATGGTAATTGATAAAAAGAGTAAAATCACCTATTCCCACATCGTTGAGCAAATTACAACTAAAGTGGTGCATTTAAATATTTCAAGGGATTTACAAAGTGCCAATATTGAGTAGCTCACTTCACAATGGTATGTTGTTGAAAACGGTGACAATACATCAGTGGCTCCATCAGAGATGGATGGATGCTCTATTTTTCGAATGTAGCCAAAATGGGTCCAGAGGCATCTCGGTGAACTTGAGTTTGTTAGTGCGGTCGATCCTAAGGTCCTAAATTCCTCTCACTCCTTCAAAGAAAGCTACTCGACTGATGCCTATGCAGATGAAGTGAAAGGATCATGAACCCAGTCATCGTGCTCCATGTTGGTCAACCTGAAGTGTAATGCTGAAACGTGTTGGGAAGCATGCCCAGATGTTCTGCTACCACATTCAGCAGTTGTTTGTTTTCTCAGGATGTGTCCGACTGATATGTGAGTCACGTTGTATGTCTTCTCTCCAGAGCAGAAGTTTTGATTTGAACCCTTTTAGCTTGCCGATAGATGTAAGCACGTGCTCACCATGACCTTGCATTCTTCGATTCAATTTACTGAGGAATGTTCAAAAGATGGAAATTAATAAAATGGAGTGAAGGTATTTATTTTCCCCCAATTACGAAAGTATCAGTATCAGTGGCTCGAGGGCAATGTGAGTCTCACGGTTTAAGAGGGCACATTGGAGACTTTGTCACAGTTGTTAAACATTAGGTTAAGGGAAGTCTGGTTTATATACAGGTGATAAGTAAAAGAGATGGGGGATCGAACTATGAAGGACATTGGAAATATCATAGCTGGAGGAACGCTGAGAGTGGATAGTGTGAGCCTTTCGGTGTAAGAGGGCAGTGTGAGCCTCTCTGTGTAAGAAGGCAGTGTGAGCCTCTCGGTGTAAGACGGCAATGTGAGCCCCTTGGTTTAAAAGGGCAGTATGAACTTCTCGGTGAATGAATGGTCAATCTTGAAGATCACAAATTGTAGATATTTGTTTTTGGAGTGGATAAATATTCATATATTATTTATGTCCTGAAAATGAATTGTTAATGCCTTATTCTCCTGCTGTAACATTGGTCTTTCCCGTATTATCTTATGTTTCCACATCATCACGTGTCTTTTCAAGTAATAGTTGTTTAACCATCATCGTTTAAAAAGGTTGAAATCATTAACCCCCAAAAAGTTAAAAGACTTAAAATACATTGACCTAAATCTCATGAAGAGCCTTGTAAATATACCACAAAAGTGACAGTTGTTTTTCATTTTGAGTTGATGCACTATTCTCTTTACAAAGTATTGATGCTGGTTCTGCCAAAGCGCTTTCTTGACAATAGTTATTATGTTTGGTTTGCCATTGCATCCCAGCCTTGTTTGGCCATGTTCTATCCTTTTTAAATGCTGAACATCAAGCAAGAAAGCAGCAAATACCATTTTTTAAGTCCTTGGTATGACTTGACTGAGGTTTAAACCAACAACCACCCAGACTCAGAGCAGACACTCTCACCATTACGCCACATAGTCTGGTTAACAAAGTTATTAAGAGACATAATTGTACTTTTACATGAATTATAAGGCCATTAGCAGACGATTGATGAACGCATCTGGTATAAAGTATTTGAACCTGCCTTCTGCACATCATTAATCATGGGTTCAGTTGGGAACACTAACAGACTAACAATTGAGCCAACTGTCTTCAAATGGAACTGTAGCTCAGCCTCCAGCAAGAGATTTTTCCTCATTTTTGTTGATGCCTTCAAATTTTGTTCTTCCACGATGTCAAGACAATTCTGCATGTTTGAGTATGTCATCAGTAAATGCCCCAAAATCGGGGCCATGAAGGTCTGTGGAAGAATGGTCAGAAAGATGATGACTTGGTATGAAAAACTGAATTACCAATTATCCAGACTCGCTGGAGATATATATATATATATATATATATATATATATATATATATATATATATATATATATATATATACACACACACACATGTAATAGCTTAGATCATCTCTGAATCAAGATCAAGGAAGTTGGTGCTTTGAACCATGGCCGTCATACCTAAAGCTTAAAAATAGGACCACTGGACCTGTAGCTTATCTGGGCCCGAGCCTAATGTTGTAACTCAAATTTGGTAGCATTCTGACTGGTGGGTCCAGAGAGGAAGGTTTTTGAGGGAATTTATTAATTTTCCCAAACATTTACTCAATCTGCCTAGCTTAAGATCCTTCGGTCCTGAGTTCAAGCTCAGTGGGCCACTGAATTAACATTAGGTGGTGTTGACTCGGCCTGTCATCCTTCCAAGGTCAGCTTAATGAGTATTGGTATACTGGTAGAGGGGCACAGCATCAGGGGCACAGCTGTGCTTCCAAGAAATGATAGCTACCCTGGCAGCCCAGCTGCCATATACAAGAACAGAACTAAGTCTGCCATTTTGACACATTTCTGGTCATGCGATTGGCCAGTCCTCTGAAATTTAACATCAGGACCCTATCCTAATGTTGTAGCCCAAATTTGTTGGCATTCTGACAGGTGGATCAGGAGATTTTGGAAGGAATTTGCATGACTGCCATTTTGACACACTTCCGGTCACGTGATCAGCGTGACCTCCACAATTTAACATCCCTACCCTGGCCTCATGTTGTAACCCAAATTTGGTAGCATTCTGACTGGTAGGTCTGGAGAAGAAGATTTTTGAGGGACTTTACTAAGTCGGCCATTTGGACCTACTTAAAGTCACGTGACCAGAACAAGCTTTGCAATCCCTGTTACCAGTCAGGGGAGGAACATTGCTGCCAAATTTCAGCCAGATCGGCCCAGCAGTTTGGCTGGAGAATTCGAAATAGGAGACAGACGGACGGATGGGGCACGATGACAATACCTTATCTACCAAAAAAATACTTTTGATTATTATTTTACACCAATGTTGTTGATGAAGGACATATTTTAGGAACCATCTATTTATTATGTATGCACGGCTATGAATCATCAAATTCAGCTCTTTTACAATTGTAAACAATGTCCGTCCACCTTCGAAGTTTTGTAATTTGTTCAGGGTGCCGGTGATACGTCACTTCGGCTTTGTGAAGGACACTGGGATCTTTAACATCCACTATCTATCACGCTAGTAGATGCCCC
>CM068955.1:138327978-138338275 GCA_035128595.1 Eptatretus atami | reverse complement strand
CCCCCATGATAAGAATGGTTATTTTACTTCCAACTTCAAGTTGTATTAAAAATGGTTTTGTTTTAAAGCTAGATCAGTATTTTGGTAATCGACACAAGTCGGAATCCATCGCCGTCGCTATACCGGTATCGCATCCATACCGGTATCGCCTCCATACCGGTATAGCTTTCATACCGCTATCACAGATCACTGACTCGGTACAGGGTTTCTAAAGCACACCCGATTCATATAAAAAAATAGCATCCGTTGAAGACAAAGTCTTCGATATCCCCCGCCATAGTAAATGAGGACAAGTAGCAAAAGGCACAGTTCAATTTATTCTTGATGTGTGTACCAAATTTCATAAAGAAATAGTTGGTAGTTTTGCAACTATGCTCTGGAAACAAAGGTTAACCTCAATTATTTCTTAATACCCAATTGTTTCCATGGAAAGTGACAGAATTTTTTTTGGGGGAATCTCTAAATATCAAAAGGCACCAGTACACCACTTGCTTGATATGTGTACCAAATTTCGTAAACATATCTTGAGGGGATTTGTAGTTAAGCTCCGGAAACGAAATGATGGACGCACGGACGGACAGACGGACGGAAATCCATTTCTATATCCCCCGCCAACTTCGTTGGTTGGCGTGGGATAATAATAACCAATTGGCAATTGCTTTAAAACAAGCCACAAGGGCAAAGAAAAATCTAGATTGCTTGTACGAGTGCTCGGAATTTGAGGGTTAAAAGTTAAAACAAACTGTACTTTCTTCCTGTTACATCTTGACGTCATACGTTTCACTGTTCCTGTTCCATGTTTAGCCGAGACATCAAAGCTTTTAAAATTATGTACCGTTTTAAGGATTTTAACCACCTTTCTTCGATTTGTTGGTGATATGCCTTTTTCCTTTTTTTTCTTCCATATCAGGTTTTTTCGGTATTCCGGTATGTTCAGAATTCCAATACCAGTATATCGAAATCAAAAATTATATCGATATATCGCTGGACCCTCGTCTCTACCAGCTTTGCACTGTGAGATGTTGAAGTCTTTGAGCATGCTTCACGTGAAAATTGCTCTAGTTCTGCAAAGTTTGATGGGGATCATCGATGGACTGCAATTTCAAGTCTGACCATAAATGCTCAGATGGATTCGGCCGGACAGGATATTGACTTGACCACTCAAGAACATTAACTTTATTCTTATTCAGTCATGCTTTGTGCTTTTGATCATTGTCCTGCTGAAATGTGAGTCTACTTCCCAGTTTCAGATTCCTGGCTGACTCAAACAGGTTTTCATCAAGGATTCTCCTGTATTTTGCACCGTCCATTGTCCCTTCTATCCCAACAAGCTTGCCAGTCCCTGCTGATGAAAAGCAGCCCCGTGATAAAATTCGGACACAACCACGCTTGACAGTCGGGTGGGTGTTGACTGGGTGATGTGCAGCGTTAGGCTTGCAGCAAACGTAACGCTTTGAATTTAGACAAAAAAGTTCAATTTTTATCTCGTATAACCACAAAACTCTTCTCCACATTCCTACAGTATCATGAAGATGTTTTTTCATAAACTCCATATGAGCTTTTAGATTTTCTTTATCTTCTTTCTTGCCACCTGTCTATAGAGGCCAGCTTTATGAAGGGAACGGGATTTTGTTGATTGATGAACACTAACCCCCACCTCGTAGCCTGGTGTTGGCTTAGTGGTTAGGGTGGCGGTTTGGGATTTAAGGGTCCTGAGTTCAAGCCTCGTTAGCCGCTGAATTAAAATACACCAAGAGGTTGACTCAGCCTGTCATCCTTCTGAGGTCGGCAAAATGAGTACCAGTACTGGTAAGGGGGACACTGCCCATCAGCGGCATAGCCGCATCCCAACCAATGATGCAACCAGCAGCCACAGGCTGCACTCGATAGAGAGAGAGAGAGAGAACCCCCACCTCAGACACAGAGCCTTTCAGATCTTTCAAAGTCATTGGTGGATTTATATAGTGACATCCCAAACCAGTTTTCTGCTTGCATGGCTGCTGAGTTTGGATGGACAAACTGATCTGGGTAGAGTCTGGGTGGTATGATACATTTTCCACTTCTTAATGATGGATTTCACCGTACTCATAAAGGGATAATAAGTGACTCAAATCTTCTTATAACCCTCTGCTGAATGGTTTTTCTCCACCACTTTCTGTCTGACTTCCTTGGAAAGCTCCTTTGTTTTCATGTTTGCGTTGTTGGTTGACCAAGTGAGTTGTATCTTAAAACTCCTTGGTTAAGTGGTCGAGTTTAATTTTTTTGTTGTTGTTAATCCACTGATTACATTCATGTGAAACCTATTACACTTATTTTGTCACCTTTCAAACAAATAATTTGCTCCTGAAGTGATTTAAAGTTAATTAGGTAAAGGGTTTGTAAGCTTATGCAACTGAGAATCATCTGATTTTCTCTATTCATCGAACTTATTCACATTTTATTTGCATTTTGTTTTAGTTTTATCACTTTGGAGTAGTTTGTGAAGACTATATGTTAAATTTTATTTGAAAGCATCATGAGATATGCTCATGTGGTATCAAAATGTGAAAACTTTGGAGGGGGGTGAATACTTTTGCAGGCCACTGTATGCAAACAGATTGTTCACACTTTTATAGTATTGATTAACATGGTGTTACAATCATTCGCCGCTGTTGGACTTAGTCCGACATGGGAGCTTATGCATTCGGTATCGATTTTCCTGTCTGTGCATGTATGTGTCCGCAACCATAATCTCGGACAGGTATGGACTGATTTTATCCGTACTTGCCACAAAGACAACACATAATGATATATATACACATCACTTGGTTTCACAATGCGATCAAATATGCCCGACTTGCTGCCATTTTAGTTGGAAAAATCCGATGTTGAACACGTGCTCAACCATTTCTCGGGCATGCATTTACCAAAGTTGTTAAAACTTGGAAGACAGATAATGAATGACGGCTTACATAAGCATGTCATTTTTCTTTCAAGATCAGACCCAAGATGGCTGACTAGTGGCCATTTTGTTACTTAAAATGTGTCAATTTCTCAGACGTGCATGGTCAGATTTTGTTCAAACTAGGCTCAAGCACAGTACATGATGGCATGCACCTGCACCTCACTTTATTTTGCGATTTGATCAAAGATGGCTGACTGTTAGACTCACAGCCATTGTAGTTGTAAAAAAAAAAATGGTATCTAACACACCCTCAACCATTTCTCAGACATGCATAGTCTGATTTAATGTAAACTTGGCACATGTACAGAACAAAATGGTGGACACACACATCACTTTATTTTGCGATCTGTTCAAAGATGGCCGATTGGTAGACTGGCGGCCATTCTAGTTGTAAAAAAAATACCATGTTGAACACGTCCTCAACCATTTCTCAGGCGTGCATGTATCGATATTGTTCAAACTTGGCGCAGAGATAATGAATGATGGCTTACATATGCATGTCATGTTTTTTCGAGGTCAGATCCAATATGGCTGACTGGTGTCCATTTTCTTACTTAAATGTGTCCCCAATCATTTCTCAGATATGTATGGTTTGATTTTGTTCAAACTTATCACAAATATAATATATGATGGTATATATGTGCACCTCACTTTATTTTGCAATCTGATCAAAGATGGCTGAATGGTAGACTGGCGGCCATTGTAGTTGTAAAAAAACGCCCGGTCTCGAACATGTCCTCATCCATTTCTCGGATATGCATGTTCCAATTTTGTTGAAATGTGACACAACACAGTACACGATGGCATATACTTGCACCTTGCATTATTTTGCCATCTGATAAAAGATGGCTGACTGGTAGACTGGTGGCCATTTTAGTTGTAAATAAATATGGGCTCGCCCTTTAACTCCATTCAGCAAAATTCGTAAAACAACGGGGGATATTACGTTTTATGTCTTTTTTTATTGTTTAGCTCTTATTTTTATGCTTAATGGGTACAGTGCCTTCAATAACTATCTGTTGAAGTTTGGATACTCCAACATCTCCAAGGATGTTATCATCTTTCTGTAGTTTCTTCTTCAACAGACATAGTGCATAATAACCACTGGTATCACGACATCACGCTATTATCATACCCACAGTATTATTATGATTATTATTATTATTATCATTACTATTATTCTTGAAGGCTCAGCATTGACTACATCATTATTGAATCCATGTAAGTTCAAACAATGAACTTCTTTTCAAGATGTGGGATGCACATTGACTGTTCTATAAAGGAAAAAACATTAGCTACCCCTTATAATGCATTCAGTCATAGACATTAGCCATTTCCTATGGTACAGGAGTTTGACGAGCACAATTTTTTGTTCGAATCGACAATCCTTCCGGATCCATGCCCAATCGGAGCTGCCTCGGATTTCCTTTTCCATCCTTTGATCTACACCCTTTCAACCTTATAATGTCATTACTTATTTCATCACTTATTTCGTTTGAAGCCAATCTGTCTCGAAGTCACATTGTTGTGTTTGTAATCGTTCTGATTACTTAGTTAGACATGCAATGTTAATTCTATCAGAAGTTACGCTAATATGACCGAAGCAGGTAGCATATACCAAAGGTGGTTTAACGAGTCGAATAGGAATTGAAGCTCTCAATGTAAACTTGTGTTAATATAAGTTGTTTAATTCATCAAAAGACAAGAATGAGGAATGTGTTTGAGCAAAGATTGGAACTTTGTTTACTCAATTGTCCCACTTCCTGGCCTACATTAAATTTGAATCAAACGAGCGTTTAAACCTGCCTGCTCAACAAAGGATAAAAAGAAAATGGCTCAGCAATTTTTATCAAAGCTTGTAAGGCACTATTTCAATTATTTGCAACTGCGAGAGGCTTATAATGGATTTGGGGTTTTTTCTCTTTTTTTTTTTGCTAAAAGATGTAGTACCAGAAGCTGCAAGACATAAAGTGTGCAGCATCTGGAACTGTGTAGAGTCTCAGGCTGCTGCCCTGCAGAGAGGTTTAATTAAGTAGTGTGTTTCACATTTGCCACGGGGCTCACAGCAAGAGGCATAAAGCAGGGACATGCACACACTGGAAATGCTCAGGTTGGAGATTATTTCTGAAGCAAAGACTTTCTGTTGCGAGGATGTGAAATTAAACTGCCACTGTTTTTATAGATTATGGAGGTATGTACGAATACTTCTGAGCAATTTCCGGGTTATTTGTTCGTGTGTGTGGGTGTATGTATGTCTGTATGTATGTATGTATATATATATATATATATATATATATATATATATATATATATATATATATACATACATTGGTTTTGGTCTTTTTCACATAATATCTCAAAAAACATGGAAATAGGAAAATATTAAACATACTGATTATCAGCATAGTAAGAGCATATAGAAGTCATCTCATGTCATCCCTCATGGTGTAAGGAACCCATTTCATGTCATCTCCCATCTTTCATGTCATCTCCCATTAACCCAACCTGGCTCAACCCTCTTACTTAAGGTTACTTTGTTTCCTACTTTGTTTCCTCCCATCCCCTCACTCATCTTTTGTTCCTTGCTCATTATTTTGCTTGCAGTGTTCAACTGTCACAAAATTGCATTCTTACCCTTTGTCGACTCACTCTTCCATGGACCTCAATTATGTTTCCAAAAAGGGTCAAAGGTAGATTTTTTTTTTAAGATTAGAAGTTATGGCAGCGAGTCAACAATTTCACAGACTGCAATGAAGAACTGTTGGGAGCAAAACGACGTAAAGGACTTGGCGGGATGTTGAAAGGTTGAAGATAAGTTTACCAGAAGTGGCTTAATTAAATTAATGCATGCAACCTAAGGCCACAGCAGAGAGCAAAATGACTTGGGTTACTGAGGGCTGGGATTTGGCAGAATACATTAAGGCCAGCAACCTGTTTCCATTGACTTGGCATGCTTGTCGACCGTATATCTTGGCTTCCTAATGAGTTAGAATACCAGGGAGCCTTTGCCTCCAATACCATCTAGGAGGGCAAAGTAAAATGTTGAAGTCATGGCCTGTGGTAGAGAGCAATACTCTGTGTCTGGTTTGGCCTTTTATCAGTCCCATCTGAACTCCTGGGCTCATGATGTGATAAACTCAGGTTCAAATCCCATGTACCATGTGTGTGTGTGTGTGTGTGTGTGTGTGTGTGTGTGTGTGTGTGTCAGTTTGTCTTCTCCATAACTCCAAAACTATTAAACTGAGCAGCCTGAAACTTTGCATGCATACCAAGAAAACTGCAAGGAAGTGCAAAAGTGAAAATTGGGTGTTTGTGTTCATTAAAACACCCCTTTTGAAGATAATTAACGGTCTTATTTAATAATATCCTTCATCAGACGCATCCTCGGTCACCACTCCCAATGCGGTCTAAAGGTGTATCCTCGGTAACCTCGCATGGGTCTGAAGCCGCCATGTTTTTTGGCCTGTTCAACCCTTGGAACAGGCCGCAACGATTTCTTCACGATAAAGTTTTTGTTTTTTCCCTTTCCTCACTCATATTATCGAATGCCTCTTCATCACACCTACAAATCATTGTGTACATCACTTTTGTAAGTACTATAGTTTTCAAATTAGGAGCTTGGAGTGATTTAATTCATTACATGATAGGATTTTCCACGATCTACTCTCACAGACGAAGTAAAATACATCATCAAAATATTGTTTCGGTTTTGAGGATCGGATATCGTCCAGACGAAATAAGTGTTGAAATCTGTTGTCAGGTCAGGTCAGGTATGGGAGCATGCACCAGAGCAGCGCGTCGCTGTGCTTGTCACGCTGTGAAGACCTTCTTTAAAGTGAAAGGGATCCTATATGCCTATATGGTATGCAGCGACAGCCTGGCCAACCATTCCTTATCAACCATTTCATTGAAGTGCCTGCATGAGTGCTTAAGCCACGTGCTGAGCACCCATTGTTGAAAACAGTAAGTACTGTAGTTGGTAATCACACTGTCTCCAACTTATGGATTCTCGAAACATTGCCGATATCGGCCAAGCGTGTGTGTGTGTGTGTGTGTGTGTTTTTCATAAAGCATAACATATTCTCTCTGCTATGTCCCCTGCCCCCATATCTCTCTCTCTCTCTCTCTCTCTCTCTTCTCTTTCTCTCTCTCCTCTTTCTCGGTTCCTGATAGGGTCCTACACTACGCGTCGCTCAATTGCCCAGAAACACGTCGACGGATCTCAGCTCTCCGTATCCCCCGCTCCTCTCTCTCTCTCTCTCTCTCTCTCTCTCCTTTGTCCCATCCCTTGCTCTAATCACTCCCAATGCAGTGTAGCACTCTCCTCCACACTTTTCTCACTGTCCCCTCCCTCTCAGTCTGTCTCTGTCTCTGGACATATCTGAATGGTGGTTATGTCTGGACGGTGTTTGTCTCCAGATGGGATTTTGTCTTTGGTATGGCCGAGCAGTGTTTGTGTCCGGACAGCTTGGCTCCGGATGCGTCCTGCGCATTTTGTCTCCGGATTGGTCCTGGTGTGTTTGTCTTCTGCCGTGTTTATAGTATCACCAGTGGAAAATGGATTTCAGACATTATTTTATTTCCATCTTCACTGTTTTTCTATGCAGAATAATTTTGATGAGACGGTATGAATCGTAATTAACGCTGCACCGTACATCTGCCTTCCCTTCCTCTCTCTCACACTGTCTTCCCATCACCCACCCCTGCTCGATCCCCCACCCATACTCGATCCCCACTCCTCCTCGCTCCCACTCCCTCCTCTCTCCTTTCCCCTCCACCTCTTCGGTATTCCCTCAGCAAAGTGATGGTGGTATTTCCTAGTTATTAATCACGTCCTTGTATTCATGTAATTATAATATAATAAAATATTCCTTAAAAGGAGGACAGGGGGAATAGAAAAACAGAGTTTGGTTTCGGAGGTCAGGTGGAGCAAAGATCAGAGTTGGGAGGGCAAGTTTGAGCAGTTGTTGAATGGGGGGGGGGTTGAGGAGGGGGGTTGATGGTTTGGAGTGGAGAGGGGATTGAAGCCTCAGGTTAGGTGGGGGAGGTTGAGGACTTGGAATTGGAAGTTGAGGTTGAGAACTTGGTGCTTGGAAATGGGGGGGGGGGTGGGGTTGATGAGTGAGGTTTGGGAGGGGTTTGATTCCTCGAGGTTTAGAGGAGTGGAGTTCAGGTCTTTAAGTCACATTTACATTGTGCGGATGTTCCGCAGGTCCCTGCTAGTGAAGATAATAATAGGAACAAATACTTGGCAAGTGTATTCAGACAAATATAGACAAAACTTCTGAAAAAGCAAATGAACAGTGCATTTCTCATATCTCATTTGTGTACATAATTAACCACTCAAGCAGCTGCCTGGATTAAAATGTGGAAAGCATCAACTATAATGAATCAACAATTCAGGAAGAGATGTACATAGAACAATATAAAGTGTGAGCAATGGTGAATTGAAAAGAATGAGCAGTGAAAGCAAAACAGCTTCTCGAAAGGAGAAAATGTAAAAAGGAATGACAAGAGGGAAATTAACTTGATGATTTGAAACACCACAATAATCTGGCATCTCCAACTGGAATCAATTTACATTTACATCAGAAGAACAAAGTTACATCAGAAGCAGATGCCAATAAGTTGTGGTTAGTTAAACATAAGCCGAGTAAATTAGTTTATTGGAAATGAACCTCGTTTAATTTTTCGATTTGCAGTGAGAGAACAATGCATGGACACCAACTGTGTGTGTGCGAGGACCTGGAGTCACATTGCTAGAATCTATCAAGGCCCAGGGACTGCTCGAAAAACTGCTGGAGGGATATGGAATGTCCCATTTGTGTTGACTTGAACTTGGCTCAGGTTGGAGCGAGGGTGTGGCCAGGTCTTTAACATCCACAACGTTCCAGGGGATTGTAGGGTTAGGTTGTGCATGATGTAGGAGAAGATTGGGCTGCGGTACATTGCTGGCTCTGTCTGCTGTCAACCATTTCTGAGGGGGCATACTTGGGGGTTACTGTAACACTAGTCGACAAGAAAATATTGAACCCCCAGGGGTGGAGCTGTGGTTCGAACGAGTTTGGCTAAAGAGTGAGAACATTGCAAGCTGTTCTGCACCGTGTAAGCTGAAACTGCTTTCTTAGCTCAAAGTTTGCTTGCTGTTTTACCTTTTACTCTCTTTGTTCTGTTCGCTTTGTTTCCTTGGTGTCCTTTATGAAAGTTACCAAATAACATCAGCTCACAGGCCTGGGGTTAAAAGTGACTCGTCGTGGGATGTACCGATGCTTCTCAAAAATCTCACTATGTTTTACGGATATCTACATTCTACAACATTTAAAGTTACCTTGCCCTAATATAGTTGAACTACGTCGATAAAACATGCTGTGGAATTTGTGAATAGTTTTCTGTGCAAAAAAACATTTTTAAAAATCATACTTTTGCTTCTGTGGTAGAGATGCTTGGTGTATTTAATGCATAGGTCCACATAACCTGTATTCAGCATACAATACAGCCAAATATTTCAGGAATGCAATGCCCCATTCACAGAGCTATTAAAACAATGATATGTGTAATATCTTTCTTGATGCTGGAGGGTCCTACTACTGGAGGATTTGTCCTGATGCTGGAGGACCCTACGAAGGAGGGTCCTACTCATTTATGCAATAAGATTTGGGAGGACAAGGCAGAGAACTGGCAAGCATGACTGAGTGTACGACCCTGAGAATCATACGTATCTCTCAGCAGTAAGGCTAAAGCACAGCGTTCCTGTCTATCACCACAGGCAACTTAAACACTTCATGATACATTAGTGATTCTTATCTTATCTGAACTTGTCACACTTCTCCACCTTTCTTTCCCCTTTACCAAAATCTGAAAATTACCCATACTCAGCACAGCAGGATGGATGAAACTTACAAGTTTACCCTTGCCCAAGGAGAGGGTATTGCATTTGAGTCCGTTTGTCTGTTTGTTTGTTTTTGTTTGTTTATTTAGTTGTTTATTTACCTGCACAGAACCTTAGTGTTTTTTCCATAACTACTTACAATTAACTTGGTGTTGGCTTCATGTTTCGGGTGGTGGGCTTGGGATCCTAGGATCCTGAATTCAAATCCTGCTCAGCTATTGAATTAATACCAGGTAGGGTTGACTCTGCCTGTCATCCTTCCGAGTTCGACAAAATGAGTGCCAGCATGCCGGTATCCTGTGTCGGAGTGGTGACCTGTCCAGGATTGTGCCCAATAGCCAAGGAGACTGTTTCGGCAGCACCAACACTCTGCACAGAGTGTGGTCCCAATGGATGGATGGCTTAGTGGTTAGGGTGGTGGCTTGGGATCCTAGGATCCTGAGTTCAAGCCCTGTTGGCTGCTG
>CM068955.1:138270635-138280894 GCA_035128595.1 Eptatretus atami | reverse complement strand
GAAAGATGCAAAAAGTCATACTGATTAAATGCTGGCTATTCATTAGTAGTTTTAACAATGTATATCAGTGAATTTATTATTTTGTGAATTGTTCTAGAAGTAACACCTCAATCTTCACAGTCTTCATTTATCCCTGGTTGGACAGTTTTGTTGTTGCAGCTGAAAACCCAGCATCCAAACTTCCGTAGATGGATATGTTCTTGCGACAGCTGCACCTTCCTTCGCATCCCTTTTGCACCCCACTTTATGAGTGCATACTGCTTCAGGAGCTGGTGGATTCAAACAGCGACTGGAGTGAAGTGACTTGACCTGCACAAATAATGTCCAACCATTGCAGTTGGTGCTGGGTAGGCACGGGTGAGTTTCACAAGCTTTTCTCCAAATCTGATATGTAATGTGCCGACGAATGTGTAGTCCAGTGAGCCAGAAGTGTGTGAGGTTTTCTCTTCGGCTGCACGATTTGAGAGAGGAACCAACGGAGCTCATTCACTTTTGGTAATTTGGTCGATACAAATACAGACAAAGCTTTCCAACTGAAGCATACATCAGCGGGCAGATCAATGTCCTTCCCGAGCCATTGCTTAGTAGCATCCGGATCTCATCATCACAAGAAAATGCCTTGAGCACGAAGTCTTTGGTTGCCAGCAAATCTACCAAATATCCGACTGTCAGAGAGGAAAACCTTGGACCTGGTGTTATTGTGCAACATCAGAGCTAAAGCGCACGTAGGGAAGTCTCATTCGGTGTTTGAAAGCCGACTTTCTTCATTTTTGTCTTCATAGGCCTGCCGATCAGACTTGTATTGCACATACGAAATGTATGTGCCAGCACAGATGCACTTTGGTTCATTAGATTTGCCTGCCTGATTGTTTTAACTGATGTAAACCTTGGATAGCATGCTGCAGAAGGTGAAGCAAAGCAGAGTGGCTCATAATATCTCTCTCTTTTGGAAGCACGAGTCTTTGGTTCTGCCAGCAAATCTACCAGACATATCGGAACCTGTCAGAGCATGAAAACCTTGGACCTGGTGTTTTTGTGCACATCCAGAGCTAAGCCGACGGTAAGGGGAGTCTCATTGCGGTGTTTGAAAGCGACTTCTTCATGTTTTGTTTCATAGGTGACCTGCCGATCAGACTTGTATGCACAGGGCCGAATCTATGAACCAAGTGCATCTGTGCTGGCACACATTCGTATGTGCTACAGCTGACGGCCAGGTCACCTATGAAACCAATGACATGAAGAAGTCTCTTTCAAACACCGCACTGAGACTCTCCTTTTTTCTCTCTCTCAAAATCTCAAAATTTTGATGCAGTGGAAAATGCTGCCACAGCCATCAGCGGCTTGAATTTGAGATGGCCCAATATCCAAATACTGTCATAATTATGATAGGCCTACTAGTGCTGCCCAATTTGGTGCTTTCCTCACAAAAATGCCCACAATTGTTATGCCTATATTTTAGCTAAGTTGCCCCCACTAAAACGATTATAAGAGATTGAACACTGTATTCGACAGTAATTCAAGTATTAATTTTATTTTGATCTGTTTGTTGGTTTGTTAATTATGTATTCTTTTGTGAAAATACGCGATGCTTTAAATTTAGTGTAGATACTTGCGATTGTATTACAAAAATCCTGTGGCCTTGTTTGTAAATGCATGCCAAAGGGAGAGGTTCGCTTACATGGTGCAGGTGCGCGGTGGCATTTTGGAATTTGCGCATGTAGACATACATATAACATAAATTGAATGATTCATTAGATTCCTGGTCTCAGAAAACATATATTTAGACACTTCATTTGTAATTGTATCACATGTCATTCGCAAGAATATCGCATTATTAGTGTGGTGCGGCGCCATCTTTGGATTTCATACCCTTAGAATGTTCAGAAAAAATGCACCCTAATTTTTTTTAAGCTTTATGATACCTTCTTACAAAATCAAGTAGTTTTTGCTTTAAAACAAAAAATACAACGCAAATTGCAAATATGCCCTAAAAACTTTATAGACGGGCCCCACATGCAGTGACACACACAAAAAGAAAGAAACCCTGAGTTTTTATTGGACCTCCAGCCGATGAAGAGACGAGCTGGAGGGGTCAGAGTTCGGATGGGCACCTGTGGGTCGTCGAGGCCCAGCCGCCACGTGGGGCACTCATGGTTCGTGGCGGAGCTTGGGTGGTAATGGTGGCGTCCACAGACCTTCCTCTCCCCATAATAGCCACTGCTGGATGAACGTTGACAACTCCAGAACTCCAGTATTCTTCTTCTCAGAGCTGCTCGGAACGACGCGACCACGACGACGACGACTCTCCGAGATATATATTTCCCTCCCACACGGGGAGGGGCCTATGGCGAGAATCATCTTGCTTGTCAGTCCTTCATTGGCCCACGGCCGCACCCCACCGGGGCGGAAGCCGTGGCCCCTTTCGGAGACCACTCATTCTCACCGTGGCTCCACTCTCGAAGAGTAACAGTATCCATGTGCGTTGATTGCAAAGAGCTTAACGTTCGTGGAGGAGCGTCGGTAGGAGCGGTTAAGGAACGGCTGCCAAGACCCTGCCCCTGGCAAGTCAGAGTGCCTTGTAGACAGCGGGGTAGTGGAGCGTGATGGGGGTATGCGTTTATTCGATTGCTCGTTGATATAAGTAACCTGACTAAAGACGTCACAACGCTCGTTTTCGAGCTCCGCACTAAACAAAAAGGAAAGGGATTCCTGACTACACAACGAAGCTTACGGCATAACTAACTTTGGGACGCTGAATGTTGAGTTGCGCATGTTTCCAGATCGTTAACAATTATATATGTATATAATTTTATGCCTATCTCTCAATTTCATAAATTAGGCCTTATGTTGACATTTTTGACTCAAAAAATATTGGTGGTTGAATTCAGCAACCTGATGCGTAAATCTTCTTCAAATTTAAAAGCCAATCGGATATTATGACAATTTTAGAAATTTGGCCGACCGTTTGACCTTGGCCTATTTGTGACCTCAAAAGAGTGACCACTATATCACGTGGTCATGTAACAAGTGGTGAAGTGTGTCAATTTCCTCCGCCTGAAAGGTTTCCGACGTACGCTCTTAACAAAACGCAGATCCGTGCGTACGACGCTACGTACGAATACTGATCGCTTAATCGTGCTTTTCGGCCTCGCGAGCGCTGGATCACAACTCGATGCCGTGACTTGTTTTCTTCACATTTCGTCAGTCACGTTTTTGAGCGTGAGCGAATCTCGCTTCGAGAAACCGTGAATATAAGGCGTTCGAAGGCACGTGGTTTGTTTCACCGAAAACGCCTCAGGTTCACGACTCGTGTACGACAGTGGTTGTTCTTCCTTTCCTTTTACTGTTCCGTCCTTTGAGAGTCCTCTCCTTTACTTACCATCATTGAGCGTCCTCTCCTTATTTCACCATGCAGTAAGTACCGCCTGCCGGTGCTGCTATGACCAAGATCTCTCCGGTTGAAGTCACACACTGACCCCGCCGGGATCGCACGCAGCACTCGGATGAGGAAACGTGCTCTGCCGGGAGGTCTTCCGCAGGTCCGCGTTGTCCGTGCGTCGATTCACCGACGATTGCAGGAGTTGCGACCCGGTACGTGACGACGTTCACTCCGCTTTCGACGGACTTTGTCACTTGTGTCGTGGTGTTCGTGCAAGTTGGTTTTCATGATGTTTACGTTTCAGAGTCATCGTTAAGAGTGAGCATCAAGTCCGAGTTTCGTCGATGATTTTTCCCTCAAGGCGGGCGAAGGTTTGAAGCACAAGTTCATTCTTCATGTTCTAGTTTTTATTTTATTTTATTGTTTATTGTAATAATCTTGTAAAAGCTGAAGCACACCTCTCTCTCCGATTTAAGTGATTCAGAGTTCATTATAACTTGTTAATTGATGGGAAGTGTGAAAATATTGCTATAAAATTGAAGATTTGTGCATGTTTCTTGTAATGTTTAATGCCCTGTGTTGGCCTTAATGGTTTAGGTGGTGGGTTTGACCCTAGGATCCTGAATTCAAATCCCACTCGACTGTTGAATTAATACCATGTGGGGTTGACTCTGCTCTGTCATCCTTCCGAGGTCGGCAAAATCAGTGCCACATGCTGGATATCGGTGTCGGAGTGGCGACCAGTCAAAGCATTGTGCCTTCACTACCAAGGAGACTGCTTGTGCCAGCACAATGCTCTGCTACTGAGTCTGGTCCCAATGGCATGGAGGTGATTGCAATGTTAACTTTGATTGAGTGTATTGGTTTATCTAATTATTGCTAATTTATGGTTAGGATTAAAGGTTTAGTACTCCACCACTAACTGTTAACCAATTCCCATTGATGCCACATATACAGCCAGCTGCATCACTCTCTGCTCATGTGCTGTTTCCACAGTCATGGTCATTTTGGTATTTTGCTACCCTTTTGCATGCTAAATAGCCTAAATGAGAGGCTGTAGTATCTCTGTCATGAGGCCAGTAGTTGCAGACTAGTGATGGCACAACTTGGACCACTTTTATTTGCACAAAAAAATGTCAATTTTTGCAAATGGCATAAAAATTGCCTTTTTTTTTGACAAATAGCTGTCTTCAGTTTTCTCCAGGTACACTGCATTCACAGTGTATAAACAAATGCCAAGCAGAAATTGGACTTTTATTTGTTGTTGCGATCAATTAATACCTCTTCTGTACTTTGTCCACAACATATTATTCATTTCAGACTATGAATATTATTTCACCCTCAATAAATGTCCCACCGTTCATCCTGTTCAAAAAATGTCCTCTCCGCGAAATGCATATTGCTAGCAATAATTTTTTTATATAAATAAAGCGGTTTTTAAAATTTTATTGTGGTTTTACCAAGTGTGCTATATAGCCTGCCCACTGATATTATGCTACAAAGCTTGAGTGCTAACCAATAACCTTCTATTGTATGGCCTGCACTGATGCCTTTGCCCATGTGTCCTCAAAAATGTGGTCCTCTCCAGGAAACACCTAAACTGCCCACGAGTTGTAGGAACTACTGCCTGGCTATTAAATAAACTATATTCATTCAATGCCTCCAAAAATTTGGATCTTAAGTATTGCTAATTAACAATGTTGGATTTGGAGAAATAAAAATATTCGAGTTTGAAGAAATTCGTTGGTTGTGAGGACAAACTTGGTACCTCTCATTGTGAAACAGCCCCTCATCTGGAAATGATTCGATTCTGGTTTGAAATGAAATGAGTTTTTTTTCAATCATGGAAAAGAAATCTCTCGTCTCACCCTGTCGCTCTGGGAAAGATCTATCACACCAACCCACCTATCTACTTATATGACATCCACCGGAAGAGCTCACGCTTTTGATATGGCCCTAGGCCCTCATATGATTGGCACCATACCTCTTCCTGGGTAAATTACAATCAAGCCAGCCACAAATTTGGCAGTTCCTCCGTGATCCAAGTCTTTCCTTGGAAATCCGAACTACTTAATCTGGAAGGCTTTTGTCTATAGCTCAATGGAGTATGCCTCTCCCCATGAGCTGCCGCCCGTAACATCACATTTCTCCTGGATTCTATGGATCTAAAGTTCTAAACATTTTTGGAATCTCTTACGATGATGACCGCGAAGCACGAGGACGCTTACTCTCATCATATCATAGCACCGGTCAGTGGTCTGTCTTTTTTTATTTTTTATTATTGCCTCTCCTCCTGCCTTGCTCCCTCTCTCTCATACCTCCAACCCTCTCCATTAACCAAGGATACTTTCCTTCTTCCAGAATCCAGGCTGACATGCACACCTCATCTCCTTTGTCCTCACTTCTCCCATCTATGTTAACTGAGTGCTTTCCAGAAGTTTGTGCCCTCACCCATTCTTCCCGAAAGGCTTCAAGCAACCAGTGCATCTACCATCTTTTGTCTACCTGATCCTGACCCATGATCTTTATTACCCCCATGTAACCCTACCGCACCTAATCAAATACTTTAAAGTTTACAGTGTTTCTTTCCCCTCCCCTCCCTCCTTTTTTCGTGCTGCCATTCATCCCCTCTTATCGTTGTCAACCCCTGCCCAACAGTTTCCCCATTGTCGGTCTCTACCCGCCATCATCGATTGCTCTTCCATGCAGCCTCAATCTGCTAAGAGAGAGCGTGAAGGAGCTTGCCTGATCAAATATTGTTACCCGCACCATCGAAAGTGGACGGACGGTATGTTTTCACCCCTGTTCTATCTTTCTGTCTGTCTGTTGAACAGGATATACCAAAAAAAAAGTTTTAACAAAATGCTATTTTTCAAGGGGGGAAACCAAAAAATTTTGGTCAGTGACCAGGTTGTGGTGTGTGACAAGGAAAGAATTATTCAATTTGGTGAAGATCTGGATACGATAATTTCTTTAAGTGATTCTTCACCTTTGAGAGGGTGCCGACCAAAATGATGCCTATGCCACAATATCTCAAAAAAGTTTTGGACAGATTCTGGATGCAAAACATGGTGGACAGGTTGGATATGCTTGTACAAGAACGAATTGATTAGATTTTGCGTGAAGATCCAATCCGACGAATTTCTTTTTATTTCTAAAGTGATTCTTAATAATTAGAGACTAGGCTCAAAAACTATATCCACGGGAACCCTCAAATATTGTGGGTTTCGCACCAATCATGGCAACCTATCGTGTTCTTTACGATTTCGTTATCACGGTTTTCATTCTGGCCTATTGTGATTTTTGTGAGCTGAGCTGGTCTTGCTCTGCCGTCAGCATGTACGATTACCTTACCATTATGTACCTTTTGTTGTTCTCATGCATTGTTTAATGTTGTAATCAGATAAGCATACCGGAATGAAAGCTATAGTAATAATGAATCTCATCGAACAGAATGACATGCGGTGATCCTGCTAATGCCAAGATCTAGTGGACACACAACAGATTAATAATGTGCCCTACTTAAAATGATATGGACAAAATAATTGCTTGCCCTAAAGGAACAAGTTATGAAACTGTGTGAACCACATTGAGTTGTTAGATACATTGGCAAGAAGTGAAGTGCGGCACTGTGCCGTCAGCAGTTTACGGCGATGCAATGAATCGACTGTGCAGAAAGTAAACGTGATGTTGAATATCTGTGTAAGGATTCCTGCCAAAGCAAAAGCTCAAGATTCTCATTCCATCCCATGATCCTCGTATTGAAAGACAGAAAAGCGCTGAATGTTTGATCGATGCTCAAAAAAAAAAATAATGTATGGAGAAGCCATGTGGATTTACCCTGGAATTTGAGTGGACTTGTAACATACGGGAGAGATCATTCCACATTTACAACCGTTTTCCACGAGGCACCTGGGACCCGAAAGCTCCATTTCAACGTGTCTCATGGAAAATCTTACCTTCCGTAGCTCATGGAACTAATCGAGGCGAAGGGATTTATGCCGAGCAGGTTTAACGTCACATTTTTCTCACTCCACCCTCCCCCCTTTATCATCATCATCATCTCCGTGCCAAGTGTTGTTTTCAATATTCCGGCAGAGTTCAGTACGAACAGTATAATACGCTTTACCCTCACCCACCTTGCTGTTTTTGATAAAAATCGCCTCTGTTTTTGGAGCAAATTTAAAAGTTAAAATGCCGTGTGCTTTTTGTTGATTTTATTACATATTTTATTTCAATGTTTAACATGCTTTAATCTACATCTTTACATCAGTTGTTGATTTGCTTATTTCTGGCTGCCATCCACCTTCCTCTAGATTTCTCGAAGCCCAGAACTGAACCCCCCCTTTTTCCATTGGACCATGCGTTTCCACGATTGTGGCTTTAACTATCGCAGCATTTTCTTAGAACCCTAACCCCTGCCCGATATTTTGCATGCGGTTTATCGTATAGCACAATATTTTCAAAAGTTTGGACGAGTTTATTGCAAAACTCGCCGCGTGGTATGAGTGGGTGAGGTGACAAGAACAAGCGATCATTTTTGGTTCAGATACGGATACAGATCTGGCTTCAGGTGGGATACAAAACGTAAACCTTATTCAGCCTGGGGAGGTATTGCGCCTCCACTGAGTGCCTGCTTCTAATTAACCTCCGCCATCGAAGATGGATGAGGTGTTACTGTTTTCCACCACTTCTGCTTTGCTTTGTTATCTTGCCACAAAACGAAAGTTTTTGCCAAGATATGTTAGTCAGCTTGTATGTTTTTTTTTTTTTTTTTAATTTTTTTTTTTTTTGTTACTGTAATCACGTATAAAAAATTCTGCAGAGCACAGTATCATTGGAAATTTTTGTAACTTTCGCCATATCAGAAGGCCTATAGAGGTCCCTTTTCAGCGCACAAAAATTTTGAAGGTCAAGGTCAAAGGTCAAGGTCACTTTGTCGCCCAAATCAGGGGAGTCGACGAAAGCCCTTTATTTTTGAAGTATTTTGATTGGATCGTCTTCAAACCTTCATGCGGAATATATTTCATGCGTCTGGCGCTCACCTGATTAATTTTTAGGTGGCGATTGGCCTTGACCTTCATATGTTTTTTTGTTCTGTTTTTTTTTTTTGTTTTTTTTTTGTCTGTAATCACGTATATAATCACTCTGCAGAAGCCACCAGTTATCATGGGAAATTTTTGTAACTTCGCATATCAGAGGCCTATAGAGTCCCTTTCAGCCGCCATAAAATTTTTGATAGGTCAAGGTCAAGGGTCAAGGTCACTTTGTCGCAAATCAGGGGAGTCGACGAAACCCTTATTTTTTTGAGTATTTTAATCAATCGTCTCCAAACTTTATGGGAATGTAGTATATGGCTCTTGGCGCTCACTTGATTAGTAGTTTTAGGTGGCGATTCCCCTTGACCTTCATGGTTATGCGCCTGCAGGCAAACATATTTGACCCAGGTCAAATTTAAGTTTTGAGGAACCATTATCGTTAGTACCTCAAATTGAACACCTCGATGAGTGCTTCTAGATGTCAAGCTTGAGACCATTATGACGTCATTTGGTGACGTTTATGAGCAAAACATATTTTTCATGGTTTACCATGTTAGGAACGATTCTCATCTGAATCTCTCGTAGGCGGACAGATATTCTTCAAGGAGTGTCGCCTCTGGTGGATAGCAGCTCTGGTTCACCTCAGTGTGACCTTAAAGAAGTCACACGTGGTCACCTTTTGGCAAGATACGGGTCACCCTAAGGGTGACATGGTTATTTTTTTTTGTCTTGTAATCATGTATAAAAAATTCTGCCAGCAGCCACAGGTTATCAATTGGAAATTTTTGTAACTTTCGCATATCAGAGGCCTATAGAGGTCCCTTTTCAGCCGCACAAAATTTTGAAGGTCAAGCGTCCTGGTGTCGCAATCAGGAGTCGACGAAACCATTATTTTGAGTAATTTTATCGCGATCGTCTTAAACTTCATGGAATTATAGTCATGGTCTGGCGCTCAGCTGCATTAATTTTGGTGCCGATTGCGCCTTGCACCTTCATATGTTTTTTTTTGCTTGTTTTTTTTTTTGTCTGTAATCACGTATAAATCACTCTGCAGAGCACAGTTATCATTGGAAATTTTGTAACTTCGCATATCAGAGGGCTATAGAGGTCCTTTCAGCGCATAAAATTTTAAAGGTACAGGTCACAAGGTCAAGGTCACTTTGTCACAAATCAGCGGGAGTCGACGAAACCCTATTTTTTGAGTAATTTTGATCGGATCGTTCTTCAAAACTTCATGGGAATATAGTTCATGGTCTGCCGCTCAGCTGATTAATATTTGGTGGCGATTGGCCTTGACCTTCATTATCTTTTTTTTTGTTTGTTTTTTTGTTCTGTAATCACGTATAAATCACTCTGCCAGGAGCCCCACCAGTTTCATTTTGGAAATTTTGCTAACTTCGCATATTCAGAGGCCTATAGAGTCCCTTTCAGCGCATAAAATTTTGAAGGTCAAGGCAAACGTCAAGGTCATTTGTCGCAAATCAGCGGTGAGTCGACGAAACCCTTATTTTTTTGAGTAATTTTAATCGAATCTTCTCAAACTTTATAGGGAATGTAGTATATGCGTCTCTGGCGCCTCAGCTGATTAGTTTTTGGCTGCGATTGCCTTTGACCTTCATGGTTAGCGCCTGAGGTCAAACATATTTGACCCCAAGAAAAAAAGTAATGTCAAATTTTAAGTTTTAGAACCATATCGCTGTAGTACCTCAAATTGAACACCTCGATGAGCTGCCTTTCTAGATATGTCAAGCTTGAACATTATGACGTCATTTGTGACGCTTATGAGCCAAAAATATTTTCATGTTACTGCTGCTAGAACGATTCTTCATCAGTCTCTCTCT
>CM068955.1:138250049-138258662 GCA_035128595.1 Eptatretus atami | reverse complement strand
TAGGTGACCCTTATTGTCAGTAATTCTGTCTGTTTGTTTGGATGTTTGTCATCAGCATAATTGGTAGTAAGCGTGGGCGGATTTTGACCAAACTTGGGTGGTAGGTACACCTTATGACCTAGTGCTTTGGAAATTGTGATGGTTGCTAGGGACGCTTTGGTTCCCTAGCATACAACCGAAAAACCTTCAAAATCGGTACCGTTCACGCGAAATCAATTCCGAAAGCCATTATCACACGGGTTATGAAATTTGGCATGAATGATCTACAGGTGATGCTCTATCAAATATATTCCGGTTTTTGTGATATATGGAATACTTTACCCGCAGCGCCCCTACAATTAGGTATGCACGAAAATTGGCGAAAATTGAAGGCCCCCTAGCGACCAGGTAAGTGCATCGATACGAATGAAACTTTGCAGGTTCATGGTAATCAATGAGTACTACAACTTTGCCTCAGGACATATTAACCGATTTCGCTTGGTCAGGGGTCAAAGGTCAATTAGTGCAAAAATCGATAATATGCGAGAGCTGGAGGTGCCTTCGCGCCAAATGCTACTCCTCCTAGGGTTATGGTCGGATGGTCATGAAAATTCACACTAATCGTCTGGAATACATTGTGCACAAATGCCCGATTTTCGATTTAGATCTTTGTTCACCCACAGCCCCCTGAACTTTGGGGATTTCCGATTTCAAACCGCATTTTCGGTACTTTTCATTCAAATGGATACCGAGTAGTTATCAGTAGATGAACTGGATGAGATTTGATATGCATAATCTTAAGGTGATTCCCTATTCCGCTATATGACATCCATTTTGCTCTATATCTTATAGTTTCCATGCTCGGCGACCCATCGCCGTCTATCGGCTTGTCTGTGTGTTTGTTTGGCTGTCTGCTCGCCTCCAGCCCAAACCGCTCAACTGATCACTCTGAAATTTTCGGAAATTAATGTCAGCGACCCTGCGACGGTCCCGCATTGAAATTTCGTAAAATTTGGTCGATAAAAAAGTCTGCATCGGCCAATTTGAGTCAAATTTTCTAAAATACTCAAATTTCATCTGATTGACTTGAAATTTGAAAAGGATTTGCATGTCAGGTCAAATAATTCAACCACATATTACTTTTGAGGTTAATATGGGTCAAAAGGTAGGTCAACATAGGCCATAAGTTCAAGCCAACATAGGCCAAATTTTAAAGTTGTCTCTAAAATTGTCAATTTTCATCCGATTGACTTGAAATTTAAAGACCATTTGCGTATCAGGTCAAGGAATCCAAACACCGATTAATTGTGAAATGAAGCATCAAAATGAGCCAAAACGCCAATTTGGTCCAAATTTTCTAAAATCCTCAATTTTCATCCGATTGACTTGAAATTTGAAAAGGATGTACATATTAGGTCACTGAATTCAACCACCTACTAATTTTGAGGTAAACTAGGCCAAAAGGTCAAAATAGGCCAAACGGCTAATTTGGGACATTTTCTAAAATCCTCAATTTTCATCCGATTGACTTGAAATTTGAAGACCATTTTCATATCAGGTCGCTGAATGCAACTACCAATTAATTTTAAGGTCAAAAGGTCAACACAGGCCTAATTTCCAAAATTGATAGACAGGGCCAAAAACTAAATATATCACTATATCTCAAAAAGTTGTGGACGAGTTGTGACAACAAAATGTGGATGAGTTGAATAGATGACAAGAACAAGCAGATTGGATTTTGGTTCGGATCCAGCCCATCAGTGGGATACAAAACGTAAACTGTTCCACCTGGCAGAAGTATGCACTTTACCGAGGGACATTCTACTTCGTGCTGTTTTGCCAAGTTGTCACTCTATGAGTGATTTTTCATTTGTTTGAACAAGATATCTCAAAAAGTTGGGGACGGATTCAGACGAAATTTGATGGGTAGATTGAGTGTGTGACAATGACGAAATGATTATATTTTGGTGAAGATCCCAATCCGAATCTGGATCTGAGAATTTCAAAAGTGATTCTTCACCATTGAGAGATAGGGCCAAAAACGATATATAGCATGATATCTCAAAAGGTTATGGATGGATTCTGACGAAACTTGGTGGACAGGTTGGGTGTGTGACAAGGATCGCGAATCGATTCAATTTTTTGTGACTGAAGATCCCAATCCAGATCCAGCCTATCAGTGGGATACATAAAGTAAACTGTTCAGCCTGGCGGAAGCCGGCTGATTATTATTATTTTTTGATGTTCTATAACTTTTTGATTTCAATTTCTATTTGCATTCCCTGACATGTGTCCCTCAAGTGGAATTTTTACATTGCTGTTACATTTTTTTTATTATCATTCCATTCTGTTTTAACAGGAATTATTTATTTACATTTAATAAAAACGCTACCCCAAAACTGCATGGCTCTGGACCGACGGACCACTGGTTCTATTTTTCATTGTATCCTTCATAATTTGCAAATTACATATTCCATTCAAGGTTCATCATCTCTGGGGGAATGTCCTGAGTCATTTCTGAAGTACTCAAGTTATTTTGAAAACTTGTATGTGCTTTAACAATCATATTTTCTCATGTACATCCTGAGTTTTTTTTTCTCAACTTCGTGTTTATTTTACGATCTTTCAAATCACGTCGCGATTTGATTTCTTTGACAAAGATAAGTATTTTCTTTTTACTTCACATGATTTTTGAATTTACGAAATATTTTCTTCCAACGAAATATCCCGTTATCTGTGAAGTGCGTCTTCTGCCTTTTAGAGCATTGTACAAACCTTTGCTGCATCCTTATTCATGGACATTGTTTTGTGATTTATTTTTGATATTTTTCCATTTTGAAATAATTTACCACCGACCGTGTTTCTCCTATTGACAAAGGAAAGATGCTTTTTAGTCTCATTATTTCCTAACTTATGAGATTTTACAAGGTTTATCTTCTTTTGCTATTTTCCTGCGTTTGTTAGGCCCTGCATGGTTTATTTTATCAATAAAACATCTAATCAATATGTATTTAGTCATTGCATTGACATTACTTCAGCAAATCGAATGGTTTTGGCCTCCATGCAAAGATGGTTGGTTGGATGTAGGAAAAACATCTCCAAGGTTGATATGATATCATGTTAGCAGATGAGACATCTCAGATTATTGAAATGTTAGAAATTCGGGAATGCAGGCTTTAACATATGAATTATTTTTCTCCATTATTTCATGATGTTGTTTTTATTTTTTTTCCAGTATTCCCCAGTATTTTACTTTGTTTCATTTCCCGGTCTATTGATGGAAAGCCCACTGACGGAAAGTCCAAAAATCAGTGAATACACATTTTCTGAGCAAATTTTTTTTTGAGCAAATACTCCAAAACTAGCCGCAACTTTGTATTAGGAATTGAAAAAAAAAAATTTAACATATAAATAAATAAATAAACATTACTTTTTTGTTGTTTTCTTCAAATAACAAGATCCATTTTTGTTTGTTTTTTGCTCATTCACGAGCCTAAACATTGTATATAGAAGCATTACAACAACAATAAAAATACAAATAATTATATATTTTGAAAGTTAACTTGGTTTCAGTTCCCAGGTCCATTGAACCCGTGTTATGCAAAGTTACCTCGATTTTTATCCATGAACCCTTGGTTTAATGGGGCGTTTGGCCACCATGTGTGGCCAGTATGTCCTGTATGCATCGTGACATAGAGTCCACCAGCGCCTGGAATTCTGCAGGAGGGATGCGGCAACATTCTTCCATGAGAAACTCAATCAACACATCTGTTTAATGGAGGTGGAAAATCCTGCCTCAGGCATTGTTCCAGAATATCCCATAAATGCTCGATTGCGTTCAGATCTGGTGACTGAGAAGGCCATGATATATGGATCACATCAGTGTCATGCTCATCAAACCATTGGGCAACCACCCATGTTCTGTGGATAGGGGCATTGAGTGGGGGGGGGGGGGGTCTCCTTTTGCAGCCATGTTAGCCATAATTATAGGCAACCAGGCCTGTGCAGCATTTTTATACATGACCGTGAACACGCTGGGATGTTATTTGCTTAATTACCACATGGACCACACCTGTGTGGAAGCCATTGCTTGGTGTCACTCATTTACCCAGGTATTTCCATTTTTTTTCTGTCCACTACATGTATGTGCTTTTTTACAATTTTATTTGGTCCACTACCTGTACAAGTACCGTTCTGGTTTGCCAATGTGACAGTTGCTTCCAAGATGAGGTAATAATCACCTTCACCTCTTCAGTTCTGCTGATAGGTTCAGTATCCTGAAGGTCTGCATCAGAGGGCTCCATCTATGGCTGATGGTATAATGGGCATTTCCAAATTTAAGATGTTTAGTGTTCTGAACAAAATGACCGAATCGGATTAAACAAAAAGGCCTCACGCTATGGCTTTCAGAAAATAATCTTTGACATTCATGCTTGTTCTTAATGTGAGAAACACCTTCAGAAACCACAACTAGAGCTTACTGATCACTGCCCTGCTACAGCCTCGAAGATACTGCATCGATACAGAGCTGAATCTTGGATTTTGTCATGAAGAAAGGAGAGAGGAGGTTCGAGGGATCTGGATTAGCCTTAGTATTAGACAATTATATGTCATAAGGCAAGCAAGACATCTTGTCTTTGAACAAAGTTTAATTCCCAATTTCCACATTTTGTTTGTGACTAGCATTCCATAGTACTGTATTTGGTATCAACCTATTCCATTAGAAGACCAACTGGAGAAACCTATTGAGACCCCATCGTGAGGCCCCTAATGCAGACTTAGAGAAAATGAAAGTTTACAATAAAATCTCCAATGGGAACGACAATGTTACTGAGGTCATAAAATACACAGATCTTTAGCATTAAGTTCCATAATGAAAGCTGTGTCTCATTTATTTCAAATTCGACTGCTTTTAATGGTCTGATCTCAAAGGAATACATCGGAAGGCTGGTTTGGAATCACCTCCAAGTTTTTTTCCTCCGATGGAGAAGAAATACATCTCATCCAGTCACCAGTGTATATTCTCAATATATACAACATATAATCCCAATGTTGAATCTTATGAAAATTGCATGTCAGCTTGCACCTTGCTTCTCATATCATCCACTATATCGCCTCTACAGCAGACTGAATTATTAAATCCCAATTGTTATTTCTCTGTCATTTCTAGATTTTCTTATCATTCTCCTTCTGCATTCATCCCATCGGTGCATTCCTCTCAACAGAAAACCAAGCTGCACCTCTGTCATACAAATATTGTGTTTTTTATACACTATTGCAGTGATGTGAACTTCTTCCATGATTGCTTTCAGTGGGTAGTTCCTGTGAAAATTACAATTTTACATACTTTACTGAAATCCAGATACTGGTGGAATCTTGTATCTAAGTTCCTAAGCTCTCAAGCATGGCTTCTCACTTGACGGTCCTCCATGATGACGCAGCTTCCTAAAACGATCCAAAAGATGAGGAACCTGGTGCCAGGGATGTGTTCCGTTAACAAGCAGCTTGCTATGACTTGCCAGGCCAGCCACGACGTATCAACCACTTTGCAAACCGCTCATGTTTCTGCTTGGCAAAAAGGAGCAAGCGATGAAGACAGGTGCTTCGTTTTGTTAGCAAAAATGGCCATCATAGTCATATTCAAAACTATAATATAACCAGGGAAATGTTCATAGGTGTACACTTGGTATGTATACTCATAATATGTATGTTAAAAAGCCATTCGTGTCTGTCTATGCCTGGTGTTGGCTTAATGGTTAGGGTGGTGGGCTTTGGATCCTAGGGTCCTGAGTTCAAATCCTGCTCAGCTGTTGAATTAATACCAAGTGGGGTTAACTCGGCCTGTCATCCTTCCCGAGGTTGGGAAAATGAGTGTCAGCATGCTGGTATACTGTGTCGGAGTGGCGACCCGTCCAGGATTGTGCCCAATAGCCAAGGAGACTGCTTAAGCAGCACCAACGCTCTGCACAGAGTATGGTCCCAATCTCCTCTCCTCCTCATGTCTGTCTGTCTCACTGTCTGTCTGTAAAAATTTACACAACGTATGTCTCTTAACCACATACTGTTTGAACATCAGTTGCGTCATGATTATGTCTATTAATGATATACTATTGGAGCGTACCTTTTAAGCCTTTAGACCTTTTAGACTGCTTAAACCACTTTGGACCCTTTATACCTTTAGACCTTTTTAGAGCCTTCAGCCACCTCTAAGAATTTACATCCTCTAGACCCCTTTGACCCCCTGAAACCTTCAGACTTCTTGAGAACCTATCGACCCTTTAAACCCATTTGACCCTTTATACACTTAAGACCGCTTTTAAACTTCATAGACCATTACACTAATTAAGACCCCTTCAAACCTTCAAACTCGTTAGACCCTAATGACGATTGGAACAAACCCTTAAGACCCTTATATACCCTTTGTACCCCTTTAACCTCTTAGACCATTTAGCTATTTACACCCTTTACACACCTTTAAACACACCACACAAACATCAAAAAAGTCTTCTTGCAATGTACAGACTATACTTTTTTCAGCAAGTAAAGTGAAAGCTCTACCCACCCAGACGGTGGGTACTCTGCTGGTTTTATTGAAACGTGCATTTCATACTTTTATTAACTCTTGTGTTTACCCTTCTAACCTCCAACACCCTTTCCACCAGTGTGACCACTCCTTGGCTTTTTTCACAAGATCTTGGCTATTCGTTGTTCACCTTGGCGTCTTGGTTTTCTATAGGTTTTCTTGGCGTATAGGTTTTCTATTATCATCGCTTTTCCGAAACCTTGTGAATTCTTGGCTTTTTTCATTGGCTCACCTTGGCATTTATGAAAATGAGGAGTGGCCACACTGCTTTCCACCAACTTCTCAGCTCCAATAATCCCAACACCACCAGTTCCAATCACAACCTATCAAAACAAATTTGAACCTATCATTTCTACCTGTGACCATTCTCACAGGTTGAGCCCTCCACCTTGGCTTACTAATATATGTAATTTGGTGTCTGTCTGTCTGTCTGTCTGACTGTATATTTGATCGCAATTCGAAATGCATTCAGTGGTTACTATCCAATCACAACCAAACTTGACAAGAGGACTAAGGGTCATACGACGGAGGTTATAGCGATGAAACTTGCTCCCCTCCCCAAGGGGGATTTGCACCATGGGTGAAGTCTCTGTTGAGATGCATAATTAATAGGTTATCATGGCTTTCATGGGGTCACCTTCGAATGTAAATATTATTTCACCACAAATGATTGAGTCAATTCTGTCCAAAGTACAGTTACATTTTTAAATAGTCGCTATCAAACTGGAAGAAGTTTGGAGGAAATGTGACATGCTTTTAAGGCATTCGATACTTATCGCGTCTGTCTCAGAAAAATCGAATCAGAGCCTTCTTGACTTGCTAGGCCTCTAGGTAAGTGACAACGATCTTGACTTAACAAAGCTGCTTACATGAATCTTTACACATGAATGAAGAATCCCATTACCTGCCCAGTCTTTCTCGCTATCACATTACATGTGGACAGTCTATGGATTGTTTAAGTCATATCTTGAGGCCTCTCCAGGTCATGGTTTAATGTGTGATATTGCCACCGACACTCTTATGGCCCAATTGTGACCTTTATTTGATGCATAACCATATTCCTCAGGTTCGATCTAAGATAGGATTGTTTAATACTTTCCAGAGGGAAATTTGGAGAAAATTTTACGTGCTTACGCATGGGCGGTGCATCAGCTAACAGTCGCTGTTCGACACACCTATCGGATGATAACCAGTTATCGAGTTCCGTCAAGTCATGCCCAATTTCTGGTGAGTCATGATCAGCTGTCTCCAAACATCCCGATCCTACACTGATTTCCGAATCTCTGGCAGAGACGGCTTGGTTGCACACTTTACCTCATCCATCGGGGGTGTGTTCCCACGGCCGGATTTACTTGCTTGTGGGCCCTAGGCCAAATCTTATCAGTGTTTGGCCAAACCCTAGGCCAAACCAAACCAAACCCTAGGCCAAAAAAAAAATTATTATATATTATATATATATATTATAATATATATATATATATATATATATATACTGTATATCGTAATATTGTAATGTAAAAAAAAAGAATTACAACATAATGTAACACATGAATAATTTTTAATAAAATTAGTTCCATATCAAGTACATCAAAGTACATCAAAGTAAATCAAGTTCCATATCATGTACATCTTACACATAGGAATAATGGAAAAATACAATGAAACTGAAGCATTAATAAATTTTGCAAGCACAACTATGTGAAGTTCAAAATGACATTTTCCTGCTTTTTTCTATGGCAAATTTGTCATTGATACTATTTGTGTCAAGGCATTGTATGAGGTCAGATAATAAATCAGGTAAGCATAAAGAGGTCAGGTAAGCATAAAGTAATAATAAATTAGGTCGTCTAGTATAAGAGATACCAATATCACATAATAAGAACACAAAAACACACATAATATAACAATGAAGTCCACTAAATACAACACGTAATGTATATAATCTACAGATATATAGATAGATAGATAGATCGATAAATAGATGGTGGGAAACGGGCATTTAAAAATGTACTGTTATATTTTTCGTTACCTTATTTTATTTTATTCATTTT
>CM068955.1:138212943-138225495 GCA_035128595.1 Eptatretus atami | reverse complement strand
ATTTTTGATGAAACTTGACTGGTAGGTTCATACCAGGATCTAGTTCAGTGTCCCCAACCTTTTGATCCCACGGGCCGCATTCACTACTCCCAAGGATGTTGGGAGCCAGAAAAAAATGATGCATTTTATTGAGTTTTATTGATGCATTTTATTGATGCAAATTGATTTGATTCCTCCCGGCGGTAAGCGGGAGTGGCCGGCAGCGGCATTGTGTAAGGCTTTTCAGGTCACGGCGCCGACCGGCAGTGGCATTGTGTAAACCCCTTTAAAATTGCTACATGGAAATGTGTTTTGATTGGAAAGTCCTCGCGGGCCGCAGTATACGGCTCTGCGGGCCGCAGGTTGGGGACCAATGATCTAGTTGTATGCTTTTGAGCACCGTGCTATGGACGCCACCATTGCCTAGCACAGGGATTTGAAATTTTTGAAAAAATCCGAAAAATATTTTTATATATATTTTTTTCGAAAATCAAAATCGGCTTCTGCGCTTTTATGCGCACTATAAACAACCTCTTTGTCAAAAAATTTCAGCCCGATCCGTCAAAAACTGTATGACTAGTATGCAATTATATAGCGACCACCATGTCGCCTTCCGGCTTGTCTGTCTGTCTGTTTGTCTGTTTGTCTGTCTTTCCTCTGTCTTTTCTTGCCTAAAGGTCACAATTTAAAACGATCTTCACGAAACTTCACCACATGGTAGAGTTTGTCATAAGGAAGAAGTCTATTGTTTTTGAGGTCAAAAGGTCAAAAGCTCAACATTGGCCAAAGGTCAACAACTTGGGTGGTATTTCTAAAATCCTCAAATTTTATCCGAATGACTTGAAATTGAAGAGGATTTATATTTTCCTGTAAATGAATTCAACTAGCTAATTATTTTAAAGGTCAACATGGACGAAAAACGTCAACATTGGCCAAGGTCAACAACTCAGTGGTATTTCTAAAATCCTCAATTTTCATTTGATTGACTTGAAATTTGAACAAGATTTGCATATTGCGTCACTGGATTAGGAAAGCAACTTTTTGAGGTCAAAAAGCCAAAGGTCAACTCAAGGTCAAATTTCTAAAATCATCAATTTCAATCTGAAAAATAATCAATTTTCATCCGATTGACATGAGCTTTGATGAAGATTGTCAATTTAATCCTAAAGAAATGGACAATTTCATATATCCATGGCAACCTTGGAGAAGGTGTGAATTTTGCAAGTATTGTGCTCTGCCCGACGTCTTTTTCTTGTTTGTCTGTCTGTTTGTTAATTGCCAGAATCCTTCGGATTTTGGCAATTATGTTGGTCGGTTGTGTGTGTCATTCTGTGTGTCTGTCTGTTTGTGTGTTTGTTTACCCTGTCGCAGCCACACCGTTTCAGCGATCATGGCCAAACTGGGTACAGACGTCGGCCATGGTCCAACTTAGACACTTGTCGTTTTTGGTGAATCTAGGTCAAAGGTCAAGGTCACCAAAAAACCGAAATTCTTATTTTCGCAATAACGTCCGCCAAAATGGTCGTATCGACTTCAAACCAAATCCAAAATGTGCATCTTATAGTTCTGCATCCAACCATATCACCGGGGGGGGGGGGGGGGTGTCACAAGATACACATATCACCATATCACCATATCACCGATGATACACAAGAAACAATGTCTCATTGGGGTGTCACACCAACAACCTTCTTAGCGGTCGGGTCGAATGTCAGTGGGGTCGGATCAAAAATTTCAAATTTCGATTAAAACGCCATTTCAAGTCCGATTGACTTCCAGTTATGATCATGACCAAACTAAGTAATATAACTCATTAAACAGCAGCACTATCGACTTATAAGAACCAAATTGATTTCCAGGTTTTTGTTTTTCAGAGATCATGGAGATATGACAAAGTTATTCCTTGCTCAACGAGCAATTTCATTTGTTTGTTTGTGTGCAGGATATCTCAAAAAGTTTTGGACGGACCCGGCTGAATTCTCGTGGACAGGTTCAGCGTGTGACAAGGACGAACTGATTAGATTTTGGTGAAGATCCAGATCCGGATACAACTACTAGAAATTTTTTAAGTGATTCTTCACCATTGAGAGATCGGGCTGAACCGATATATAGCACGATATCTGAAAAAGTTGCGGACGGATTCAGACGAAACTTAGTGGACATGTTGAGTGTGTGACAAGGAAACATTGATTCAATTTTAGTGAAGATCCGAATCCAGATCTAGATCTGATAATTTTTTTAACTGATTCTTTACCATTGAGTGATAGTGCTAAACCGATATATAGCACGATATCTTGTAAGGTTTGTCTCTATAGAATGCTCCATTCCATCCTTTCCCTCACTTAGAATGTCACCAGCTCTACTCATGAGAAGGCTGAATGCCTCAACTCTGTGTTTGTGTCCAAATATTTTGTCCCCACTCCTTCATTCCCTGTACCCCCCCCCCCTTCCCAGTCGTACCCAACTGTTCCTGGTATCTGCATCTTTACACCTAAGAATGTGGACAAGTTTCTGTCAACCCTTGACTCTGACTCTGTTATTGGACTCACCACTAAGCTGTGTAGCCTGTGTTTGAATCTCAGCCCAGCTATAACTTTCATCCTGGTGTTTCACAGGCAGGGTGATTCGTCAATGTGTGTGTGTGTGCCATTTTTCAGATTGAAGTTAAACTGATGTCCCATCTGCCGGCATTAGTTGGTGGACATTAAAGATCCAACAGTGTCCTTCGCAAAGAGTAGGTGACTATTGCCAGCACCATGACAAATTCCAAATTCCTGCCCTAACTACTGCTGGGAGGGAATTGCAAACCACCCAGCATGACCCTGGCCAAGAAAATGCTTCGGCAGAACCAATGCTCCAAAACACAGAGTATGTAACATCAGTCCATCACATATATAATATATATATATATATATATATATATATATACTATGTATATATATATATATATAATATATATATATATATATATATATACATATATATATACATATATATATAGTATATAGATATATGTTTAGGGATATGTGCTTGTGTTTATGTGTGTTATTAAAACATTCATTGTATTTATGAACAAATCACCTTTTCTGAGAATCACGTGAAAGAGCAATTGCTTTTTATTTATGAGAATCACTAACCAGTCTTACAACAAAGGAAAGCTTCTGCATTAATAAACCGGTGATTCTATGTGTCCTGCCCCCCTCCTGCCCCCAAACGCCTGCCCTGCAGTTCCCCAGACAGCTGTCGGAGCCAAGTCAAATATTGCTGTATGATTTGCAGGTGGTCCGGCTTTAACTGGCATCCGGAGTGGAAAAGAGAAACAGGCGCAGCACTGTGCGGCTCAACTCTCACAATTCCCTCACGTCTGACGGGTTCCCCTAGGCAGCTCTGTGGCACACAATCATGCAGCTCTAAACCACCATTGCTCGCTGGTTGTCTCCACGACGTGACTCCATGGCACGCTTCACAGGTGCCCTGGTCTGCTCCTCCATGCAGCTGCAATCTGTGGTGTTTTGGGAGCGGGACTGTAATCCGGCAGTCCCTTGCTTTAATTTCTAATGGATAACAAACTGCACACTTCATATTGAATATGATTCTGCAAGTATAATGACAACGACTTTCATGAGCGAAGCACAGAAATAATAGTGTTGTTTTACTTTTTACAATGTCTATGTGTTGCTGATGTCCTGGGATTTCATTTCCTTCATTCGTAAACAAGTTGTGGAATGAAGTGAATTTATGTACAAGTTTTACTTTTTCTTCGTTTATTAGTCTCACTTACAAATCCGTATTTCATGCGCAGCACAGAAAACAAGTCTTGTTTTTTTAGCATTTGTACACCACACAAGGCTATTTTCACTGAAAAGTACCTTAGATGTAGAGTCATGTGGCATGTTATTATGGTTATTGAGCCTGAAACGTAAAATTTACTCAAAGTTCTTGTAACTCTCGTTTTGTGGCCAAGTTGGGGGCTTGGAGGGGTGGGTGGTTGTTTTGCTTTTGCATTATTTGAAGGCTTGTTGTACAACTTGCCCATACTTTTCCATAAATTGCAAGGATATTAGAGGACAATACACAAACACATGTGTTATTTTTTAGTTCAATGTGGGTACCCCTCATCATGAAATAGGGGGTTCAGATGGGAACACTGACAGGCCAACCTAGGATTTAGATATAACTTGAGTTTGAAGCCAAGCATGACAGAAAATATCACCTCCATGAAAGGTGCATGTTCCTGAGTAAAGTTTAAATTTCTTTCAATGCCAACAGTGATGAAGAGGTTGCTTTCCTCCAGGCCAAGACATCATGTTTGTGTTGCTGTCATGATCTAGCAAGCGAGGGACAAGTTACACCGGTAAATTAGTTTTCCCATGTCGTCGTTTACATCTCGGTCCCAATGTTTTTTGCAGTTCTCGTCTTGCTACCAATTGGAGAAATTAGACAGAAAAATACTTCAACATGTGTCGTTGATGATACATAAGAAACAAGGTAATAAAAATATCAGAGGAGGTAATTCTGACATTGCATTATCTCAGCTTAAAAATGGACACTGTTGACCTGATTTTTCAGTTATATGACCTCTTTATGAATTACATTGTTCACAGGTTGTCTGAGCAATCCAGAATCCAATAAAGGAGGAACACCTCTCGAAAAAATTCACACTCGCAGAGTAGAGGTGATTCGCAGTCAATGTCAAGAAAGAATCAGAATTGGAAAACGTTGCTTCATGAAAGAGAGATGTGGAATTAACTTTTGAGAACCTTGCGTCATGTGTCGGCAGACAGGAAATGTATTTGGATTGTGCATGTTTCTTTCCCGGTGATAATTTGTTGCTTTCACAGAAACACATATCCATTGGATGAAAACATCTTTCTTATATGTGGAAAATGCTTTTGTATAAAAAGTGCTTCAATGGAGACAGTGATGTCAACCCATTTTGTTTCATTGAAGTATTAAACTATTCATCAGTCATAATGGCGAACAGCAACTCTCTGTGACACAGTTGACAGAGGTAGAACAGCATTTTTTTTCGAGTACCATAGCCAGGAATGGCAGTAAAAAGGAACAGTTTGTCAATCAAAATTAAGGGAAAGTGAAAATAAAGTTGGCGATTGAAAAAGGTAATCAGCTGGTGCTACATCAGTAAGTGAGCACAGGAACATTATTATACAAGTATCAACTCCAAGAAGAACATCATAATATGTACGTCAACAGGAGAACATATCATATCTACCACAACCCTGGAGCAAGATCTCATCTCACCCAACAATAGAACATTATTTTGTCAACACCAATGCGAAAACATGATTGTCTACCCCCAACATATATCATTATATAACCTGCTCCAAACATTAGCTCATTATTATTATCTGTAAAGCTGGAGCACCCCATACAGTGTTCTGGAACTAGTCCTATTCCTAATCTTCATCAATGATCTCTCTGACTCTGCAAAATCCTTTTTATTTTTGCTGATGTCTCCACCCTCTGTCATGGCATCCCTCATCCTTCAGGTCAGAAGGCTGCAGCCTCTTCCCCATTTCAAACCTTGATAGAACACAAGCTGGTCACTTGGACATGTCTTTCAATCCTGCATCGACTTTCTTAACAAATTATCTTGAAGAAGTTCACTCACTCAAAATTCTGGGCCTCATTATAAGCTAAGATCTTTCTTCAGCAAACCATTACGAAGTTGACCTCCAAAGCTAGACACCAGCTGGGCATCCTCTATCACGCAAAGTCCTTCCTACTCCAAAACTATAAAAACCTAGCAGCCTGAAACTTTGCATGCATTCGAATAAAAACTCCAAGGAAGTGCATGAGTGAAAATTGGGTGTTTGGGTTAATTAAACACCCCTATTGAAGACAACTCACGGCATTATTTAATTGTATCCTTCATCAGGCGATCCTCGGCCACCTCGCTCTCTGGGTCTTCAGGCATTTCTTGGTAACCACGCTTGGGTTCTGAAGCACCATGTTTTTTTGAACTGCTCAACCATGCCTTGACTTGGAACAGGCCGCAGCAATTTCTCAATGATAAAGTTTTTCTTCACTTTCCTCACTCATATTAACGAAAGCCTGTTCATCATTGCTACGAATAGCTGTGTTACGTCGCTTTTGTAAGTACTGTAGTTTTCAAATTAGGAGCTTGGATGATTTCATGCATGAAATGATGCGATTTTCCAAGATCTACTCTCACGGTCTAATTGAAGTATATCATTGAAATATTTCGCTTTTGAGGATGGTATATCATCCGGACTCAATAAGTGTCAAAATCTGTTGTGAAATCTGATAATTTATAGACATAAAGAGTCTTATAACTAAGCCTTTATACCTATTTATTTTAAGCAACAAGGCTATGGTCCCTTCTCCGCATATACACAAGAAAATGTGAAATTTCCAAAGCATTAAACTTATCGTTTTCTACTGTTTATGAGAATTATATTGAGTGAACAAAAGATGAAGGAATGTGCCAAAATTTACCAGCTTCATTGACCGATACGATTTTGATACATTCACTGCTTGACGTTGTGCCTTGTCCGCCAGAGGGATTGCTTATCCAGCATCTGCCAGATCTGTGGTCTACATTTTCGTAGGTTTTGTGCGGTGTTCTATAGGGAATCAAAGCGAATGTGGTGAAAAATGGATGTTTTAACATAAAGTTATAACATTGGCGTGGTCGCGAAGCGATGGACAGGTGAGCAGGCAATATGTCTGATGATCTGCAATGTTTATTTCTTGGGCGATTAAACTTTGCGATGTCTCCAGGGTTGCTCTATGTTAAACAGCAACTCGTTTTTGGATAAAATCATGACTTGAACTAGTTAATTGTATATATTTTACTGCTGCGGGCACTGTGAAGACCGGCTTTAAAGTTAAAGGGATCTACGTCTATGGTATGCAGCCACAGCCTGGCCAGCCGTTCCTTATCAACCATTTAATTGGAGTGTTTGCTTGATTGCTTCAGCACTCTGCCGAGTGCCTGCAGTCGATAACGGTACAGTTCGTGTCCGATTGGGATGTGCAGTTGGCAGTTGCTACAAGGTAGAGGTTCATGATTTACAAAGGTTATATGGTTTCTCTTTGTGAGTTTAAAAGCAAAATATATTTGACAACACCTAATTTCTGAGCATTTGCTGTATTAAGGTGTTTTCTAATTACAGAGCGAATTTTTTTTTCCACTCGTCACATGACGATTGGCAACTGTTTATATAAATTAATGTTTATGTAAATCTCCCTGAATGTCAATAATGCAATGTGTTTTTCACAATTTATTGTTGAAATTTCCACAAAGGGTGAAAGCTACTCAAGTTTTTCAGTTGTATACATTACGTTACTGTAGTCGGTAATCACACTGATTCCAATGTGCCGATTCCTGAAGAATTGCCAATATCGGCCAAGCATTAATAGTGTGTGGTGTGTGTGTGTGTGTGTGTGTGTTGTGTGTGTGTTGTGTGTGTGTGTGTTCGTGTTCATAAAGCATAACATTTTCTCTCTGCTAACTCCCATCCCCCACCGCCTCTCTCTTTCTCTCTGTCCATCCTCGCTCTGCCCCACCTAATACAGAGCAGAACCTTCCCACACATCCATATATGATATATATATATATATATATATATATATATATATATATATATCTGTCTCTCTCTGTCTCTCTCTCTGTCTCTGTCTCTGTGTCTCTCTCTGTCTCTCTCTGTTGAGACAGAGTCTCCCTCCGTCGTGTCTGGGCGTTGTTTGTTCCGTACGTGTCCAGGCAATTCTTATATCCGGACAGTGTTTGTTTGTCTCCGGACCTGTCCAGGGCAGTGTTTGTCTCCGGATGTGGCGGTGTTTTTCTCCGAACAGCTTAGCTCTGGACGCATCCGGGCGGTGTTTTTCTCTGAACGTGTCTGGGTGGTGTTTTGTCTCCAGACGTGTCTGTGCGGTGTTTGTTTCCGGATAGCTTAGTTCCAAATGTGTCTGAGTGGTATTTATGTCTGGACAGGTGTTTGTCTCCGGACATGTCTGAATGGAGTTTGTCTCTGGACTTGTCTGGGAAGTTGTTTGTCTATGGACATGTCTTAGACAGAGTTTGGCTTAGTAAATGTCCAGCGTGATTATCTCTGCACATTGTTTGTTGATCTCTGGACAGTGTTTCTGTCTCGGACCTGTTCGGGCGGTGGTTTGGCTCCATAGCTGTTTTGGGCAGTGTTTGTCTCCGTACGTGTCCAGGCGTTGATTATCTCTGGACAATGTTTGTTTATCTCCGGCAGTGTTTCTTTGTCTCGGACCTCTCTGTGTGGTTTTTGTCTTAGGACGTGTCCAGGCTGTGATTGTCTCCAAACATGTCTGGGCGGTGCTTGACTAAGTACATGTCTGGGCGTGTTTTTTCTCTGAACTTGTCCGGCTGTTTGTCTCCATACATGTCTGTATGGGAGTTTGTCCCCAGATGTGTCCGAGTTGTGTTTGTCTCTGGATGTGTCTGGACGGTGTTTGTCTCCAGACAGCTTAGCTCCGGACGTGTCCTGGCAGTGTTTGTCTCCGTACAAATGCAGGCATTGATTATCTCTGGACAATGTTTGTTTATCTCCGGGCAGTGTTTCTTTTGTCTCCGGACCTGTCTGTGTTGTTTTTGTCTTAGGACGTGTCCAGGCTGTGATTGTCTCCAAACATGTCTGGGCGGTGCTTGACTAAAGACATTCCAGGCGGTGTTTTTTCTCTGAACTTGTCGCGGCTGTTTGTCTCCATACATGTCCATGGGAGTTTGTCCCCAGATGTGTCCGAGTTGTGTTTGTCTCTGGATGTGTCGGGATGGTGTTTGTCTCCAGACAGCTTAGCTCTGGAGTGTCCTGGCAGTGTTTGTCTCCGAACGTGTCCAGTTGGTGTCTGTCTCCGAACCTGTCCAGATGGTGTTTGTCTCCAAACCTGTCCAGGTGGTGTTTGTCTCCGAACCTGTCTGGGCAGTGTTTGTCTCTGGACAGCTTGGCTCCAGACGTATCTGTGCGGTGTTGTTTCCAACATTTCCGGGCAGTGTTTATGTCCGGACCGGAGTTTGTGTCCGGACAAATCGGTTCGGTGTTTGTTTCCCGGTGGTGTTTGTATCCGGGTGGTGTTTGTCTCCAGGCGGTGTTTGTCTCTGGGCGGTGTTTGTCTCCAGGTGTGTTTGTCTCTGGGAAGTGTTTGTTTCCGGGCGGTGTTTGTCTCTGGGTGGTGTTTGTCTCCCACCCCTCTGGTGCTCTCTCCCACCCCTCTCGCTCTCTATCCCACCCCCTCTCTGCCACCATCTCCCTCCCTCCCCCCCCATTCTCCTCCCCGCCCCCCATCCTCCTTCCTCCCCTCCCCTACCCACTCCAAATCCTCTCCCGCCTTCTGTCTCCCATCCGATTCCCTCTCCCCCCCCACCTCCCTCTTAATATTCCAATCACGAAGCGATGGGTTTGTTTGCTCTGTAATAATCAATCTTTTCCAGTTATATCTATGGAGTACCTTTCACCAGGAAGTTGTCTGTATCTGCACGGGATTCAAAACAGGGTTGGGATAGAGTGGCAAAAAATGCAACTAGCATCTTCTTTTATCGAGCCGGCAAGCTGGGAGCAACAATGCACATTTACTGCCACATCTGAAGTAATTATTTAAATTTCTAAGGCAGCGAAGTGCTCCATTTGAAACTGTTTGTTCAATATATGCAGCTTTTTGATGCCAAAGAGTTCATAATAAAACATAGGACAATAACCCTGGATGCTCACCTAGTTGCGGATGGATAAGATAACCAGGAGCCACTGGTAGGCATGGATGACCCCAAAATATGTAACAGAGATGAAAGTCAATACCCTATGGATTTTTTTTTTATGCCAGGACCAATCTTGGTACATCACAGGTGATGAAGGTTGTGGACAAGTTTCATCGAAATTGTGTGTGGTTTCAGAAATGAAAGCAAAATATATATTTTGGGGTGAAACCCCCCATAAACCCCTTTAGAGCCCGATTTTTCTCGTGTCATGAACCAACTTTGGTACATCATGGGTGTTGAAGGTTGTAGTGAAGTTTCATCGGAATTGTGTGTCGTTTCTGAAAGAAAGCAAATACCTCTTGGGGGAGGGAGCAACCTCCCCCTGTAAACTCCCTCCATAGACTCCCTCAGACCACGATTTTTTTTTTTTTTAATTCAGTGAGCAAACTCTGGTACATCACGGATGGTGAAGGTTGTTGTCAAGTTTCGTCAGAATTGCATATGTAGTTTCTGAGAAGAAAGCAAGTACCTATTTTGGAGGGTAACACCCCATAGACCCCTTATCTCTCTTCTTTACCCCTTTAAAATTGCTACATGGAAATGTGTTTTGATTGGAAAGTCCTCGCGGGCCGCAGTATACGGCTCTGCGGGCCGCAGGTTGGGGACCAATGATCTAGTTGTATGCTTTTGAGCACCGTTGCTATGGACGCCACCATTGCCTAGCATACAGTATTTTGACGATCGGGTGAAATTTTTTGACAAAGAGGTTGATTTATAGTGCGCATAAAAGCGCAGAAGCCGATTTTTTGATTTTCGAAAAAAATATATATAAAAATATTTTCGGATTTTTTCAAAAATTTCAAATCCCGTGCTAGGCAATGGTGGCGTCCATGGCACCGGTGCTCAAAAGCATACAACTAGATCAATTGGTCCCCAACCTGCGGCCCGCAGAGCCGTATACTGCGGCCGCGAGGACTTTCCAATCAAAACACATTTCCATGTAGCAATTTTAAAGGGGTTTACACAATGCCACTGCCGGTGGCGCCGTGACCTGAAAAGCCTTACACAATGCCGCTGCGGCCACTCCCGCTTACCGCCGGGAGGAATCAAATCAATTTGCATCAATAAAATGCATCAATAAAACTCAATAAAATGCATCAATTTTTTTCTGGCTCCCAACATCCTTGGGAGTAGTGAATGCGGCCCGTGGGATCAAAAGGGTTGGGGACACTGAACTAGATCCTGGTATGAACCTACCCAGTCAAGTTTCATCAAAATCGGTTGACTCCTCTGGCCTCCAGAGCTGTCCATTACAAACAAACAAACAGACGGAAAACTGAGAATAACGGTAGTCTAGCGACCACCCAACAGAATAACAAAATCGACAAACTAATATACCTTTAAAAATCTTCGATTTGCAAGTAACAAACAGACAGACAGAAACGGGGTGAAAACATAACTCCTTCACCTTCGGTGGCGGAGGTAATAATGAGGAATCTATATCCACAAAGGAGTTAGGGGAAAATTATAATTTTAATGTTTTAAAGTAATTACTTGTTTGCATTTTTTTTTCTTTTCCAAAATGAAAGGTCAAATATTGAATGCATGTAAGCATCTGTCCAGGTTCCTCCTGATCGTCACATCTTTCCTCTTTACTTTTTCGGCTTCCTTCTTGTCTTGCATTTCATTATCATTTTTAAAACTTCTCCCGATGCAGGCTTTACAACCACGGGTGAGATTCAGGCTTGATACTTGAACCTCCGCCTCTCACTCGCCCAAGTGTGATTCCCCTGCAGCGAAAGCAATCAATAATTACACACTTCAGTGCATAAACTCGGGAATGGTGTGCGGTGGTGACCTGGGAGGGAGGAGCGGGTGCACATCGAAAGTTGACACGATTGTTCATGTGTTCAATGTGTAATTTAACAACAAAAGGCATGCCTGGGATGTCATGTTGTAAGATGAAGTTCCTTGTAAGAATGGGATTAGCATTATGTGCTGTATACAAATCAATTAATTAGTCTTTAAATAATATAGGCTCGCTTTTAAAATACAAAATTGATATAATTAAATGAAGAACGCCACCGCTGTTCCCAATCGCCTTGCATACGTAATACAGGGGAATACCGGAATTGGGTAGGGGGGTTTCCAAATAAAGAAAATTATAAATTTTTCCAAATAAATGACTGTGAGCCGTTAGTGGTTTATTGTTTATTAGGTACTGTATTGATACAGTTTTTCTGAGGCTTCTGGCCTTTTTTGTGGCAACACTTTCGTGGGAGAATTGTTCTGGGTGACCAGGGAACCCTGGGTTTGCCACTGTAATGGTAAATATTTTTTTGTTGGGAGGGGTGTGGGGTTCCCAGAAACCAGGAAACCCCCCTGGATTTGCCACTGTAATAACATCGATGTCTCATGAGAAGGAAATAAGGGAAAGGATTTGCACGAGATATCCTCCCTCCCCCACCAACCACCACATGCTACCTCTGGTCCATGTTATCCGTTCACTATCTTCAAGTTCAGTATCACCAGAGGCCTCTGTGTCTGTACTGCTAATTGTACGGAGTGCAATTTCAAACGATAAATGGTTCAATATGTTTTTCAAGTAAAAGGGGGGATTTAGAAGTGGGAGGTTGTGGGTGAAGGAAGGGGAGGAAGGAAAGGAAGGGGAGGGGCGAGGAGAAAGGGGGAGAGAGGTGGAGGGGGAAGGGAGAAAAGGGGGAAGCGGGAAAGAGTGAGAGGGGGAAAGGGGAAGAAGGAGAGGAAAGGGAGGAGGGGAAGATGGGGGCAAAAGGGGAGGAAAGGGAAGTGGGGGAGCAAGGAGAGCGAAAATTTTTTCCATTGGATGAAAAATTTCCATGTTTCAG
>CM068955.1:138166060-138178359 GCA_035128595.1 Eptatretus atami | reverse complement strand
TTTATGTTTTTTCGTTTTAGTCCTTGTTGGGATTTTAATGACATCAAAGGTGAAACACTAAAATCACATAGCTTCCCATTCCCTTGCATTTGAGTTGACTATAAACACCCGCTCCCTTCAAGATCTCCCTTGGGGGAGAGGGTGTAGGGTTTGGTGATAGTAGGGGGAGGTGGGGAAAATATATTTTGTGCCATGGCTAATAATCCCCCCTCTACGCAGCAGGGGTCAGTAAATGACTTGCACTGTGCCACATACACCAAAAAGGTCAACATAGGCCAAAGGTTAGTACAATAACCTCATGAACGCTTTACGGATGCTAATCAGGCTTCGCGTAAACTTTAACCAATAGGATTCGAAGGCAAAAAGGAGGCTGGTGCATGTTTATATGTATAGCAAATAGTGTCTTGGCAAAGTTTACAGCGTGACAGTCGACGTCCTTTTGCCATGATTTTTCGGTCAATCCCCTGTCAGGCACTCCATCTGAGTGCTTTGTTTGTTTGTACTCTTCTGGGGTTTTGGAAAAAAATCTTTTTTTTCGCTCAGTACTGTTAGTGGCTGTAGCTAGTATAGTTTTGTCCTGTCTGTTGTCTGTCTCTGTGTTTTTGTCTGTTTGTCACACGATTTTTGGGCACAGTGTTTCAAGAAATTTTCTGATTTTTTGTGTGTGTGGTGATAGGTGACCAGCCACGGACGCAATGCTTATTTTTGGTGAAGATCAGAATCCGAATCTGATCTGCGAATTTCAAAGTGATTCTTCCACCATTGAGAGGATAGGATCGAATCAATGATATAGAGAGCACATATTGGGCGCAATACCATAAAGGTTATGGATGGATTCACATGAAACTTGGTGGACAGATTGGGATGTGTGACAGGAAGAATCGATTCAATTTTTGGTGAAGATCCGATCTGCGATCTGGATTACGAGCATTTTTAAGTGATTCTTCACCATTGAGAGATGGGGCCTGAAAACATGTATAGCATGATATTTTTTCCAAACCTAAGTTTGTTCACGAGTTTATGACAAAACTATGAGATGAGTTGGTTCAGAATCAAGACCTATCAGTGTGGTACATAAATGTAAACTAGTCTCAATCCTGGTGGAGGGATTATGTCTTTCGAGTGCCATTTGCGTGTCGCTACTATGAGTGATATTTCATTTGTGTTGTCTATCCATGCACAGTCCAACTGTCAATTAGATATGGAGAAAGATTATTCCTTAAAAATAAATTAAGACTTATATAGCTATATCGCATGGTGTATGCTTTGGTGTTTGCTTAATGTTTCAGGTGTGGGCTTGATCGAGGGACTGAGTTCAAAAGTCCAGCTTGCTCGAGTCCTGTTTGAATTTATTGAAGAGTTAGTGGGTGTAACATCGTGTCTGTTTGCATTCCTTTAACCGGTTAGGCAAATGAGTTCGAGCTGGGCCTATCTGATGAGCATTCTTGCGTCTTAAGAAGATTGTGCCCAATAATAGCCAGGATTAGAGTTCTGCCTTGATCAAGACCTAACAACCAACGTTCTGCCAGAGTATGGGTCCCAAGTCTCCTCTCCTCCTGTATTTATCAGGTGTATGACTGCAATCGATGAGTATCCATACTTGGGTGAAATTCCAATTGGACTTGAGATTGGGCTTTTCAATCGAGGTTGTTTTAATTTACGAATATGACATCAGATACAGGATAAGAGTCAACCATCTACAGCATACAGCCCGACTGGTAGCAACTGTATCAAGTGCTTTTTTTGGTGCTTTCGTACATTCAGCTATCTGTTATCGTCAGATTACCGGCAAGGCATTTCCACCTCCCAAAAACTGACTGTGGATCTCATTTATTTAATAAGTCCAGTTGTCATGTATGCAATATACATTTGGCATGGAGATGCAAGCTCAAAGTGAACTCTGTGATCAGAGCAAAAAGGCTCCATTGAACACTGTGATTTCTATTTCCAAATGTTTAGGGAAAAAATGTTATGAGTAGCAAGAATAGTCTAGGATTCCTATATGCTCTTTCGAGAAACAGTTATTTTTATATTTCGTAATAGCTACTCGACCACTCATCCACGACCAACATAACGACCTGAATTATTTAACTTTATTATAACTGCTTAGTAGCCATCTTCTCCATCCAACTAGGCCAGCTTGACGTTATTTTCATCTCTTATTTAGTCGCTTTAGATCATTTCACGAACAACACGTAACTTTGATTTATATTTTATTTTCTCTACAGGTTACCTTGGGCTTGCAGGACTATTGTAAGCAGGAATGCCCCACTTGCCTCTGAGTTTCCAACGTGGTGTGAAATTTCACACAGCTATAAAACTGTCCATCGAACTAGTGTGTTTCACATAGCCAACGTTTATTCGACTCAATGTGTGGGTGCCATCACTGGAAGAAGCCTCCGATAACATTAAACGTGAGGCGTTACCCGCCATCTGCTGGACATTAGTTGTAGGCTGTTATAGGATCCATATAACTGTCCTCTCAAAGAATTAGGCCATAAAGCTATTGCCCCGCGCACCCATGGAAACTAAATTCCATTTTCTGCCCTTGATATTCCCGTGCGACTCTCACGTACCAATGTCTAGATTGTAAATCCTTACGCCAAAGAACCACTGCTTTGGAGGACTGATGACTCCATCTGTCATAGCAATATAGGCTACTTCATTTTGAATTTACATTCTGCGAACCTTTATATATAGTTTATTTTATTTTTGTAATCATGAAATTCACTTTTATATTTAAATAATATATATGTCGTATTTAATTTATCGTGATTTTAAAGCGGGCAATTGTGTCCCGATGCAGGAATTGCACGTGTTAATAATTTCACTCATGATCTTGGATTGGCTCTCGTCTAATTGTATATTTGAATGTCTTGCTTTCTACTATGTATCAATAGCTTTTCTAAAGTGACGAAACCAGTTGCACACTTTGCTCTGTTTCAAAAGCGTTTTTAGAGGTCTTGTGTGTAATTGTGGGCATTATACACAGTATCATGAGTTCCAGCTAAGCGTAGACACTTGTGAGGACATATATCTAATAAAACAAACTCGTTTCTTATTCTCGGAGTGTGAATCACAGCTCCATGAGAGAGCCCATGGGCAAGGTGCTGCTGATTGCATGCGCTTTGAGAATGATTGGCTTTCCAGGCCGGACAAAGGACCTATGTGAGCCCGGAAGCAGTCTGTGAAGGAGGTCATGCTGCTACGTAAGTAGCAGATGCTTGGGAACTATGACTGGGAATAGGAGATTCAGACACAAGTGACAAGAGCAGTTCAAGGAGAAGTGGGGAGTTTGAGAGACGGAACAACCGTGGAGAGGGTGGATTCTTTTGTCTTGAACACGCAGCAGAGAGCACCACAGCTTGACTATAGAGGTTATGTATAATATTGCTACGCACTGAGCTGGGACCCCCTGTGGCTCTAAGCTGTTGGGCTTCAGTAATTTCTACATCGAATGTAAATTTAGGTCAGTTCGCAGAATGATTGCTGCAAGCTCTTGAAGCATATACGATGTATGCAGAAATCATATCATTGTGGAACTTAAATATGACTCAAAAAATATCTCCTTTTATACACGGCGTTATTACTTGCGCGACATGCTTTCTGCTTTATTCGATTTCGCCTTACCTTCCTACTCACACTCGAAAATAGTCACTACTTCCAAATTACATACAATCATTACTTAGAACACTCACCTGTACTTGTACTTCATCTCCAAATGATTACTAAAAGACTGGTTCATCTACCTCGCACAGTTCATTTTTCATCACACTTAATTCTGGCGGCGCATAGATGGAATCGATCTCTTCCTGTGTCTCGGTTGTCTGGTCGGTCCTCTTACTTGTACCATTTAGCCTTAACATCAATTGTGCTGTAAATGCCTAAATGCATCACTTAGTAGTTCCCTTTCACGTCACTCCGTAGATCTTCTACTCACAGCATGCTAACGCAACATTCTCCCATTTTAGCATTTTCCTCTCGCTGGACACATTGTTATCATGCATTTTTGTGTTGTTCCTCTTTCCTAAATTGTGTATGTACCTGCAGAACTCCGCCACGCTTAGATTAAATCCTGTATGCCAATACAATTTGGTAATTCAGTAGACTGTGTCACGCTCCTGTTTAACATTGGCTCGCTCATAGCTATTAGTCGTCCATCGTATCGTGCTAGTTTCCTAGCATGAAAAATACATTTGTGACGGTAAAGATGCCACTGTGCAGATCATGTTGGATAAAATGTTTATCACACATAAGAGCAATACAATTTGCTTTTACGCTGCTCGTTGATGTGTATCATAAGTAGTCAGTACAGTGTTTGCTCGTTGATGACTTCTGCCATCCTGTGCCATAACTTGGGCGAAATTGGTGCTAAAAATTGTCTGCGCAATTTTTTTGCATGAATATAATATGTAGATGTATATCACACGAGTCTTTAGTTGCGTAATGTTTTTTTATTATAAACAACTTGTTCGTACGTTGAATCCAAGGACCTTGTCGAAAAAAAATCACATGTTGGACAACACAGCTCAAGACATCAGTGCACACCTCACCGTGTACCACAAGGAAGTTAAAAGACATGAGAAAACAATGGTAGGGAAATGAGTCTGAGTTTCCACCGTCCATGAAACCCGGACAGAGATTGGACACAAAAAGGTCCAAAGGTTTTGGGCAATAGAGGACTACTCTATTACCGGAGAAGGACAATGTTTGTGTAACTTGTGCATTTTTTTATTATTGGCAATGGAATAGGGTAATTACTGAGCTCGAGCGTGCTTAAGGCCGCAGTCCACAACATCCTTGACGTTTTAGCCAGCAAGTGGCAAACGTTATCAAAATGTATGTAAAACGTTGGCTTACGCTGCAACTTCTTGATGTTTTTTTTTTTTAAAGATTCGGACGTATTCATAACGAGTTGGTCGCTATGCATAACATATTAGTAACGGCCACAGAACGTTGTTGTCCTTATAGATTAACTTATAGCCACGAAATGCCTTAGCCTGTTGTCGGGCGTTCACAACCATATGCCCAACGATAGTCTAACTTATGCATAGCCGCGCTGCAACGAATCCCAGACGATCGACGTGGCGTAGCCTATAAAAGCTGCTGCCCCAATGATTCAAATCAGTACCGCCCTCGGAGAAATGGCAAGTGTCATACATCGCCAGTCACACCTTGGCGATCTTGCAGCTGTTCCGAGCCTCCTGACAAAATGCGTCTAAAACGCTGGCGCACGTCGGAATACGTATGGGTAAGTTTGTATGCGTGAATAGAACGCTAAAGTCGCTATCATACGTCGTATACCCGTGGAGTACGTCTTGTTACTTTAACGTGTTAAACATTTTACACGTACTTGCGTATGCTCACACGTTCCGCATGCGATGGGGAATAAGTTTACGCACGATATGAAGTCGTTGGCACACTGTCGACAAAACACTTGTAGTTACTCAGTAAGTCGAAACATCGTCAAGTGTAACTGGTTAGCTTTAGTGTTCCAGACTCCTGGTTTTTTTAATTTTTTTTTTTCGGCTATGACGGTGATGTTTGACACTTCGATTTCTAGTGCCAGTCATTAATATAATATAATTAATTAATAGGCTGGCCGCCAACGTTTAATCATAACTGCACTAGAAATCGAAGTGGCACATCATCCGGTCATACCGAAGAACTGAAAAAAAAAAACAGCGGAGTCTGGACACTGACGTTAACCGATTACCTCGACGTTTCGACTTATGATGTACCTCTACAAGTAACGTGTGTCGACGTGTGTCACGATCGCGTAACGTGCCTACAACACCTACTCATCAGTTAGAAAAAGTTTTCGGGTCGTATAACATACCGCGTGTTCTGACTTATGATTAAGCTTGACAATAACGTCGTGTCAACTGATCGGCATAACGTGCTACAACTATGGCCAGCGTAGCGGAACTTGTGAGTCATACGCTGGCATTAAGTGTAAAATTTCAAGCATGCTAAAATTGTGAGGACAACCGCAAGTACAAACGATGAAAGCCGCGTACTACGGGACTATGCGTGTTTTTCAGCATGTTCTCAATGTTTCCACAAACGTACCCTAACGTATTCGACGTGTTGCAGCGTTTTAGACAAATTTTCAAAAATCGCTATAAGCTGCTAAACGTCAAGGTTGACTGGGCCTTTAAGGCCCTCGTCACACCTTGACGTATTTAGCCAACGTATGCCTGACGTAATACAAATTGGGCTTAAACGCTGGCACACATCAATACTTAGGGTAAGTTGTTACCGTTTAAGAGCACGCTGGCATACGTCGTAGTACGCTGGCATCACGTCCGTAGTACGCTGGCATACGTCGTAGTTACGCTGGTATAATCGTCGTAGACGCCGAGCTGCTTAGACAGAATTTCCATGCTTGAAAATTTTCCCGACAGTATCCAGCGTAAGACTCGACATGTTCACATAACGCTGGCATAAGTTTTTTCTGTAGGCACGTAACAGCGTCGCTGACACACGTCGACACCGTTAGTTGTAAGTTACTCATCAGTCGCAAACATGTCGAGGATAATGTTTAGCGTAGCCCGAAGCATTATTTCTAACCATAGCGTAACGTGTTTGAGGCAGCGTTACTGCGATCTTGACACACGTCGACACACGTTACCTTTGTAAGGTACTTCATAAGTCGAAACACGTCAAGGTAATGGGTCTGTCAGTGTTCCAGACTCCCTGGTTTTTTTTTGGTGTTGTTTGTTCTTCGGTTATGAACGGTCATGGTACACTCGATTTCTAGTGCAATGGACTCTGGCGTTTCCGTGTGTTTATAAGCATTGCAATGTACCCAGTGTTCATAGTTATCATGAACAGGCATTCAAGTAATGGTGAGGTAAGTGAAAAAAAAAATTGATCGTTAAAAATTGGCGGCCTGTTCCAAGTCAGGCATGGTTGAGCAGGCCAAAAAACATGGTGGCTTAGACCTCAGCAAGGTCACCCAGGATATTGCCTTAATACCCTAGATAGCGATTGGACGGAGGATAATCTGATATAGGATATAATTAAATAAGGACGTTCAATTATCTGTCGAAGGGTGTTTTAGTAACCCAAACACCCAATTTCACTCAATACACTTCCTTGGAGTTCCCTAAGTATGGCATGCAAATTTCAGGACTGATAGGTTTCATGGTTTTGGAGTTATGGAGGAGAATACTGACATACACACTGAACACACTGACATGTTATTTAGTATAGATTAAAAGTAACTTAAGAACACTTGTCGTTTTGTTTGTTTGATTATGAACTGTGAGTATCACTTTACAGAATATTGTGAATGTCCCTACACTAGTGGAATTCAACTTTTCGATCCATGATTTTATCTTATGGTTGACAACTGTTAGTTTTGCTCTGTTGCTTTCCAATAATCATGAACGTTAAAAGTAGAAATCAAAATAAACTTTAATTCCAAAACTAAAATTGTTAGCAAACACCTGCCGTTCATCCCACGTTCAATTGTCAAACGCTTGCTTTTGAGAGATACACCAGATTAGCTCACTCTTATAATAAAAAGGGTCCTGGACCCATGGAGGAGCTGAAAGCAGACCAAGAAGGGCAAGTGGTATCACAAACTACAAAATGATTGGGGGGGGGGGGATGCACGTACACAAGTGAGAAAAGAGGAAATAATGGCAAAAACGAGTCACAAATTTTCATGTTCAGGCCAGATGTTTGCAGCTTACGCTTGCAACCAGGAAGCCGTGATTCGACCACAACATCCAACATTGGGAATAAAATCAAATGGAAAATTTTACACAGCTCTTGGCTTAACATTCTGATCAATCGCCTTTTTCAAAAGCTATATTGTCACGATCCAGCTCGAAGAGATAGTTCTTCAGCAGACTAACTTGCTTTTGTAACGACCAGCTCCTCGTTTGAGATGTTCCAATATGATGAGTTAATATCGGAACATTTGAAAAGAGAGTGACTGGATCCGATACTTGTGCAAGTTACAAAAACAGAGACGGCATCTCAAATGATTGCAGGCCTTCTAGAAATATTGTAAGCCTTTGGTAACTAAAGACAATGAGTGAAGTCGAGATGGTGTAAAGTTATCGTCTCTCCCTGTTCTGTTAAGCATCAAGATATTTACGTTTGTTTCCCCAATAATTGAGACACAAACGATGTAAATGAACTAAAGCAATCTTCTCTCTATGGTCGATTTCATTTGGGCCTTTTAATAGACTGACACTTTGTGTGTGTGTGCTCCAGGTTGGTAAAAATACGAGACTGTTTAATGAATACGTATTCCACCCCAGAATGCTCGTTGCCACCTGCGCAGAAACCCCAAGAAACAGTGGTCTTTTGTGCAATCATCAAAGATTATTGTGTGGTGGGAAGAAGCGTTGATTCCGAAATAGCTCACAAAACTTCTAAAAGAAGCTGAAAATACTTTGCACCCTCATGCGAAGCCGGCACTCCCCCAAGGCAATCGGCACCCAACATACAGTGGGCCCGAGACCGTATCTTAATTAGTATTTGTGTAGTTAGCCCTGTCCATTATGTTGAGTGGGTAAATGGAAAGATGTTTGTGTAGGCTATAGTAGTCTTATCTTTCATGTAAAGTATTTCAAATCTATTCTTCTCAATCATTATTTGATACACAACTCCTTCCAACATTGCCTGCAGCCAGACCAGCCGGAGATGGCGCACAGCGATGCCTCACATAACATCTCCGTGTTGAACTTGTGCGGCCATTCAACCAATGAATGCCTCACCTCGGACCCTCATCATGATGCGACACCTTACCCCATAATCACCACAATGCTCCTAAATAAAGTACCACATAACCTACACTCGACCTTCCGCACCACAACTCACCAGCACTTCAGTTCGTTCACCACAAACACCTCAACCACTCCAATGCTCCAATGTCATCACCACAAAATTCCACAGTGCTTTCCCCACCTCAACGACAGCTGCCCGCATCCACCATTAGCTCGCTGGAACACTCACCACTCTCCTTTGAGATGTGAGGGAACAGAGGAGCCTGCATGTCAGAATACTTTGGCAGTACTCAAAGTGCAAAAATCATGAGACTCTTCGACAATGTCTCAGTAGCCCTTGCACATCCACTAAATAACAATAGCTGTGAATGGAGCCGGTAACGTTTCATTACTCGATGAATCGCTCCAAAAACTGGTGCCTAATGTATATCTCAGACTCTGTTGTTGGCAGGCGTGAGGGCAAATGAAGCCATTTTGGTTCCGGAGTCCCTGACAGGCAGGGCTAATCCGGGTTGGCATTTTTCACGCCATTGGGAAGCTCGGAAATGCTACATGGCCTTTTGAATCCGTTCCAGTTTCCTGGCTCCTCCTTGCCTAGCTCTCTAGAAATAGTGGCAGAAAGCCTCGAGAGAAAGCTGATGAGAATTTGAATCACCACCAAGCCAAACCAGAGAGAACAGGACCAAGCCATCAAGCAGTCTTCACAGCCGCAGTATTAAGAGTAATCGAGACGTTCCCAAGCCAGAGAGGACATGATCATGTCATAGTGATACCTGAATGTTGCTGGGGTCATTGCAGGAGTTCATCCCCCGGATCCACGCGCTCAGCCTGCGTTCCACAGCCAATACTCATTTTCATTTACAGATCTCTGTGCATGCCCTTTAAGCTATCCTCACATACCTTCTCTCCATCTACTGTCTTGTCTACACTGTTGTCACGAAAACTAAATAGCAACAAACACCAATTACGCACCTCCTCACATCTTCCTCTACTGCCAGTCACCACCTGCACTCATTGCCCCTGTCGCACACATGAATCCTGCTTTCCCCGCTTTTCGTACATTATTGATAAATAACAACGCTTTTTTGTGCCACATGACCTTTCCTTGCCCTTGCTTGTAATAACAATTGCTTATGTTAAAAATAACCCAGCCGTTCCGTCTTTTCCCTTCATTGATCCAGGCATGGTACACATTGAGTTTATCCCAGGAAGGTCTTGCCCACGAATTATGGCTTTGTTAGCGCAGCGCGCCTCACGTATCGTCGGCAGTATCTGGCTTGGTGTGCCTGAGGCACGATACCCTAATGTCATCCTCACAGGTTAAGTATCAACACGGTTAGTGTAACCCTGCTGGGATTGCAGTGGCCAATCGGTTGTCCGTGGATTGCTTAACAACGCATTGTGCTGGAGTTTCTGTGCCCAGTGGCCTCAGGACGCAGGGTTCGGGGGGGGGGGGACCTGTGTGCTTCCCCTTATAGCTAGCGCTCGAATCCTGAGTCAGTAACAATAATTAGAACGTATTTACATAGAGAAAGGCTTGTGCCTCTGCAATCAATGAAAGACTTATCAGAAAACTTTCTCAGCCGCTGAATGGGCCATCTGCTCTTACTGCAAACTTTCCAAACCATGTGGGGGGTTCGGTGGAAAGCCTCGGGTGAAGGGTTGTATCTTCACACAACCCCGACGGAATCATTACAGTGAATGACAGTGTATCGGGATTATGGTTCTTCTTTACCTGATGGAAGGATCATATCTTGGCTTGTGGAGGTATGTACAGCGTAGTTAAAATTATAAAATTACTATTAGTCGTGTTGGCGCTGGGGGACAAATGGAGCTGTGAGGAGTGTTATAAATATATTGGTTATTTTTGGTTCAGCGCACAAAAGAAATTATCGAGTGTTGTAATCGATGCTTAAAGTGTGTTGTTGTGTGTGTGTGTGTGTGTGTGTGTGTGTGTGTGTGTGTTAGTTAGAGGTCAACATAGGCCAAAGGTCAACAACTTAGTTGAGATTTCTAAAATCCTCAATTTTCATCCGATTCACTTGAAATGTGAAGAGAAGTTATTTTAGGTCATTTAATTCAACCAGCCAATTATTTTTGAGGTCAACGTCGACAAAATGTCCAACTTAGGCCCAAGGTCAACAACTAAGGTGGTATTTCTAAAATCCTCAATTTTCATCTCATTAACTTGAATGTTGAACAGGATTTGCATAGTCCATCACTGAATTGGGAAGGAAACTATTTTTGAGGTCAAAGGTCAACTCAATTTCAAACTTCTAAAATCATCAATTTCAATCTGAAAAATAGTCAATTTTCATCCGATTGACCTGAGCTTTGATTAAGATTGTCAATTTTAATCTTAATGAAATGGACAATTTGATGTATCCATGGCAACCTTTGGAAAAGGGGGTGGATTGTGCAAGAATTGTGCTACACACGATGTCTTTTTCTTCTTTGTTTGTCTGTCTGTCTGTCTGTTTGTGTGCAGGATATCTCAAAAAGTTGTGTACGGATCTGGATAAAATTTGTGGACAGGTTGGGTGTGTGAAAAGGACTAACTGATTAGATTTTGTTGAAGATCCGGATTCTGATCCGACTACTAGAATTTTTAAAGTGATTCTTCACCATTGAGAGATAGGGCCAAAAACGGTATATAAAACGATATCTCAAAAAAAATGTGGACGGATTCGAATGAAACTTGGTGGACATGTTGGGTGTGTGACAAGAAAGAATTGCTTCAATTTTGGTGAAGATGCAAATCCGGATCCGGATCTGATAAAAATTTTAAGTGATTCTTCACCTTTGAGAGATAGGGCCAAAAACGATAGAGGACTGTAGAGCATGATATTTCAAAAATGTATTTAGCCTGATATGTTCTCGTGGATCAGGCATTGCCTGGCGGAGGTATGCGCTCTACCAAGTACCCTTATAGTTTCCTATCATTTTCAGATGTACGTACATGCAGAAAATTCCCTTATTAGTTGGACCCTTATCAGTTTCACGGGAGGGGACTGTAGAATTGCTCTCCGCCCGTCTGTCTGTTCATCCCACCTATGGTTTTCTGACTTTTTTCCCCCCATACCCTTTAACGTATTCAACTGAAACTTGGTGCATTGCAATTTATAAGTTACAGAACAAGTTCGACTTTCAGGGCGTTTCGTCTCTTTTTCACATATTTATGCCCTTTTTAGATGGAGAAAATATCATATATTATACATGGGTCAGTGTTCAGCTGCCCTGACTCCACCCCACTGCTTTACACCAATTGGCTAAAATTAAAGGCTCACTCCATCCCATTAAAATCATGCACCACCATTGCATGAAGCAGCACATATCAGCAGGCCTTAGGCCTGGGTGTTAGTCCATGGCCCAGTGCAATTGAAATGATCCCAGGTATATCATCAGAATGTATTATACAGTATATGCACAGAACCCTTACACATGTTTTTGCTTCATGTATGTACATCGGGTTATTTTTCATATGGAATAGGCAAGGCCTAGAAACGAACGAAACACGGTGGGTTAGAGTTTCTTCTTCCTTTTGTTCCTGGC